>JAWWEU010000041.1:7645489-8015294 GCA_035583155.1 Acropternis orthonyx
TCCCCTGCCGCCCCCCCCCCCCCCCCCCCATGTTTTGAATGTCAGTCTGGCACCTTTCACCGGGAGTGAATTCATATACCACGATGGTGGCAGACCTGGCTTGGAGGGGAAATGCCCTTGTGCCATCCCAAGTGCTGGCACAGCTCCAGCTTCCTCTGCTTGCTTAAATGTAGGTCAGCACCTATAGACTCCTTCCCACACCCGCCCTGGAGCAGCAGCAGCTCCTATGCTGCTGCTTTCAAAAGAGATTTTGCTCTCCTGATAAACCAACCACCCCAGAGAAGCAGAGCAGAAGAAGCCACATGTCCTGCATATGGGACAAGCATCCTCATCCTCACCATGTACCTACAGGAGGCTGCCCTGCACCAGAAACTCTGCTTGGCAATTGCACGGAGGAATGTTCCTGGTTCCTTAAATTATGTGTTGTGAACGTGGAAATATTTGTAATTCAAAACACACTTCTAACACACAAATATTTCTGGCTCCGCAGAGTGATGCCAAGTTGCTGGAGACCCTGAAATGTCAAAATGGAATAAAACTGAAAGTGATTTGTGTACTAATCTGTTTTCTTGGCCCTGGCAAAATTACCATCAAAAGCGTGATGTAACCACAGCCACACAGACACAGAGAGCCCCTTGTGTTTGATACCCGTGTTTTAAAACACTGCTCTTAACAGGTAAAAATGCATTCTAGTAAACCTTTCCTGTCTTACCTGAGCTCTTTTACCATTCAATACAGGGCTTTATTCAATGTAAATGTGATAGTTTTTCACCCTGCTTTGGTCTGCCACCGGGGTTTTGCCCTCCTGCTGCCCTGGCTGTGCTTCTTGGAAGCTCACATTGATCCTGGGAGCTCGCACAGATCCCAGGTGTGGTTGCACCCCCAACACCGTGGGCTGAGGCGTTGTGGGAGCTGGTGACTGTTGCCACCACGTACATCTGTCCCCAACAGCCCTCTCTGCCTGAGCTGACAGGACGCTGGTGGGGCACAGCCTTCTCCTTGAGCTGCGTTTCCCACTGCTGCCTTTGAACCTTCTCCTTCCCCCAAGCGCTCAGGTAGTCTTTTTCTGTCACACATGAGTAAGAACAGATGTGAGCTGGTGTGAAGGGGAGGAAAAGGGACATACGATGCCAGTGGTTCAGTGCTCGCAGAGCAGGAGGAATTCCTGTGCTTGCACCACTGCCTAGTAAATCTCCAATTTCCCAATCCGCCTGTGTCTCGGGGAAAGGGCTGTGACCAAAATGTTCACAGGGCATGCTGGGCATGTTGGAGGGATGGATATGAGCAGGAAGAGCCAGGAACTCACAGAGATAAAACAACATTTTCTTTGCTGGGAGTGACAAAACTAAGCTAAGCAGAACTCTTCACGCATTCAGGGCTGTGTTGGGGTGGCTCAACCACACCAAGGCAAAATATTCCTCCACTGTAGAGTTGACACCTCTTGCTTATTTTTCTGTCATCCAACCAAGTATAAAACTGGGTCAAAATAGTCGCCAAGCACTTCTTATCAAGTGATAATGAACACACACAAAGTTAATCTCACAGCCCTAAAGAGAATCTAGTCCCTGATGCTGAAGAAGATTTCCCAGACCCCACACAAAATGAAGCTGCACCTTCAAAGCCCTCCCTTTCCTGAGCTGATACTCAGAGGCAGGGTGGGCAGAATTCCATTGGGAATTCGGGAGCAAGGATAATAAGGGCTTTTCCAAGGAAGTTATGGATGTATGAGATGTTTGCATGGAGTCCATTCCCTCTGAAGGATGCAAACACATCCTTCCTGGCCACCCTACCAACAAACTGTGTTTCTAGGGTGAACCCTTAAGCAGAATCAGAGAATCACAGAACCTTAGAATTGTTACGGTTGGAAAAAACCTCTCAGCTCTCTGACTCCAACCATTAATGAACCATACTGAACTTAGGCATCATTTTGATAATGGAAAAATTCACTTTAATAACTTATGTTTCCTTCCCCACATTTCCACCTCACTTGCTGGGCTCATGCCCTGCTCTGAGACATCCACAGTGGGATGTTGCATGAAGTATCAGCTATGAAATGTCCTCTCCATGGCACTGACCCAAAGCAGAAAAGGCTCCTGAAAACCTGGTACCCCGGGTTCCTCCTGATCTCTGGCACAGAGATTTCACATCAGCAAACCCACCATGACAAGCATCATCACAGGAGGCTGACAGCTCACCTCTTACCCTCAGGTTGGATAAGCTGGTTCCCCTTTTTCGTGTAATAAACAAGTACTTCAAACACTTGCCCAGAAAACACAACATCTGGATTCAATTCCCTCCCTAACCTAAGAGTCTCTAACCTGTATTTCCCACGAGAGAGATGTTGCACGATGCTAAACAGTGATCTGGTAAGGGGGAAAACAAGGTATTTTTTATTCTTGCTCTCCAAGCAGAGCTATTGTACAAACAAGAACACAAGTGTCCTGAGGCCAAAAAGCAAGCAAGAAGCACATGACTCCCTACCCTGCTTGCCACAGCACACAGCAGTGGTGATAACATGTTCTGCTTATTATCAATAGCTGTTTAACAATAAATACATAATCTGCCCTGAACAGAGGGGGCAGAGCCCAGGACTTGCTTACCCTACAGTTAACCCTATAGCTTACTTGCGGGGAGAGGAATTAATGGTTTAAAGGTTATAACCTGTAAATGCCCACTTTGAGCTAATTCTATAGGCTGGAGAAGTGTGCAGAGGTGCAAATTTCCTGTTGTGCTTCTGAGAATAAAAGTATTGCCACTAATCAGTTAATTTTGCTCTGTTCTCTACCTGCACAGCCATCATTTATTGGTACAAGTGAGCTGGAACAAGCAGAGGGAAGACACAGGCTGTTCCAGTGGCACAGACAGTGCTCCTCATCCAGGCATGGCTGCAGATGGTGCAGAAAACCCACTGCTGAGTGTGCAAACCCCCAGTGAAATACTGGAGTTGTCACTTCTGGCACTGGCAGGCTCACAGGGGCACCAAGCCAAGTGTCCGTAATAAAATTCCTGCAGCAGAAAGGGAAAAAAAAAACCCTGATTACCCAACATTTCAATGAACTGGGAGGAAGGTGCCAGCACTTCTTTGCTGAAAAGGCCTTTCAGGAAAGGATTTTCTGAGTCTCCCTCGTCTTGTTGGTTTTTATCTTTACCCCACACAGAGCTTCATGAACGTATGGGAAGCACTAGAGCTGTTTTCATGATGTGCCCAAAACTCAGGATGTTTTTGGTTTTCTTACTTGTTTGCAAGTCTCTTATCCCAGTGGAAATAAAACAGAGTTGGAGACAGGCCACAAAGAGGTTAATTTGCTGTATATACCAGTCTGACCTTTTCTGACAGGGACAGCTCAAACAGCTGCACCCAAGAAACACCCAAGGCATGAAAATTCTTCTGAAACAAGTGGCAGGGAGGAGAATATCTTCTAGCACCCCACCAGCTTTCAGAGCAGCAGAGAAAGAACTTACAAACACCTAAGTAAAAAAACAAACCCCAGTCCTCAGGCCAGGCACAGCTCCCACACCACCTCCACAGTGCCTGTGGCAACAGCCCAACACCATTTCCTTAGGACGAACAACAGGCTTTTGCAGCAGAACTTCATAATATATGTCAAACATCTAATGCTGGCAGTGGAACAAGCCAGCACAGCTGACTTCAGCCTCCAACATTGCTGTTAGAGGACTCCTGTATATCACACGTGCTAAATGTGGGCATCACCCTCCTGCCAACACCTCCTGATCCTGGGAGCTCTTCAGGGCGAAGGATGGCAGAATGGCAAATGCTTACGGCTGCATCTTGTTTCTGAGCAGTTGCTGGGCTGGCAACTTCAATGCTCAAGGTAAAAATGAGTTATTATAGCCCATATGGGCGAGGCAAAAATAAGATTCCGGGGCAGTTTTCATGAGATTTTGGTGGTGGATGCAATGGCAAAAGAGTTTTTCGCAGTGTCCTGGCTAATCATCATGGGAACAATTTGACCTCTCTGAAATCTTTCTATATTTTCAGAGGGCCATAACATCCACTTCTTTCTTTCTTTGATTAAGCTGGGGATTGTGGCTGCTGCCTTCCATCTCCTTGGTGGCAGAGAACATTCTGAAGGGGATTGATGCCAGTATCATGTGCATTTATTTCCTGCCTTGGGATCTTTGGGTGAAAATGCACTGATGTGATGACTGTTATTCTGCATAGACTTACCAGGTATCAACACTTCGGGTTGGATTGTACCTAGGGCAGCTTCTGTATTCCTGACAGAGCTGATATGACTTATCCCTGGGGTGAGGAGGTGGGAGAGAAGAAATTGCTTGTGACAGATACAAGTCATGTTGCTTAATGAAGTTTTGCAAGGTGTTCAGAGACAGCAGGATGGGGTCAAATCAGGGAAGGTCACATCGCTGGAAGCTGCAATCCTGAGTCAAGACTTGTCTTCTCCCCAGAGCCTGTCACTCTGCTCCCAACCCGGCTGGCAGAGCCGCTCAGATTGCAAAGAATTTATTGACACCCACCCACCATCCCTAAAGTTTTATGGCAATATAGATCCATTAGAAATCCATTTTACAGAGGTATTAAAATAATGAAGGTGAGAATTAAGAGAGCAGCACACTCCTTGGAAAACCCACTGATCATAATATACTGCTTTAAAGAAAGTTACTGTGCAGTCCCCTTAAAGAAAGTTATCAATTAGTCACTGTATCAGACATGGGAGAATTGTTCCCTGAAGAGGATTTTGGGAGGAAAGCCATTGACTAAGTGATGAATTTATCACTAGGGGTTGCATGGCTCCATGGACTAAGATGACATGGCATAGAGGACTCTGAGAGCAGACTTGTGACCCTGGAGAGGTTCGGGAAGTCGAAGGCACTGGTGCAGGTTGAAATGCCCGTGCTGCTCCCAGGCAGGGTGACAGCAGGTAAGGAAAGAGACATGACACCAGTGGGGTGGATCAGAGCTCTTACATGTCCAGTGAGCTCCAGGCACTGGGCAGACAATCCTGAAGCTGCCTGTACCTGCTGTGATGTTGGCTTGCGATTTCCACCTCATGCTCTCCTTCCCCCGTGGCTTTCTAGACCACCATAATGTTCTGTGTAAAATGAAAGTGCTACAGATTTTCTGATACAGACGAAAACAGGGACATCAGAGGTGATTTCAAACAGGCATTGTTGGGATCTGAGCAGGGTGATTTGTCCAGCCCTACAGCTGAGCTGTGAAACACCCTGAGGCAAGCCAGCAGACAGCAAAAGCTGAAGTCAAAGTACAAAACTCCGGCATCCACTGAGGCCAGTGGGAGGAGTGCAAAGCTACACTTTTATACCCTGCAAGTTCTCTTGCTTTCTGCTCTGCTCACACTCCCTTGGCTCCCCAACACACATGTTCAGTGGACTGATGTGCCAATAGACTCCCCCCATCCCAGCTAAAATCCTCCTTCTGTGTTGCCTACAAGGATTAAGTTTTTCTCATGTGCTTTTTCCTCATTTCTCCTGGAGGCACTGGGAGAATACAGGATTTCCCTACAGGAACTTGCTGTGCCCATGCTGGTCCTGTCATGATGAAGGAACCAAGTGATCTGGCCACTGGAGAATGTTGCTTTCCCCTACAGACATACTCTGTGCAATGTGCTGCAGGATGCTCGAGGATGCCTGTCCTACTTGGTTCCTTCAACTCAGATAACTGAAGCTGAGCAGAGGAAGGAGCCACTGGGAAATGGCTTTTCTCTGTGGACAATCATCATCTGGTAATGTCACATCTACACAGGAGAAACACACATGAGCCTGTTTCCATCTGAGCAGTCTGGGGAAGGCAGCACAAAAGAAAGAGAGTTTTAATATGAAAAGGTTGTCTGGACTTGGGGGAAATCACAGCATTTCCATGTAATTGGAATAAACTTGCAAAATGCTTTGTTTTGATCCCAGTCATCCCTGGAGGTATTTAAAAGCCGTGTAGCTGCGGTGCTGAGGGACATGGTCTAGAGGTGGTTTTGGCAGTGCTGTGTTAATGGTTGGGCTTGATGATCTGAAAGGTCTTTTCCAAACCAAATTATTCTACGACCCTATAAATCTACATTTCTCAATGCAAAGGTATTTTGTGAGCCCAAAGCTGCCCTCCTCTTGCTGCATGGCTGAAAGGGCTCCTGGGGTGACCATGGCAGTCACCCGCTGCCCACACCTCTCTCAGCTCAGCTGAGAAGCTCAGCAAAGCCCTGACAAATTGCCAAGCTCTCCTGAGATAAATAATCACAAACAAAAATATTTGTGTTTACTGTGGGGATTTGTCTGTGCATAATTATGCATTAGTCATTACCAGGACTACAGGAGAGTTTTACACATGTAAATATGTTCAGTTAATTAGACAGGACTGCTTTTGGTTTGTTTCTTCTCTGCAGTCTGATCCTGAAGCCATCAAACACTCCTGGATCACAAGTCAGGTTGAACAAGATATGTGAAGAAAATAGCTCTCTCCTTCCTCGTAATGCAGCTTTGGGTATCAATATATATTCCTTTAAAATACTTCTTGTAGCTTTTCTGTTACAGCCTCAAGGTACTTCACATGATGCAGCACAACCTTCACACTGTTCTCTCATGTGCGTGTTTCAAGGGGAGATCAGATGGATTTCTCAGGTAATACAATATAAGACATTATTTTCTTCTGAAACATTTTTAAGTGCAGCAGCTTTTAGTAATCTTCTAGCATCTTCTCCTATGTATGACAAAGTCTATTAGTGTCATTTGCATGAGAAGTACACAATAAATCATTCATGCACAGTTTAGTACAGGTTAAGTGTAACAGTCTAACAGTGATTTTCTATAAGAAAATCAGAGCAGCTCATCAGCTGGTGTAAATCAGCAGTGCTCCATCAAAGCCACTGAGTCACACCAACTAATCACTTGGCCCAGGGGAAAGATTCAGGGAAAAAAGCAGCAGGGAAGAGCACGATTCCTGCCACACTGGAAGGACTTTCTTCTGAAAGCCTAAAACCATTCCAAAGAAAATCCACAGGCTGTGGGGCACAGCACAGCCTGGCTGGCCCAAGGCTCTGCTGTGTTTCCCTCCTGGTTCTGGGCTCTGCTCTGGGCAGGTTTCTGGAGGGTGAGGAGCGTTTTAGGGAGCCAGCCCAGAGCAGGACCAGGGAGCTTTGTGGGAAACTTTGGGCTTGACCCAATCCCGAGGGTGAGGAAAAGATCAAATTCCCCAAGAACCTGCAGCTGTCATTTGGACAAAAGCCTTGAACAACAGGAAAACTGGTTCCAACCCCTCTATGGTGAGGGGGTTGAACTAGATGAGGTTTAAGGTCCCTTCCAATCCCAACCATTCTGTCATTCTGTGATGTAAGAAAGTCTGGTGTCCATTTATCCTGCTCCATTTCACAGGTTGGTTATCCTCCAGGTTTGGACCACTGACCCTGTCTGTAATGGGAGGAGGTGCTACCTGTGCCCGGGTGCAGCACAGCAAAACCCTCTTGGCAGATGCCAGGGAGATGCCCCTCTTGGGTGGGAAAGGCTCATCCTGCTGCACCCAGCCTGGTCCCTTAACTCTGGAAGGGAAAGGAAATTCCTTTGCAGTGATGTGGAATTTGTCACCGGCTCTGGAAAGGCGCCATGTGGGCACGAGAGGAGCGAGAGGAACGAAGAGGTCCCGGGAGGGGGAGTGGTTAAGGCATTGCACTGGAAAGAAACCCACATTGTCCTTCACCAGCACTGATAACTTATTGTTTGGCTGCAGGCACAGGCATCGAGCGGTTCAGCTTTGCCAAGGCAGGAGGTGAACACAGGCACAGGTTTGCTCAAAGATGAAGATCTTTCGCCTCCCCTCTTCCTGTTTTTTCTCTCTGTTTTTCGGTCTGGTTCTTGTTCTCGCAGTGGCAGAGTGTGGGACAGAGGCTCATTGTTCCCACTGCTCAGGAAACACGCCGCAGGACTGATCTTATTAGAGCTGGGGCCATGTCCGGGCCAGCCAGGGAGGAGCTGCCGGCACATCCTTGGGGGGCACATCCTCGGGGGGCACATCATTGCAGGGCACATCCTCAGGGGGCACAGGGGGCACATCATGAGGGGGGACATCACTGGGGGCACATCATTGGGGGGCACATCACTGGGGGCACATCATTGGGGGGGACATCACTTGGGGGCACATCATTGGGGGGCACATCACTGGGGGCACATTATTGGGGGGGACATCACTGGGGGCACATCATTGGGGGCACATCACCAGGGGGCACATCATGGCAGGGCTCGGTGTGGAATCACAGGCAGAGGCAACCCGTGTTGCCCACTGCCCTGGGCCATTGTGGGCTTAATTTCTGGCTGCAGTTACAGGGCTCTGCTTATGCTCAGTGCCTGCGAATCAAGCACTAAGTAGCTCAAGTTGAACAGCAAAAATTAAGGTGAAAATGCAGAATGCTGAGTCCAGGACCTCAGGGGCTCTGCCAGGAGTGGCTGTCCTGTGATGGCAAGGGATAAGAATAAACAGTTCGGTGATTTTGAACCTCATTTGTCAAAAGAAGTCATGCTCCTGCAGTCATGCTGCCTCTTTCTTCCTACTGTCCCACTCTCATTCTGGAACCAATATTTACTGTGCTTGACAGAGAAGTCATGAAGATGTTTAGATCCTACAAATTTTGATGTAGGGGGTAAAAAAGACTAGACTGGACTGTATGAAGTGCAGAATGACGCTCCCTGGCTGTGCTCATGGCTGGACTGACAGTCCATCTTCTAAATGCTCAGGTACCAGAAGAAAGTTGCACAATCCCAGGCTATTTATTTGTTACTTATAAAGAACATAATTTTGAATGCACTGGCTAAATAAGAATTAATTGTGTTAAAAATTCAGGTTAACGAGCGCTGTAGGAAGTTGTCTTGAGGGAAATACAAGGGAACAAAAATAAAAAATCTCGGGCACTAATGATTAGAGCAAAGCCCTGATGTTAGAAGGACTTTGTCTCACCGGAAGCAAGTTCCTCATCCTTTCCAGAAGATGCATGCATTGCAAAATGTTTATTTTGTACTCTCTGAAGTGGTTAATCTACATGCAAAGCAATGAAAAGGTGCCTTATTAGGCTAATTGCTAATAAAAAAAAAAAAAAGAGAGAGAAAAGAAAAAACAGAACTACTGTGAGCAAATATTTAAAAACAGATGCAGAAGGCTGTGAAAACAAACACAATCTCGTTTTTTCCGTGAAGTTTTCCCACCAGAAATCAGGCAGTTCAAAGAGACGTCCGGCTAATACGGTACCTCCAGGCTCCCGGCGCTGGAGCTGTTCATTAGCCGCTTCGTAATTCCGTGATGCAGAACTGGATTAATGGAAAGGTGACTGGGAAGCCACCGAGGGACCTGCTAATGATACTGCTTCGTCCTTAGAGAAGTCCTCTCTAGCCTTGCCCACGTGCGGCAAAACACACACCATCAGGATACAATGCCACATTATCACAAGAAAACACTTTGGAGAGGGGAAGAAGATGTCATCGTGGAGTGGTGCTGGGAACTGGCGAAACCCAAGATGGAAAAATAATTGCATGCATGTTTTTTAATACAACAGGATTCCCCCAAGCTCATTAAAGCAGATGGAAGTTTTAAAACCTGTATTACTTTAAAAATTAATTTACAGCTGTGGGGCTTGGTGGCCCAGAGAACATTAAAATGATAAATCTGGAAAGGTGATGTGAGCAGAAAGGAGGATTACTTTGGTCACAACATGGCCTCACGCAGCTGGGAAGGGGAGATGCTACGGTTTTGTTGCTGCCTGGTGGTTTCCTCTGCTGTGCCATTTCTGGGTTTAACCCAGATTTTAAAATACTGTAACAAACCATTAAAATTTCCTCCCGAATGATGCGTAAGCCAGAAACGATCTTGGTGCCTCTCTGCTTCATTAGACACTGGCTGACGTGGCGAGGGAGGTGATACAGCCCAATGTCTGCACTCTGGGCTGTGGGAGAGCCCCGTCAAGGCTGGGCATCCACACCAGTTCATGTCATGGGCTCATTCCAAGGGTCCTGCTGTGCTCCCCCCGCTCCCGCCTCAGCGATGCCCTAATTCCCCTGCTCGGCGGCCGCCTCCGAAGACAAGCCGTGCCTGTCTGAAACCACGGCAGCGTGGCGGCGTGCCCGGAGGGCCGGCCGGGGGGGCAGGCACTTGTGCGACTCTCGGCATGCCGAGTCAGTGCCAGGCAGGGAATCCTTCACCCTGCACAACCATCACCCTCAGCCAGGACATCCCTGGCTGCGGGAAGGCTCATGGGCAGAGTGGTTGGGACAAAGCGAGGCAGCTCCTCGGATGGACCATCTTTTTCCTGTCTGATTCCAAGCACCAAGTACGGGGTGCATTAGGTACCGCAGAACAAAGGCTGGGGGCAGGTTGTATTCAGCTCACACCAGCTACCTCTGGTTGCTGGGAAGAAAGGAGCCCTTTGTTTGGAAACAGCAGCTACTCCCACCAAACCACGCGCGGGGCTCTGCGAGTGCAAAACCCCGTGTTACGTACAGGAGTGGTTTGGCACAACATGGTACCTGTTCCCACACTCCGGGGTTCCCCCTCACACTCACAGGTGTGTGCAAGGCACAGGGAGCACTTCCGTGTTCTCCAGAGGTTTTTGCGTGTGGCCAGGGATGAAATCGCATCCTGGGAATGCGTCGCTTTGCACAGCCCTGCAGGACCCACCTCTACATACAAAACACACCTTGTGTGAACGAAGGTGCTGCCTAGCCCTGCCTGCACTACAGCCACCAAAACCCATGCCAGTCTCCCACCCAGCCCACACCAACATGGATCTGGATCTCCAATGCCAGGCTCGGTGCTGGCCCCCGGAATCACAGCCAGGAATCATGGATGTGGCTGGGCTCACGCGCATCCCCATCTCCAGCATCATGCTGCTGCTGTACCAGGGATTTCCTGTGTAAAGGCAGTTTCACCATGCAGAGAGTGTTACCGGGACCCCTGGGCTGTGCCCAGATGCCCAGTGAGACCCAAAGCTACAGCAGACCCCGTTATCTGGAGGGCAAGGGGCAGCCCTCGCTCAGACACTCGTCCCGCAGCCTCTCCGCTGCTGCGTTTATTATAACATGCCTCTCGTTTCCTTCTCTCACCCAACAAATTAACTTTAACAGTAAATTAACTTTATTCTGTTGCTGGTCAGCCTGTGAAAGTGAGAGCGATGCAGATTTTCCCCCTGGCCGTTCTGGGAGGCCCCTGCCTGGCCAGCAGCTCCGTGACTCACAGGCTTTCAGGATGCCTATTGAAGGACCCGCAGCCCGAACAAAGCCCCCATTCACTCCCGGGCTCTGCTAGTTTTTCTTTGAGCCCTCACTGCTTTATTTTTATTCTTTCCCAAACATTGTTGGTTAATTTCATTGACAAAATTCATAACTTGGGGCTGGAGAGCTCGCTCTATTCAGCTACAAGCTCTGGGGGGTTTTGTTTTTCTTTTCCATGCTGCCCATCTTACCTCTTTCTCCACATCACCCTGAACCCAGTTTCCAGCCTGGGAATGGAGCAAAGGGTCACAGCCCTGCACGGGGTTTAGGTGCTCCTCAGTTTTTGGATGGAGAAGAAGCCGAAGCAAGAGGGTGATGCTGGGGGCAGCATGGATGAACTGAAATCCTGCACTGCAGACCCGAGTGACCCCTTGAAGTACACAGCAAACATTTAAAAATACAAGCCTGTTTAACTTTTATATCTGCAATACTCTGCATCGAGTCCAGTTAACTGCAGCTCTTTAAAAACATCTGCATTTCATAAAGGACTAACTTTTCTTCCCCTCAGGCTGCCCCTCCTGAGACATCCCTCTCCAGGCTGCTGGGCTACACAGTAATTACAATCCACAAGTACCTGACATCACCACCAAGTGCAGTGCATTATGGTTTTAAAAACAAGAGAAATAATATTGCTCAAGATGGGTCTGAGCCAAAATCCCAGATACAAACACCATCATTTTTTCTCTGGCAGAGCTGAGAGCTGGAGCCCTGCGTGGCAGCCAGGGCCCCTGTGGAAATGTCACAGGCACAGAACGGAGGAGTCACTTTGTGCTTTGGTAAGACAGAGGACATTTCTCCTACCTGCTGCCCCGGAGGGGTTTAAATATGTGCAAGCAGAGAGCAGCAATGTCATGCCATCAGCAAAGACCTCACACAAAAACTGTGCTGGAGGTTAGAATTAGCATTAGCCAGAGCCAGCCTCTGCCTCAGAAACAGCTCTGCCCTTTGGTTCTCCCAGGGCATCAGCTCAGAGACCTGCAGCCCCACTGCCACCTCTGCCCTTCTGTTCTCCCAGGGCATCACTTGGGAGACCTGCAGCCCCACTGCCACCTCTGCCCTTCTGTTCTCCCAGGGCACCAGCTGGGAGACCTGCAGCCCCACTGCCACCTCTGCCCCAGAACCCCCTTGTCCCATCCAATCCAATGAACATGAGGGACCCGGTGCCAGAATTTGCCAGAGCATCATTTTGGGAAGGGATGCAGGCTGGACCCAAAGCAGCTCCAGAGGTGAAAGCAGGAAGCACCCCAGGCAGCTGCCTGTGCTGTCAGCCCTGCACCAGCACAGGCAGACACCTCAGGGAGTCTGATCTGGGGAAGGCACTAATGTCAGTGCAAGATGCTGTGGGTTTGTTCCCTCCCTTCCAGCTCAAAGGAGGCAGGATCTGCCTCGCAACATGTTATATAGATACATACAAACATACACGCATAATATATACACATCATTTAGTTTATGGCCACCAAAGTGCACTCAGCTGGTATCTAAAGCAAAGTCCTTAATGGTGTTATATGCAGTAAATCCCTTCTCTCCTCCTCTCCAGCAGCAGAGGCTGGTTCTAGAGTGAGAGCAGGGCTGGAGCATCATCCCCCTAGCCTGTGGGAACACGACCCACAGCCTTCCTTCTTTGCTAAGCTCTGGAGGCCAGGTCTCTTTTCGTGTTCTTTTGTTGGTGTGTTTCCCTGCAGAGAGGCAGTGGTTAGAGGAGAAAGAGTATGTTTTTCAGTCCACAGAGCAAGCAATTTGCTTTTTGAGGTTGTTTGCCAAAACCACATTCCTGCTTCAGCTTCCAGTCCAAGCAGAGGGGAGTCTGAGATCAGAAAGGAGAGTTGTGGGCTGATTTTGCTCAATCGCTTGTGCTCTCTTTGCCTTGTGTGAGAGCTGAGCTCACTCAAGGCTTGAGGCATCCTCTGCACCTTCACATGTGAACAACAAGCAGGGAAAGCAAAAACCACAGGATTTCCTCTGCAGTCAGCAATACCCAATAAATTCACAGCAAGAGCAAGCCTTTAAAAGAAAAAAAAATAAAAATAAAAATCCCCTAAACCAAACATTTTATCCTTTCCTGGTCTAATTGGGGAATAAACTTAACATCTAATTTTAAGGATGAAGTGAAAAGGAAAGGGATAAAAGCAAGCTGAGCCAAGCTCTGCACCCAGCCGTGATCACAGGCAGCAGGCTGGGTCTGTGTCTCTAGAGGAACCAGGAGCTCTGCCTGTCAGGCTCCAAGTCAGGGGGGCTGTGACAGGAGCCAGGCCCTTTGCTCTCCAGCACAGCTGGTGAGAGGTGGGTGCCAGTCACCACCAGAACCTCCAAAGCTTGGAAAATGATGTGCAGTCTCAGCTGGGAACTGCTGTGTGCTGGCAAGGGCTGGAGCATTCTGGGCACTGGGTGTGGGGGGCTGAGTTCCATCTCCCTTACCTTGGATGCAGCTCCACTCAGCTTCATGGGGTGATTCCTGGGTGATAAAACTCATACACTGTCCCTTGAACCCAAAGGAGCTTTAAAAGTGCCTTGGATGGGCATCCGATGATTTTGCACATGTGAAAGGATGCTCTGGTAATGCAGAGACATAAGTGCTGCTGCCCTGCCCCTGCAGGGAGCCAGGCTGGCGGTAGGGAGGCCAAGCTGGGGGTGGGAAGCCTGGCTGGGGACGTAGGGCCCGACCCCTCTTCCATCTCTCCAACCTCAGGCTGCCTCCACTCTCCTGCTGGCTCAGGGCCATCTCTCTGCCTGGGTGTGCACAGCTGGTGACACAGGGGTGCCCCTCACCATGACTGCTTAGCATGGCCAAAAGGGCTGGAAACTGGACTATGGCACACTCAGCTTTCCCACAGCACCCTCGCTTCTTCCCAAAGCCCCACCAAGTTTCCAAGCAGCAGAAAGCTCTCCCAGCCCAAACAGACTGGGAAATGCCTGGTGTCTGTAACAGAGACGGTGTGAAGAAGGGGATACCTTTGGGGTGCCTTGGACTTGCTGCAGCTGGACAGGACCCCTGGGGCTCTCCTGGGGCTGTGTGGGTGCCCTGCCCTGTTTCCCAGATGCTTGGGTTTGGTATCACTGAATCAATCCCCAGGGAGGAGTGGCACAGTCCCAGAGTGTGGGGACCTTGCTGACAGCCAACCACCCCTTGCAGGTCCCCCTCAGCTTTGCAATCCTTCCAAAGGCGGTCTGCAATTCCCCAAATGGGAGTGATTTCTTTAGAAAAGATGAGAAGCCTGGGCTTGCTTATCTTTAAAGAGCAGTTAGCAAAAATAAATCTACTTTTGAGACCTGCTTCTGCTTTCCTCTCTTTCACTTCCACAAATCACCCCTTCCACCTCTGCCACCTCCAAAGCAGCCTGGCTCATGCACCTGAGCATCCTGAGGTGCTGGCCACCCTCTTGTGTTTGGGTGTTCTATCACATCAAGGACAATTAAACCTACATTGGTGCTGCTCTTAGATGGGTTTTCCATATACACGATAGCTCTGGGTCCTACAGGGAGGTGATGCAAAGTCCCATGGATGGGACAAACAGGGTCCTGGCACTCTGATCCATCCTGTGAAAATGCTGGTGGTCCCTTTTCACCAGCAGAGCTGGGGATTACTCATAAATTAAGCCTCTTGGCTAATTTTTTTCTCTGCCTATTGCCCTTCTCACAGCTATAGTTCTTCCATCCTGTGTGTCTGGTTTGGTGTCAGACCCCAAGACAGCAACCTCTCCCCCTGCATGGGGTGCACAGACACCCATGGGTTGCAACAGCCCTTGTCCAACCAGGAGTATCCCAGAAAAGCCTGATGATGCAGAGGGAAAGCCACGGTGCTCCTCACTCCTTCTCAGCCAAAATGCCATCCTTCCCATGGGCACTAAACCACCACTGGGCTTACGCTCCCCACTTAACACCCAGTTTCCCAATGCCCAGCATGGGGTTCCCCCTCATTTCCGCAGTGACACAGGGACAGGGGACACAGCCTGACTTGGCACGCTGGCATGTCTTTAGGGCAAATACATCCCTCAGTGGAAAAAAAAGGATTTGTCTGTAAAGGATTTGTCTTTCTACAAGCAGAAAAGAGATATTTAAAAAAAAAGGCTTATAATATACCACAATACCTTCATTCCTCACCAAAGGTCAAACTTAGATCCAATTTCAGTCAGGAGGGAGACGTCTGTCAGACAAGCACTAATCACTATTTAGTATTCATATTCACCTATTAGAAGCTCCATGCTGTAAACATGTCTATGAATTAACAAGGCATCTGGCCTCTCTTATACAATATGAGCAGCTTGGATCATAAAGTGTCTGCAGAAAATAAAAAGTGCCTTCCATCTGTCTCTCCCAAATATCACTGCTATCACCAAAGCAAACAGACCGGCTCTTCCAAAGCAGCGCCGTCCCCCTCCCCCAGAACGTGTTAGTCAAACAAAAACAAGCGTTTCACGGAGAGCACTTGACAGATCTGAAACGACTCGGAGGAGCCAGGCGCAAATTAAGAACTGGGGGGGAAATTAGCTGAAAGATAACTGGGGAAAAAAAAAAAAAAGCTTCCTAATAACAAAGTATCTTCTTAGCCTTCTGAGTAATTATCCACAGCGCTGGCGCTGCCAATGCCATGGGGAGGTCAGCACTGCCCGGCAGAAGATGCACGGGAAGATGCCAGGACCTGTGCCAGGGCAGAGCCACCGTGGGATTGCTGTCCTCAGAGTTTAAACCTTTGCAGCTCGCAGCAGAGAAGGTGCTGTGTGATCACAGTGACCCTTGGAAGGGCCAGAGTCCCACCTCAGTCCTGCTGCATGGAAAAGGAAACCCCCAGCTTGCCTTGAGCCATCAGAACTGCCCTGGGCAAAGGCCATATGCCTGACTGCCAGGCGACAGCTCAGCTCCAGTGGTGCCATCATAGTAAGCTGACTGCAAGCCCCATCTCAGGTCCACGGGCTGTGTTTTCCCTCTAAATCAGAGCAATTTGGCTCATCACTCTGCTCGCTGGCTGTCTATGTGGAATACATGAGAGCTAAAGGTGGATAATTTGTGCCTGTTCCCAACCTGCAGGGAGATGGGCAATTCCAGAGGAGCTGTGTCAGTGCAGGATATCAAAGCAGTCTTGCTTGGAACTGAATTGGAACTGAACTGAAACTGCCCTGATGGCTGTGGGATAGAAGGGCTGTGGAGGGCCCCTGGAGTGGTGCCCACTGGGTTAGTGAGGGCCAGGGGGGGCAACCAGAGGAACCAGTGTCACAGTTGGGGCAGAAGAGCTCCCATCCCCTCAATATCCAGCCACTCTCCTCATCTCCATGTTCCCCCCATCTCACTGCCTTTCCTCCTCTGGTTTTCCATCCCACTCCAGATTTCAGCTCTGGTGCTTCCCAAGGAAACCCATCTGCTGGTAAATGGGGTGTCTTTCTGCTGTCTTGGCTCCTGCCAAAGACTGGTTGGGCCTCAGGGCAAAGGCAGGACCTGGAGCAGGGACATCATCATGTTTGGGGGCAGCTGCTCACCCGAGAGACTCCTGGATCTCCAGGACACCACTCATGCCCTGGTTAAAGCCAGTAGCCTTAAACCAACGCAGGCTCCTCTGCCTCAGGGGAAGGTAAGGTCTGCTCTAAACCCTGGCTGTGTTTTCTGAAGATAGATTTCAACTAAAGGAAAGGAAGAATGAGGTCCATAAATCAGGCAGGCCTGAAAAAGAGGCATGAAAAATGAATTGAATCGAGCACGTGTGTGAGCGCTGCTGCCCCAACCTGCTCCACTGGCACAGCCCACCCGTGCTGGGAGTCCCCAGCCAAGCCCTCCCCGTGGCACCCAGCTCACCACCACTGCTCCAGGCAGACCTGTCAGCTGTCTGTAATTGTTGCCTTTTCCCCAGTTCACATCCACACAGAAAACACCCCACTTGGCTTTAAACTTGAGCTGACAGGAGTATGATGGGCTGGGCGGACTCCAATCCATGTGCTCAGCAACGCCAGACTCTGCCTCGCTCCTCTTCCCATTCCAGGTTTAAACAATGTTTTTAAACTCTTTGGAGTGCATGAGATGTTTAAGCATAAATAGAGGGGAGCAGGGGGAAGTCACGGATTTCTGGAAGCGGTTCTCACGTCCACCACACACATGGACGACAGAAAGAAGAAAACCAGGAGGCTTCCAGACCTCCCAGCTGCAGACATCTGAGGAGTTGGCTGCATCCAGTGAGCCTCTCTCAGCTCCCTCCCTGGCCAAATAGCTGTTCCTATAACAGTGATGCAGAGTCTATCTCCTCCTGTGCCCTCCCTGGGAGAGCATCTCTCTGGGAATGGGGCTGAAGCAGCATGGTTTGGTGAGGAACTGAGACACTGGGAGGGGGATCTGCACCTCTGCCAGAAGGCTTTGGTGTTTCAGGTCCACAATGGGCAGACCTAATTTGGACCGATGAGAAGCTCTCCCAGTTTGCAGGTCAAAATGCACGGGGGGTTGCGCATACAAACACTTGCACTTTGCAAAGCAAAAAGGCCCCAGCCAACCCAACCCAACCCAATGTGGCTGCAGCTGCTGTGGTGGGACATGACAAAGCAGGTTCTGAAAATCCCCACCTGTGTCATTTGCCATGCAAATAATTCATAGAAATAATTCGACCCAGGGCTTAGGAAGAAATTGTGGGAGAGTGGCCAGTGGCTGAGAGACAGCCCAGAGCTGCTGGTGTGGAGCTGGAGAAGGTGGGAAGGAGGGAGAAGGAAGAATAAAGATAGGGAAATTTGATTTTGGCTTCCTGTAGGATGACCTTAAGTGGCCCCATCTGGGGAACCGACTGACTGGAGAAAGGTCTCACTGAGCATCACCATTCAGAACATCACCAGAATCCTTCATTACATCCTTGCACTGGTGAAAAGCTTCTGAAATATGTGTGTTTTCCTTGCCAGAGGGATTTACCTGCCCCTGTTATACCATGTTAACCACTTTGCACTGCTGCAAAAATCTGACACAGAAGATTCCCAGCCCGCTCCAGGGTCAGGACAACAGTCATGCAGTCCCACAGAACCCAGAACAGGAGCAGCTGCTTTTCACAGCTCTGGGGCCCGAGGCTGCCCTCAGCCACACTGCTGCCTGACCCCAGGCCCAGGCCACCAAAATCAATAGGGAAATCGTCTCTGACCCCAGCAGGGACAGGATCGGGCTCTGTGTGCACAAGAAAACCCTTTGAGCAGGAAAGCTAATTTAGGAGGAGCTCATCTCCTTGTGTTGAGGGACATGGAGCAAGGAAAAAGCGTGACAGATTTTGGTATATTTTAACTACATTATTCTCCACTGAGGATTGAGCCAAGACCACAAACATTATTTCACTTTCTAGTAAGGCTGCAGTGATGAATATGGGTTTCAAAGGGGAAAAGCTGGGTGGTTCTTATTTCTAATCTTGAGTCATTCCTCCTCCTTTGAAGGCTGAAAATCTCAGTACATGGATGCTGAAACAAAGACTCCCATTCCTTAGCGAGGCATCTGGGTCTGCAGGTAAATGCAGCAAAGCTTAAACCACACGTATCAAAATGCAACAGAATTTCACACGGGGCTCTGTTAAAAATATTCTGTTTAATTGATTTTTTAAAAAAATCTATTATGCTGCTCTAGGCATGGCTATTGATCTGCAGTGCTGGAGAAGTAATGAAGAAGCCTTCAAATCAATAAGGCCAAAGTATATCTCAAACTGTATCTGCTCCACCAGCACAACAGGGATGTGGCCAGTGAAATTCCCCAGTTGGAGCTGGGAGTATGAACAAACCTGTTCTGATGGCTGCGGAGATTTATTTCTATTGGCATAAACATAACTAATGAAACCTCGACAACTCTTCACTTCCCTGAAAGCTGATAATATATCGCGGTGCTCACAATGAAATGAGCAAGAACACATTTGCAAAGGAAGAAAAAACCCAACTCCCTCAACCGTGAGCTGTATTTTCTTCTTGGTGCCCTTGATTCTCCTCCACCCCCTTCCCCCCAGCCACGGTAATATTTCTTCTTGGAGCTCTGGTATGGGTTTTAACAAGGCTTTTGTAAGTCTCCAAGGCTGGAGTTTTAGGTTTTCTTTTATCCCTCGCTGTCAGGATGTAGTAGGTAGGCAGCTAAAATCACAGGCTGATAATATTGTTTGGGGCTAACAGCTTTATCTTATCTTGTTCGTATTATTCATATTACCTTAGATAAGCCACCTGGGGTCGAACACAAGCAAGATCCAGGGAAGTGACCTCATTACAGTTCAGGTGCCTATTTACTGTAATAAGAACAGCTGGACTAACACAGCCCCACTTTGAACTTGGCTGGCACTTTCCATCTGAGGCTTTGACTCCATCCCTTTCACACTTCACAGCACAGAGGAATGGAGGAGCCGGAGTTAATCAGCACCGCCACTTTTCCTCCAAAAGGTCTGGGATTACAGAAGGGGTTTTGCCTGCTGCACATGGAAGGGTTTTGGAAGGCTGAGCACCCAGCTGAACCCCCAGGCACAGGCTGCACCCCCAGAGAAGGGAATGCTTGGATGCTGTTGCTACAGATCCCCCACTGATTGTGAAAAGCTGCTCGAAACGACATCAGCACTTCATTTCCCAACTAAAGCTCAGGTTGGAGAGATCTGTTGGTCCTGCATTCCTCACCCAAACAGCCAAAGCCACAGACCCAGCACAGGTTCGGCCCTGCACGAGGATTTGCTCCTGTCCAGTTCAGGTGCTGAGTTTGGCAGGAATTCAGGCAGGTTTCCATCAGCAGAGCCTTGTCTGGGGTGAGAGATCACCCAGCCTAAATTACCCAGGGCCCAGAGGGATGGGCATGGGTGGCACCTCTGGGGGCAGCCCCAGCAGCGCACACTGCTCAGTGCCACACTGGTTGCAGCTGAGGACCGTGACAGTCACTGAACACTTCAGTTGGTTCCAACCAGCAAATTAATCTAATTTTTTTTTTTTTTTTTTTAAAAAAAGGAATCTCCGAAGTTTAAAAATATGGTAATGCAATTAGCGGCTTTGGCAGGCTAATGAAGCCACTTTAAACCCTTGCAAAAATACCATTAAAAGAGAATGCTTAAGAGCCTCTTCAAACTTTCCAAAATGAGAAGTACGTTCGTATTCAGAAGATGCCAATCTAGTCTCCTTTCTCCAAGGTTCAAGATTAATTAGGGACTTGTTTAGTGCATGAATGAGGAAACAAATGAACTCTTGGATCACAGAGCACTGGAACCAATTTTTTAATCATTTTTTTTCTTTACAATTACATTCCTATCAAGAAAGTCTTCATTAGACTTTCTGTCACGGGGCCACATCATGTCAGGTAACTATTACAAGTGCTTGGCTTTCACCCAAAGACTGAACAATATGAGTTTTCTGAGAAATAAATACATTATATATATTTAATGCTGTATTTTCTCATTGAAATGTTATTGCATTTTCCTAATAAATACATATAACCTTTCCTCCAAAATTCCTTCAAAACAAATGATTTAGAAATGACCAACAATATCTTCCCTGTTTCAAAATCAGCCTGGCTATTTAGAGATTACCTTTGAGAAGTACGTTAATGCCTGATAAAAGAAGCACTGTACCATAGAAGGAGATTATTGATGGGAAGAGAAAAAATATGTTTGAGGCTATCTGTTAAAAGAATAGGGTTTGCATGTTTAGTGAAGAGAAAGTTAAAGTGCTCTTTTTTTTTTTTTTTTTCAATGAGTTACAACCTGCCCTGAAGATTGGAGGGACTGGTTTGCCTAATCCCACCTGGAAAGAGATGCAGATTTGGATCAAAACTGTATAAAAATTCAAGCATTTTCTGCCCCAGCCCTACCCCAGTTCACAGTGAGGACCAGCTGAGAGAACTCACTCCTCATCGCACCCTTACCCACACACTGGGTTTGTTTTGATGTTGAAAATGTCTTTAGGAAAAAGAATAAAGCACTAAAATACATTAATTTGCAGAAAAGTACTGCTGTAGTTATGTGAAGAAAGGGAACCAAAACTCCAACCCTGCTGAGTTGCAAAGCACAGACACAGACCACAGCGAGAGCAAGAGCCAAAGACACTATTTCTCCACTGCTGGTTATAAGATTTTACTTATTAAAAACTTTAATTGCAGTTAGGTGAGCTGCATCCAAAATGCATGGATTGCAAAATCCATGGTCTCAGGAGCTCTCTGGGGATGAGAAGCGGCCTTGGCTCAAACGGCTCTTTGGGGGGGCCTTGTGCATGCCCAGATCTGCCTCTCAATTTTCTTCTACAGGTGATGAAGAGGATGAAGATTCTCCCCATAGCCCAAAGCTCGTGCCTCAGGCTGGGCAAGGAATGGGTAATACATACCATGACTGGCAGATCTACTTAGTGCCTTCCATTAGTACCCATTTATCATTATCCAGACCTCTACCAGGGTGCACAGATAATGTTTTCCTAAGTGGAAAGGCAAGGGTATAATTTTCATAGCTGATTTGTTCATTTCTACCTCGCTTCTGTCCTTGGAGCAATTGCAGATTGGATCTATGCTTCCCAGGACACTCTTCTATGGGCATTTATAAATGAAGGAGCACATCACCTCTTGACCAGTCTCCCTAACCTCATTTCTGCCCGACAGCCTAATAAAGTCCATGCAATGGATACTGCCGATGGAGGGGTCAGGCTGCAACACAGATTGCACTCATTACTTCCTTAGCACAAGCAAAATTTGAAGATATATGGGGAGGGGAGGATTTTGCTCAAAGACCCTGAGTACCTGCAGTCTCTTTTCACGGTAACCATGGGCAAGCCCAGAAATCCAGGTTTGTTTTTTTTTTTTTTCTCTTACAGGGCCCACAAGACATCTCTGAAAACCCAGCAGCAGGTGAATCCATACAGACCTGAACAGTGGGGAAGGTGCCCTTTTGCATGTGTCCTACCACCAGACCTCCAGCTCAGACCTTTTGCTGCAGGGAACCCTAAGCTTGGCTGAAGGACCAGAAGTCTTTGTTTCAGACTCTCTCCTTACATTATTATTATTACATTAATCCAAGTGACAAATGATTGGCTGAGTCCAGTTGCTCATCTGTTACTTTGGGTGAACAGGTCCTGGGTGCTGGGCACTTCAGTCACTTGTATGGCAGTTAACGGTAATAATTTATAGCTCTATAATCTGTAGTCCCTGGATGCCAATAACCTGAGAATACAAACCTCTGAATGTTCTGATAAGAAGGCAGAATAGCATTGCCTGGGTGTTGTCTTTGTTGAGAACTCGTCACCTCAGTCAGGCCTGAAGCAGATTCAGAGATCTCACAGACTTCTGCATGTTTGGGTTGTCTTCATATTCCTTTTCCCATCCTTCCTAGTGGTAGTGACACTCATTTTGGGTAGGGAGGAGGTGTTTTTGTCAGGTTCCCATCTTTCCCTGCCACGTGCTGCATGCTTACCCAGGGAAGTGGTGGAGTAACCATCCCTGGAAGGATTTAAAAGATGTGTAGATGTGGCACTTGGGGACATGGTTTAGTGGTGGCCTTGGCTGTGCTGGATTAATGGCTGGACTTGATGATCTTAAAGATATTTTCTGACCTAAATGATTCTATGATTGTCTCTGGAGATCCACATCCCAGTGGCTCTTAAGCAACTAGAGGGATTTATTTGTTGGACTTAAACCAATTCCCGGGGCTTGGACTGTCTCCATGGTAAAATTGGCAGGTTGAAGCCTCTGCCCAGGAAATCCCAGGCTTCAGCTCCTATTATTTTCCAGAACTGACTAGTAAAGGCTGTATGAGGAAATCTCCTGTCTGCCACCCTTAGCCAATATTATTAGGCTGTAATGAAGACCACAGATGCAGACTTGCATGTCTTACCTGCTGGGTCATTGCCCTATAACTCTTTCTCTTAAGGCAGAGACCAGGATCTGTATTCTACTTGTGTTCCATCCTGTCTGAAACTTTTTCCTAACACAGGGTGGAGAGGGGGAAATTCATTCCAAATTGCCAGTGTCCCAAATATCTCCTCAAAAAGGACACTGCAGCTTTCCCCTTTCACACAACTGTGCTGAGTCTGGTACTGCAAGGGATGCTGATGCTACAACAGAGACATTTAATTAGAAGGATAGGCAAAGTTTTCAAAGAAAGAGAAGAAAAAGATGTAGGATGCTGATGGAAGAGTTATGGGATAATAAAGGACTCTGCCAGCTGCCAGTGAGATGTGCAGAGCCCTTGCACAGGTCTGAGCAAGCCACGCTCCAGCGGCCACTTGGTCACGGATCACTTATTTGCATCAAAATAAAGAAATACTTGATTGAAAGACAAGAAGGGGCATGCAAATCTGCCATTCTTCTTGTCCCATTATAGCCCTGGGAGCCTTGAATCAAATTCTGTGCAGCTCTGGTGATGTTTTTCTTTCTTATGAGCCTGTTTTGCATCTCAGATCCCTCCTTGTCATAAAATATCTGTTTGCATTAAGTAACTGTTTACTTTGTCCCAGCAATAACATTGTAAATCGAAAAAGAGTCTGAGAAAAGCTGATATTCCCAGTGAGGATGAGGCAGTGTTAATGCAGCAGTTTGGAGATCAGTCTTACTCTAAAGACCAGGCAAAGGTGGGGTTTTTTCCAATGCAGATGCATTTTCCTCAGTGCTCTCCGACCAGTTTTGTTCTAAGCTGCCTGGATGGGCAAAGTCCACACACACCCCGAGAGAGAAAGGCTGCATTGTCAAGAACAAGACCCAGTGAAGAGGAACTTTGCATTGAAGGTGTCAGACATCAATCAGCAAAGGGCACGTGCCCAGAATAACCCTAAAGGAGACATCTCTGTTTTGTGCACAGCACCTATTGTCCGTCTCCTGGCATCTTCCAGTGCGGCTTTTTTCTCCAGCAAAACCTGGGCTGCTTGACTTTGTCCTTAAAATCTTGGCTCCTGCCTGCTTCAGTGGGAATATTGCATATCTGCTGCCACGTTTTGCTGGGGCTCGCAGTGTTTGATCACACCAGGCCTTGGCAGACCCGCTGCAGGTCTGAACAATGTCAGGGCTTCAACCCTGAGCAGCAGCCAGAAAACAGCAAGTCCTGGAAGTGGAGCATGGAAGGAGAATTTGCAAACTGCTGTGGCTTTTACTCTTTGCAGTTCAGGAATATGGAGGAACATCTACAGCTGGACTCTAAATAACCAGGTTAAGTACCCTCTGCAAATAGACAAAACCTGCTGCCCTGATCCCTGCTGCTCTCATAGCTTTTTAATAGCTTCTGCAATAAAAAACAGTGAGTCCCAAAGGAGCGCTCTCCATTTATTCAGAAAGATGTTGCTAAATTCCTGTACACAACATATTCCACTGCTGGAATACGTGCCTCTTCCCCAGCAGCTCTCCTTCCTGCCAGCCAGGTAAAGGCACGGCATAGAATTATCTGTGTAATCCGATTTGGAAGGTTAACTTCCCTGGATCATAAATAAGCAGGGATTTATGACCATAAAGGTGCACTACCTAAGGCTTCAAGAGAAAAGCACCACGCACACATCTCCCTTCTCTTCAACTTCTAAAGAAGGGAAAGAAGGATGTGGATGTGGAGATCCAGAAATTACCATGGCGTAATGGAAGATCCTCAGATAGACTTGGTTTAATTATACAGTTCTATCATTTCCTGAGCGCTCCCCATCCCATTAGGAAATTACAGCAGTAACTCAGTTAATAGACTTGCACTGTGCAAACAGCCACTGGGGCTGCTGGCTCCTGGCTCCCAGCTCCTGGCTTCTGGCTCCTGGCATCTTGTGTGTGCAGCATCTCCAGAGAACACGGCTGGTGTGGACTGGGAATCTTCTCCCGGCACACAGATGGGGTTTTCTTGCCCGAAGGAACATCCAGTCTCCCTGGTCAGAGGTACAAGGCCCTTTTCCACATGCAAAAAAAAACCCCTAATGGCTCATGCTGGAGGGAGCACTGAGGTTTGCGAAACACCCTGGGGATGCAGGGTCTGGAGAGCAGGTCAGAGCTGGGCATAAGATTTGTTGCACAATGACAGGAGACAAAAGGCTATTATAGCAAGATGTCACTCACGGGAAAAAAAAATCATTTTTTGCATATTTCTTTTCTGATGAAGGTACAAACGTGCCTGGCTGGAGTTCAGTGACAGAGGCTGTGCCTCTGCTCCAGTGCCCACCCTGTGAGACACAATAGCAGAGGAACTACAGAGGGAAGGAAGGCGTTAAATCAGGCACCAAATCTCTTCAAACACCACGTTTTCTGTGTAGCCTTTCAGCACTTCACTCATCCTTGGCAGAGGAGCTGACCTGGTCATTTTTCCCTTTTTACTTCTCATCGCCACTTTCCATGGCATTTTCATGAATTAACACAGCAGTGTGGTTTTGTGCTTTAGAGATGGGGGAAAAAAACCCCTTTCCCTATTTAAATAGAGACATGTGGCAGCTGACATTTCTTGAAAACACTTTGACTCATATTAAGCTTTGTAAATCCTTTTATTATCTTTAAAGACTAGTTGAAGGCATGTCTATGGCAGCAGGCAAAATGGAGACAGAGGGGCATGGAGATGTTTCTGGCTCCAGGCTCCATCCCCAGCCAGCTCCAGAGCTACTGTTGGGACACCCATCACCTCCTCCTGCCTGGAGCAAAGAGGGGCTGTGGGCACAGCAGCTGAAAAATTGACAAGTCTCATCATCCACTTAGTGTTGAACTATGAATGGGCCTGGGGAGGGAAGCACGATCAGGGAAGTGAGTGGAGGCAGCTCACTGTGCAGGGGATTTCTGTTTGCTTGCTGCCTTTTAGGCTGCCCTTCCCTCCAGCTCCAGGCTGCCAGCTGCAATCCCAAGCAGCACTGCATAGCCAGAGAGATGCACACAGGACTGGCACCCTCTCTCGGTGGGTTCCTGCTTCCCAGCACTGCTGAGAGGTGCTGGGGGTGCTCTGCTCCCAGTTGCTGCCCCTCCAGACCTGCCCCTGGTCACAGCAGCCCCTCTGTGTTTGACCCCAGTTTAATTCCCAAGCTCCAAGCAATGTCACAAGGCTCATCCTCAATGCACTAATGGACCCAGCACCACTGCAACCAACCTACACATCCCCTGTGCTGAAAAACATCTGTAACTTCCCTAAATGTTCACTGGGCTCCAAAAAGCCACAAAACTAATTATTTTGAGAAACAATCCCCAGCATTGCTTTATTATGTTTATTAAGGTTGCCCAGAAAAGGTGTGGATGCCTCATTCCTGGAAGTATTCAGCTAGAGGTTGGATGGCAGTTGTAGAAACATGGTCTAGTGAAGGTGTCCCTGGCTATGGCAGGAGGTTGGAATGAGATGATCTTTAAGGTCCCTTCCAACCCAAACCATTCTATTCCATAACCCTGACATCCCCTTCACATCTAACCCTTACAGCTGTGCTCCCCAGGACAAGGCTACAGTGAAACCAGGGGACCTGATGGCCCAAGAAATGAGAAGTTCAAAGAGTTAGAGGTTAAATAAGAGGAGGAGCCTTAGGAGCATGTGACAGTCAAAGGGAAAGCAATGAAGGGAAGGGGATGGTGGAAACACTGTTGAGATGGTGCTTCTCAGCTCCGATGGGTGTGTTTCATAGGAAGACAAAGTGCTGGTGTGTGGGTGTTGTCTCATTGCACCTACTCATGCAGTGAAAATATCACTGCTAAGCCACACACATCCACATTGTACTAACCCGACCACAAGTGAAGGAAATAAAGCATTTTGCATATCATTGTTTTCGAAAAATAATGAAAAAAAGAAGTCAAGTTTCTATCCCCCTGTATAAATATCCTCCCTCCTTTTGTGGTAGACTCCTGCTGCTCTCATGGGCAACCCTCCTGCCTGACAAGGGACAGAAATCTGTAGACTGTGGCCCTGAGGCCACAAAAAAGGTTGGTGAGGATGGTGGCAGGTCCCAGACTGGGGCTGTTGTGGTGGGAGCCAGAAGCAGGATGGCAGGCAGCCCCATGGGCAGTGGTCAGGCCTCACCCATGGCTAAGAGGACAGTGTATGTAGGGAACTTCCCAAACAGAGCCAGCATGAAGCCCAGGTGTAACAAGACCCGGTGATACAACCCCCAAAATGCTGCCCAAGGGCTTTCCCTGGGCTAAGGGTCCCTGCCTGGGTGTGCTGGGTGGAAGGTGCTGCTGTCCCAGCTCCAGCACCCGCAGCAGGGCAGCTCCAGCCTCACCTAACACCAGCTCCCAAAGGCTGGCAGCTCTAGCTTTACCCTTCCCCATCACACAGCAAACCTTCATGGGCATTTCAAGCCAGGTTTTGGTCCAGGGAAGCGGCTGCAGAACTCCATGACCCCACACTGCCTCCCCTGTAGGCAAAGGATGCTGCTCAGGGTAAGGAAATCCTTTCCATGGGCCTCTTCACATCAAACCTCCCCATAACCACCCCCACTGGCTTTGCAATGGGATGGCAGCACCAGACCCACTGGCAGCTAAGATCTCTTTGTCAAATGCTGACCTAGTTTATGGGCAGGATATTGGAGGCGACCCCAGCTCCTCGCATGCCCCGCACAGTTCCGAGCACACTGCTGGCATCAACGGCGGCACAAAATGATGAAAGGACACAGACTTCAGCACGAGTTTTCCAAGGGGAACCAATTAAAAATAAAAGAATCAGCAAAACTGTTCAAAGCGTTGTGAAAAATCACTGGGCAATGTCCTTTTAAGAGAAGATCTCACCTTCCTCATGTGCTGGATCCTTGGGCAGCCTACCCGGCCTATTTAAATGGGCATCAGAGAGACTTGTGCAATTAAAATTTAACTTGGGCCAAGCTGCTGATAAAGTGAGTGGCACCAGGGCTGTCACAGCAGGCAGGCAATGTGGCAGGGCTGGCTGGTGATGTCCATCCGTTTTGTGGACACCATGGAGCTCCTTTTTCCCAGGGAAATCCCCCAGCAAGCAGTGCTTGGGGAAAAAAGTCTGAGCCTCAGCATCAGCTCCCTGCATTAAGTGCATGAGGCTTAATGCAGATCTAGGGCCAGCAAACAGGGTTTATTCCAGCATGGGTTTTCTCTCTGTCTGGGCGTGGCTTTGGAGGTCCTGCCTGCCCTCCCTCCAGAGTTATTAATCAGTGCATGTGCACAACCTGTAGTTGTTATGTCTCTGCAGTGTTAAACATATACAGAGCAACCCCCACAGAGAGGTAAGTCAAGTTCAAGTGGTGCAGGAGTTTTCCCAGAGAGAACATTTGTGCACAGCATTGGCGTCCTGTGTTTGGGAAGAGTCTCCTCTGTGTCCCTGTCCAGAACATGGTCTGCCCTCTCAGTTCTTGCAGAGGGTGTCTCAAGTCTGGGGCTAGAGGGTCAGCCCAGTCCACAGCTTGGGAAAGATGAGGTGGGATTTACCCAAGGAAGGACAGACATTTTCTGTAGGAGCTGCCATGGAGGGCCAAGCCAGCCTGGCCCCTGGACTAATAACACACCCAGAGCTCGGCGGAGACAGACTTGGGCACAGCTACTGAGTTGTCCCCCCAGTTCCAGCTCCCAGGGCAGCTCATCAGCGGTGTGGTGTCACCTGCAGTACCCCCTGGAACTCTAGTCAGCTGTGACTGTCACCCTGAGCACGCCAGCAGCGTGTCCCAAAGCCGCTGGGAAGCAGACGGGGCTCCCCAGCCCTCCAGCACTGCGGGGTGTCGTGCGAGCCAGGCTTCACCTCCTCCCTGTAATTAGACACTTCTGTGATCACTAAATTCACCACCAGGACAAGTCTTGGTGTGTTTTTTGGGTTTTTTTTTGTGGCAAACCCTTTCTAATCCCCATCTGGCATGGGCTGGGAGGTTGGGATTTCAGGAATGGTTTTTAAATTGCTGCGGAGCAGCATGTGCCCCATCAGAGCTCCTGCAGGTCTGTGCCCTGGGCAGCGGCTTCAGGTCTCAGCTGGAGCTCAGGACAGCCCAGCCTGAAGAAAATAAAGCAGATATCTGCAGGGAAATGGCAATTATAACCTCACCCTGCAGCAGCTCTTTCCTGAGAGGTCCTGACTGCCAGCAGTGCCCTGCTTTTGGTTTTATGGAGGCTCTAGGCATGTCCTGTCTGCCTTCCCAGGAAAGATCAGCCTCCAAAGCTGCAAGAACCTGTGGCTTAGGAGCTGTGCCAGGCAGCAGCCATAAAAAAGGCCAGGAAGGAAAATTAGAGCTTGTCTTTTATGCCCTTCTAAGGAATTTGCCATAGGCAAAGGGCTTAAGAAATTATTTCATGTGGCTGCTTTGGTTAAAAATTAAAAGCAGCTCAGCTTTTTATTATTTATTTATTGCTATCATTATATTTTATATTATTATTATTATCATCATAATTATCTTTATTGTCATTATTATATATGGGACTGGAAGAGGGGCACTTAACCTGTGGCGACCCTGGGGGCTGTGATCTGCATCTGCATTTAGGGACCACCCTTCACCCATCAAGATCCGTGAGATCCTCATGGGAGGTGCTGTCATGAAGGGGAGCTCGCTTGCAACATTCTTTCCTGCTGGAAAAAGTTGGTATCCAGCAGCTTTCAGGGCATGGATTTATACCTCAGGATTTATAGCTTCTACAAGGGTATAAAACCTTATACACAGATTCATACCTCAACCTCCAGACACCACCAGGATGCAGGAGCCTGGTGGGCTGCGGTGTGGGACAAAGCCATGGAGACAAGGCTGCTTATGAGCCTGTGTGAAGCTCGAGCAGAATGTAAACCCCCCGCCCAGACCTGCCCCTTGCTCCACCACAAACATCTCCTGCCGTGGGGGAGCTGCCAAGCCTCGGGGGGAGGGAGTTCTGCAGCCTGTTGCTTCGAGGTGAACACCAAAAGTCAAAGACTTTTGTTGTAAATCTCAGTTTTCGGTTAGTTCCATGAAGCTGACAGTTCCTGACGGTTCCTGCTCTTGGTTTCTGCCTTAGGGGGTGGGATTTGTTTTGAAATCTGAAGCAAAAATAGCGCAACAGCTCTCATGAAGGCACATGGTGAAGAAGAGGTCATTTTAACAGCGCAAAAAATACTCCCAGCCATTTAGAACCAAATGTTTCTTGCATGCTTGTGGCTTGGAAGAGCAACAGGCGGCTGCACAGGCACCTCTGCGCAGCACATGCGGTACAGACCGTTCCCCCCGCCCTCATCTTCTGTGTAAAATCAGATCTGACAAATCTAAAGCAAGAGAAAATCAAGACATGACTATGAAGGACAATATCAGGCCAAGTCTGTTAAATTATCTCCCCCTTTTCTGTCATGTCTCATTTGCTACTGAGCTGTCAGCTCCCACCCCCATCAGCCAGCTTCCATCACCCTCCCGTTACATTTTCCATCGCCTGGTTTCTCTCTCAGCCAAACCAGAAGGACTCTCCTTAAATGCCTGGAGAGTCACCCCGTCTCTTCTCTTCAAATGCCTTAAATTTTCCGTGCTCAAGACCCCTCCAAAGATGTGGTCCAGGTTGCTTCCCACACCTTCTGAAGCCGTGGGATGCTGCTGTGTCGGGGGGAAGAGACAACCCCCCTTTCTCCTGCCCTGGCAAACGCTGCCCTGGCCATACCCACGCTGCTCCCCAAATGCTAATTGCAGCAGCCCTCTAAATTCATCTCTGCCACCCCCTCCCAGGCTGAGGACACCAGCAATGCCATCTCCCGCCTTCCTGGGCATTAATCAAAGGGCACATGAAGGTTTTGATTTATGGTGTGTCCGGGCCTCCAGCAGTGAACACCAGCACCTGCTGAGGAGCTGCAGGAGAGCCTGGAAAGTCAGCACTGGGGAGGGCAGTGAGGGGGTGCTTGCTGTGCCAGGCACCTCTTCCTCCCCTCCCTCCTCTGCTGATGCTCTGCACCCCAGACCCCACAGTGGTTCCCTCTCTCCCCTTTCCTCACCTCCCACAGCACAAAAAAACTCTGTTGTCAGCTACGGAGGAGCAGGGATGTGAGGGGGAAAGAAATGACCCCAGGAAAAACAACCCAAATCGCCCTCTGGTTACACAGGAGTGAGGGCAGCCCTTCCAGTGGGAACCTCCACCACTGCTCCTCAGCAGGGAAAAATGGAATAAAAGCCTTGTACACTTTAGCTTTAATTTGCCCCGAGAATGATCACAAGCACAGAACATCTGCACGTCCTCTGCACCCTCCTGCCCCTCTTCCCGTGGTCCCACCCAGTCCCAGCCGAGCCTCAAGGTCGGCATCACACCGGATTTCCTACGTGCAGGGACAGGCAATTCTCAGCAAAGCAAAACCCTGGGGGCTTTTACACCCTGCGGCTTCAAATCAGCAAGAGCTGCAGCTTGTTCGAAATGTAAATGTGCTGGAAAACAAGCTTCAGGTGGGTTTCAGAAGCTGAAACCTCTGCATATGATAGCAATCACCTTTCTTAATGTTAATTTCTTATCTCACCTCTCCAAAGTCCTTAGCAAGGATTTTATCCTGTTAGAGGAAATCCATTCCCCTGATTTTCCCAGGCTTATAGAAAAGCAAAGAAAAGTATTGATCCTAATGAGATAACACTGACAAGAAAATGGCAAGAACCAGTTCTATCTATTTAAAACTAACTCTGTTTTTGACTGGTGGGAAAAATAGATGATTATCAATTATCCATGCAGATGGGAGATGTCCAGCCTAGATATCCAATCTGCTTTTCATGGTAGCCTCCAAAACCAGCTATCTCTGCAATTTTTTGTGTTTTTTTCTCAGTGTGTTCGGTTCTTTAAAAAAATAAAATACAAAAAAAAAAAAAAAAAATCCCAAACTGAAAATGGTCACTTATACAAACCAAATCCCAGAACCACCAGCGGTTTCATATTAAAAGAACATTTGGTGGCATTTTAATCTCTGAAGGTAATGTAGATATTTGTCATTTCTGATCTCCCCTTTCTGCAACTGTCCACAGATGACGAGATCCGTGAAATTGCTACTGCCAGGGAGTGAAATGAGAATTAACCTCGTGCCCATCAGCTGCCTCAGCACCACCCTTTCCACTCCAGCCTTGACCATGGCCATCGGAGAGGTGGCTCTTGGGGCTGCTCTGCCGCTCACCCTTCTCTGTCTGACACGCCACAGCCCCGTCTTTCTGGATAATAAACTCCCCCGTGTTAACAGACTGCTTTAAATCCAACACTTTCTTTCCCATTCTCATTTGCTTTGCCTTTCATGCTGCTTTCTCATGTATAAAAGGGGAACTGGGGGAAAAAAAGGAAGAAAAGACACATGAACACCTGAAAATCCTTTTCATATACCTGCTGCTGCTACCACTCGGTGCTGAATCTGAATAGAAACGGATGGGAGGGAGATGGGGAAGGATGAATAACATTTCATGCCCTGTAGTCAAACATAATTTCAGGCAGGAGACGAGCAGGGACTGGTACGGTGGCTCATCCCGGCAGAGAGCTAATGTGCACTTCAGAGCCCGCTCTTTGAAGACTGGGGTCTAATTTCCAGCCTGCAATTACTGCACTGGAAATAATTTCTCAGAAAATGGGGTCACTTTTTGGGGGTGGGGTAGGGTTGGATAAGGGAAGGGGTCAGAGTCCCAGCGGAGGGAGGTCCTCTGGGCTTGGGGGTTGGTAGATGTGGCGATGTGTGCATCCACGGGGCTGCTGGGCACTGCCACTGATCTCCGGAGGGAGGGCAGGTTTCAGGTGACTTAGGAGCTGGGACACAGCACTTCTGAGTCCTCCTATTCATGCTGTCAGCCAAACCATCTGCCTCTGCTCAATGGCAGTGAATGCTGGGGGTTGTTCTTGGTGTCGTAAATAGACCTGTGGCTTGATTTTCCAAAGCTCCAAAAAGTCCATGTTTCTCCTTCCATCAGTGGTGTTGGCCAGGGGCTCAGCGCTTTGCACATGGGCAGTTTCGGATTTTCAACAGCACTGCAAGGGCAGAAGCATTGCTATTACACACAGAGCTGCTCTGCTCCAGTTTCAACAAGGCAATACTCTTGCTTGGAGGCTTTGTCTGCTCACCCTGACTTGGAGCTCCAGTCCCATAAAGGAATGGTCATTATGGGCCAGATTTTTTTAAAAAAAACCCCACAACAGAGTGAGTGCTTTTGACAGCTGAGTCTCTTTTTGTGGTATCTGACAGAACTGGTGCTCTCTGGGCAGGGGCAGGCGTGGAAACACCTTTTTGCCTTCCCCATGATAAGTCTGCCAAAAGTAGAATGAAGCAAAATGACAAAGGACATATGGTGTCCCTCAGCAGGGCTGGGGACCCCGCTGGTTGCCCAGCTCAGATTTAAGCCCAAATAAGTGTCTCCAGATGGGATTTGCTGCAATTCTGCTCTGACCCAAACTGACCACACTCTACAGCTCAGACTTGCAAAGGTTTTAGAGCACCTAAACATGCAAACAGGCACCTGGCAAAGATTTTCAAAAGCAGCTAAAAAGATTAGATGTCCAAGTCCCATTGGGCTCTGAGAATTAGGCATGTAACCTGCTTAGGCGCTTTTGGAAATTCTTTCAGGGATTTAATTGTTTGGGTTGAAACTTTCTGCAGTGAGTGAGTGCCTCTGCAACTGCCCCACAGCCACATCCAGCCTCTGCAGCCCAGTTGGTTTTGGGGAGTAGAATGGGGAGAATTGCGTTAGTAGGAAATTTTTGGACAATTTTTCAGGCTTTGTAGAATAATCTTTAAATTCAGAGCGCGGTGGCCAAGACCTTACATCAGCCACGTGCTTTTCACTGTCCTGATGAGAATCTGCACAAAGGTGAGGCAGGAGGCAGGGCTGCCCCACCTGGGTGCTAGAGACTGCCTTGATGCAGAGATGGGGTTGAGGAAAGAGCCAGGGAGGAGCAGACTGAGACTGACAGGGAGGATGGGGGAAGGGGAGAAGGGGAGGTAGGTCAGGGAAGGGAGGAACCAGGCTGAGATGCTGAAGGGGCAGGAACTGGGATGGGACAGGAGATGCAGCACATGGGACAAGCTGGGGAGGTGACATGTTCCAGCCAGGCTGATGGGGTCAAGATGTAAAGGGCCCAGACAGCAGGGAAGTGGCACTGTAGCTTATGCCCATTAAATCCTGTAAGCCCTCCTGGGCCTGGAAGGGAGCCCTGGGTTGCTGAGCCCATTGCCAGCAGGGCTGTGCAGCAAAGCCCCCAGGGTGGGCAGCCCCCCGCTCTGCTCCTCGTGGGCCTGTGTCTTCCTCCTCATCCCAGCTTCCCACCTCTGCCACCATGGGAATCCTAAGGACGGGAGACATGACAGCCCAGACAGTTTGAAATTATAAAGCACTGCAAAACCCAAAAAGAGCCTGTCCTTATGAATAAGCAACCTGCAAAACAAATTGCTCTCCTCTCCCCTTCATGCTTCAGCAGCTGGCAGCAGGCAGGGGGTGCGTGCCAGGAGCTGGGGCACCAGTTCAGGTCTGGGTTGAGTCCCTGTTAATTCAGAGACTCGCTCAGTGCTTTGGACAAGTCTCTTGGCCCCTCTCTGCCTGTCAGAAGGATAAATACCACTTTCCACACGAGAGATGTGCTGCAAATTAGATACGCTGGTAGGTGTGCAGACAGCAGCAGGTACATAAGAACAACATACCTCCAGTGCTTTATCACAATCAGACAAGGCTGGAGCCAGCAGAGGAGAGGGCAGTGGCAAAGCCTGTGTGCAGCTCCCAGGGGTCTGGGCTGGTGTGCAGGCTTTAACTGGTGGTGCCTAAGCAGAAGTGCCTGAGCTTTGGCCAGGATGATCCTGCAGCAGGCACTCTCCTGGCATGCATTGCCCCAGCCTCATGAGGGCTAAAATGGATTGAGTTTTGTGGTCGAGACTTTGGAGCATTTTGGGCAGTGAGGAATTCGGTTCAACCTGCGGATAACATCTTGGCTTCACCACCTTTTTGTGGTCTTCTTCAGAAGACTGCAAATAACAAACATGGATGGGCTCAGCTGAGCCTGCATGATGGGCAGGTGATGCCGTCCCTTCATCAAGACAACACCTCTACAAGCACTGCAATATTGCAGGAGGAGGGGAGCACACGTGGGAGACACCCTGTGCATCTGTTTGCCTATGAAAGGCCCTGGGGAGAAGGAATCCCACTCTCCTGGCTTTTTTATTTCCCTTCTTTTCTTTAGGCTCTGGATAGGGTTCACCCCCAGCTATCCTTGCCCTCCAGTCCAGCCCAAATAAACCCACCACTTCCCTCCTTCCTTTCTGCAGAGCCTCACTTCAACTGTCAAACCCAGAGTGAATTTATCCTTCTCCACTCCGAGAGCTGCTTGCAGTTCATTAAATATATTAAAGGTGTTAATGACTTTTTAAAAAAAGACCCAAACTGTCTGATGTTTTTCCAGCTCATTTCCTGCTCCTATCTTCCCAAATCCGGTGGGCAGTAATGACATGTCTGAGGCAGAAAATGGGATTATGATGAACAGAGTGAACAGTGCTGATATGTGGACAACATTAAACATTTCCAGATTCATTCCTTTACCTTTCCCTTCTGCAGGTATCTGTATAAGCACATGCTCCTTGCACTGAGCTGAGCTGTGGCCTCCTGAAGGAAGCCAGAGGAGAGATGAAGTAAAGCTTTATGCAAACAGGAATTCTGCCAGGAAATCACTGTTTATCTGACCAGAAGTAACATGTTGGATAAAGCCACATTTCTCCCCCCTCCCCTGTAAATTCTGCTGGGGTGATCATGGCTTGTCCTTCCACAGACAGATGCTGCAAATACCATATAAGAGAGACGGGCCATCCAGGACTGCATTTTCCAGACCCAGAAGGTTTTGTATTTTAATAAGCAAAAGCAGAGAGTGGTGAAAGAAAAGGCCAAGTCCTGGCTCTATTTGGCCAGGCAAAAGCCAAGTGGTCACCCAAAGCTACCCAGCAGAAAGAGGGATTCAACCTAAATCTTCCAAGCTGTTGGAATTAAATTTCAAGCTGTGTAACTTTTGCTCCAAAGACACTTCAGAAAGAAAATCAATACTTTCCAGAGGGGGAAAATACTCAAATCCAGCCTCTTTCAGTGACCCTGTATTTTTGTGTATTTTGCAAAGCCTGGAAGTAAGCACCTTCCTGACTGCTACAGCACTAAGGAAAGATTTTTCTGGAGTTGTGCTTTTCCCAGTGAAATGTGTGTCTGGATGAGGAAGAAAATTATAGAAAACAGCTGGGAGTTTAGCAGAAAAATGTATTGACTATGCTGAGCATATGATTATCAAAGGTTCATAACTCAGACAAATCAAACCCAATTTCTTTCAGAACAATGAGAAGCACTTCTTAACAGCAGCTCTTCCTGGGCTAAATTTCATCTTTTGGAAATTACACCCTGCAAGTACTTCTCATACAACAGCAACAAAAAAAAAAGGTTTCTTATACTGTCTTGCCTGCTGCAGCCAACCAAACCGCCCTTGTCCAAATATTCCAACTATTCAGCTTTGTAGAGACACCCCAACCTGCAAAACTTCAACTTGCCCAAGAGATGAATGTGTGGAAAAATTAGGTGGAAATTCAGACGCGGGGTTTGTGGGGAGCCACATTCCCTGCCTGGCCAGTCCCAGCTCTCTGTAGGCTTCTGCACTTGTTCCACTTCAAGGTTATGACTTTCAACTCTTTAGAGAGACAACCAACATGTCAATCTGTTTGGCACTGAGCATGTTTGAATTGTGACCCATTTGCCTTCCAGGTGCCAGCACAACAAACAGCAGCAAATGGGGAAACTGGGTAATAAACAGAGAAGCAGTGGTGCTGCTCTGCAGGACAGTGGGGATCCAGCTCTGCTGTCCACCTTCTCCAGGGCAAGGAAAAGGGCTTGGAAAATTGGCACAGAGACCCTTCCCTGGGGCCAGTCTTCCCCACCACCACAGTCCCAGGCTGCCCATCCGGGTTATTTTCCCTGCCTGCCCCATACCCCTCCGTTTTACCGGAGTTCAGAGGGATTGCTGGAAGACCATGCTCAGCCCTGAGCCAGCCTGGAGCTGATGGCCAGCCCTGGGCAGGAGCTGGGTGCTGCACAGCCAGCCAGGAGCAGCAGCAGCTTCACCCCTTTTCTGGTGGTGATTCCCGGGTCATTTCAAAGCTCAGGGATCACAGTCAAGGGCCTCCAACTGCACCAAAGCTTGTGAAAACACCATCTTCATTCTCAGCAAGGAGAAACCACCCACCAGATTTCCCATTGCTCCGACAGCAAAGGCCCTTTTCAATACATTAACCATGTGTGTAGTGGGAAGATTTTGTGCCCTGAACATCATCCTCGTGCTCCTACAAGGACCACAGAGGGGAATAAAGGCTGAGAGAGCTCAGCTGAACCCCTCAAGGGTAGGAGCACAAGTGATGCTGCTGCTCCCCAGGCTGGCATGTGCTGCACCTTCCACTGGCATGTCAGACCCCATCCTGTGTTGAGAACCAGGCTGGTGTCAGCCCTCAACACATTTATTCAGCCAAGGCATTCCTGGGAGAAAAATTAAGCAAATAATCCAAGGTTTGCTACATCAGGCAAATAAATGACTTGCTGAAATTAAACAAAAACAAGAGATGTTTCTCCCTGATTTCTTCATCTTCCCCTCTTCCCCTCCCCATGAATACAACCAAGATTACAGTTTTAAAAAGCACTTTCTCTTAAATGTGGGAGGAAGATTGCCTGAGCTCTCATGCGTTCACTGCTATATTGTATTGTTGCTGCTTTTAACATGTTTCGCTCAGTTAAATAGTAACTGATGACAGCTACACACTTAAATCCTTTGGTGTTTTTATCACGGATTTTATATATATCTCTTATAAAGAACAGCACACTGCAAGGCCTCTTACCATATCAAAAACAACAAAAAAGCACCCTATTTTTGTGTAAGGTATCAAAGCAATAACGCGTGCCCGTGCAGCAGAGCCAGCCTATCAGAGGTTTATCGGGTTTTATTGGCCTTGGGCAACTCTGCACATGACGGTCTTTAGAGTGACATGGAATTTATTAAACTTTTCCACAGCCTGACAGTCTTCTCCCAGCTCTTCCCCACCCCCAAGCTCTTTTCTTTTGAAAAATGATTTCTGCCAATCTTGTGCTTTTAACATTTTTTTCCCACTCTTTCCAACCCCACCCCCCCCTTCCTCCAATTTTTCTTTTTCTTTTTTTTTTTTTTTTTTTTAATTGCTGCTTTCTGGAGTATGACTCCTCGAGCATGTGCTTAAAGAACACCATTCAGGTCCCACTGTAACAACGACAACAAAAAAAAAAACCCGGGGAGAGAGAAGCAGAGCAGCAGCCACGCAGCCCATTACTGCCTGGTTCAGCCTTACTGCACTACATTACTCGATATGACAAGCTCTGCATACATATCACACACACCAAGGGGGTTTTTCCCTTTTCCTGGATAGCCTAATTTAGGCTTTGTGTGGTGCCCTGTAATAAATTTCATCTTTCAGACAATAGCCCGTCTCCTTCAGCTGCCTGTCCCTTCATAACCCAGCGCCGATAAAGCATCGCCTTCACTTGCCACTTCCCATCACTGGAGAGGATCCTCCGGGTGATGCCAGCCCGTGCTGACAGGGTTAAGGTGCTGTTGGGGTTTCCATCAGGCTTCAGTGCCCTCCCTCTTTTCCCTGTCTCCCCAAATTCCTGTCTTTTCAGCTCTTTGCATCTTGGCTGCAAACATCTCCAGCAGCCCGAGCCTCTGGCTGTGTGTTGGTGTGTTCCACACGTGCAGCAGGCGGTACTGTGTGCACACACCAGTTCCACTTTATGTGTGTATTTACAAGCTTGTTTGTTCCCATCTCCCTTCCTGGAGAAGGAAGAGAGCACATCCCAAATTTTGGCTGCAGGCTGGAAACAGCCACAGATGGTTTGCAGGCTCTGCTCAGCTGGTGGGTTGGTGCTTGTGCTCTCCTGTTCCCAGGAATGAGAACTTCTGCTTCTGACCAACTACTTGGCTCCTATCTGGGGCTGCTCCCAGCTCTGGGGCCCCCAACATAAGAAAGACATGGAGCTGCTGGAGCAAGTCCAGAGGAGGCCACAAAGATGCTCTGAGGGCTGGAGCACCTCTGCTCTAGCGACAGGCTGGGAGAGCTGGGGGTGTTCAGCTTGGAGAAAAGAAGGCTCCAGCGAGACCTTAGAGCCCCTTCCAGTGCTTAAAGGGGCCCTAAGAGAGCTGGAGAGGGATGTTTGACAAGGGCCTGGAGTGACAGGACAAGGAGGAATGGCTTTAAACTGAAAACGCTGCTTATCTCCTCTTAAATCTTACACTCAATCTCTGGCATTATCATCATCTCCCCGTGTTAGTTATTACCCCTTATGACCAGCAATATGCTAACTGCTGCACAGCTCTCTGTAGGTCCTGCCCTAATCAGATGGCAATCTAATTCCTAAATATTATCATTAGAAATAAGTACGTTCCCTAAGCAGAGTGCATTGCACATGCTGCCCTTGCACCTTACATCTCCAACTGCTGGGAAAGGAGCCCCACTCAGGACTGTGTCTGGATGCTGATATCTTTCCTACAAGAGATTTCCCCACCCCTTCTCTCTCAAGGGAGCTCCTTAGCACTGCCTGTGCAACCAACCCAGTTGTTGGCAGGAGGAGAGCAGGGCACAGGGTGATGTTTCCTCTGAAAAGCACTGAGAAAACAGTTTGCTCATCCAGGAGGCAGCAGGAGTCACAGCCAGAGCTCAGGCTCAGTGCTCAGGCACCAGGACCAGGCTGCTGCTGCCACTCATCACAGGAATTCACTGTGCAAAGTTTCTCTGCAATTTTCCATCAGTCCTCAAGTTCAGGGAGCCCTGGGGACACAGGTCAGTGTGGCAGGTACTGCACCCTGTCAGCTCAGTGTGCTTTTGATACCTGCCCCTGATTTTCCCCTGGATGGGGCTTCTTACTGGCCCTAAGCCCTAGGGGTGTGGGTGTGGGTGTGGGAGACTGACGTTACCTGGGGAAAACATCAGGAATTATATCAGCTTCCTTTCCCATGTAACAATCCTGTTGGCTTACAAGGGTGGATTCTGCCTCCCCCCACTCCAGACACAGAGAAGTATTTACATCTGTACTCATCAGCACAACTGCCTTTAGGAAAATGAGTACTTTTAAAGCACAATCCATCTGACCTATTTTCTGACATGCACCTTAGGATGAGCTGTATTGTGCACTAGCACTGCCTGGCAGCTGCACAGGGAATCTGGATGGCAAGCTCAGATGAAGATCCAGGTGTTGTAACCCAGGAATCCATCTCAGCTTCTACACAAAAGCCACTGCCAAAATCTTGTTTACTACACTTCTGCTCTTCCACTAAAATCCAGCTGTCTCACCTTGCAACACTTCACTCTCCTGCTTCTCATGAGAGATGAAGGTGATGCTTAGAGACAAAGCACATCTCGAGTGGCTGGCCAAGATGAAAAAGAGAGAGCTGAGAGGGAGAATAGATGACGGTGTGCAAGCCTGGAGACACAGAGGCATTCACCTCATGTGATGTCATCCCTGTGCTGGTGTTGCAAGTCCGGAACATGAATCCAAAGAGCAATGCAGCTTTTTAGCTGAGCTAAAGCAGTTATTCCCAAATAAATTCTCCAGGTATGAAGACCACAGCCCCTTTGATTCAAAAAGCAAATGCATAGGTGACAGTAAGTGACAACCCAGAGCTGCAGAATCTGCATGAAGTCATAAAGCAGAAGATACTCCTGAGAGCTTGTCTTCCTGCAGAAGAAAACATACGGCGCTCAACTGGGTAGCTGAGCAAAAAGAGAAATCCATAAAGCAGCGTCATTAGGATGTAAATAAGTCCAAGGAGCCAGCACGCTGCTGTCTGGCAGCAGCTTCAAATGAAGATCTCACATTTTTCACCAGGCTACAAAACAAAATTGGTAAGACAGAAAATAACCTCCCATACTTGTGCCATTTCCATGGATTCATGAGTTTGACAGTAGCAAGCAGAGAAACAACCATTCCTGGCAGGAAAATGAGTGCTGCTCCCTGGCAGGCCATAATGACACTTTGCAGTGTCCATGTCACATGGATGCCTTCCTGCCCAGGCCAGTCCCTGTCTATGCAGTGCCATGACTTTTCTCTCAGTGTTACATTTCCGTGATTAAAATAGGCACTAATGGAACCATCACACATTTGGTACAGCAGGTTTATGTCTGAGATGCTTTTGTCAAACAGAAAGGAGCTGAGGCTGCTTCTGGGTGAGAGCTGTGGGTGCTTTTGGTGCCCTGAGGGCCCTGAGATTGGGAGCAGAGCCTTGCACGGCCCCTCCGTGCCCCCTCCAGCACTGCAGAGGCACATCTGATCACATAGAGGGTCCTGTGGCTGTGCATTCTGACTCAATGCCTGTGTTATCCTCAGATCAGTGTTTGCTGGATGATGAGATCTTCCCACCAAGCCCTGGGCCCACCTCCCTCTCCCTGCTGGAGTGTGGACAGCCATATCCTTCAAGTATAGAGACACCTCCTGCCAGTCTGGACAGGCACCAACTGGGAACGGTGCAGAGCCTGCAAGTAAAGACAGATTTACCCGGAGAAGGGCTGTTCCAGGTCTCTTGCTGTGCTAAGGGGTTTCAAATGAAGCCTGTAAATGGCACACAGAGGAGCAGACAAAGGGGCTGGTTCTACCTGCACCAGGTAGTTCTGTTTTGGAGCTGTTTGCCCAAAGCTGCTGCACATGCTGAGACCACGCACCATTTTAGAGGAGATGGGATGTTTAACGAAACCTGAACACATGAAGGGGAGTTCAGGTGGATCAAGGAGAAGGGAAATAACAGCTACAGGGCAATCACCTAGCACAGGCAATGACTGGCAATGGGCTGGACTTGACTCCTCAGTCATCCTAAGGAAACAGAGGTTCCCTCAAGATCCTCGTGGAAGTCTCAACCCAAACCATGGATGAGATCTACCCGAGCTTTCCGCACCGCCTGTCTGCAGCCACTGCCCATGGAGATGGGAACTCCTTGCCCCTGTTGTCCCTTTTGCAATGTCCCCTCCCAGCCCCCTGCCAGGAGCCGGAGTATCAGAGACTGAACTGCCTTGAGAGTTAACAGATCTCTCTCCACTATGCATTTCCCTTATTAAATAAAGAAATAAACCAGCATCTCTTTGCCCTGGAGAAGCTTTCAATAAGATGGATAAATATATATAATTAGCCAAAGAGAGAGCAAACTCCAGTGAATACAATACACCCTGTGAGACAACCCTCCATTAAAAGCCTCCTTGTTTAAACTTCAATATTTTAGCAATAATGACAAAGAAACATAGAGAAAAGCATTTATTTTTCACTTTTTTATTTAGTCCCATCAAAGGGGTTGATCGGATAATTCCCTGCCAATTTCTTATGCCTTGGATATCCCATCGCCTCTCCAAAAATTCAGGCTTTCTCAGTTTTCCTTTCCAAGCTAGAGCCTAAAAATCCCTAACAGAGATTTCCTGCTTGTGCAATCTGCAAAGTCTCTCCTTGACCTTCTCATTTTACTGGGCTGCCCTGGAGGATGCACAGTAGAGGAGACCATGGGGCTGCATCCCTAGGGCACAGCATCCTACCAAGAGGTGTGACACAGAAACAGTGACATTAAGAGAGCAGAAGGCTGGCAAAAGGGACCTGACCAACTACCTGCACAGGCTGTCATAGTCCATATGATGCTCTCAGGCACATGGTGTGACTCTTTGGGATGGTCCCGTGCAGGGCTTGATGATCCTTGTGGGTTCCCTTCCTACTCAACATGCTTTGTGATCCCATGATATATATATTTATGTACCCATTTTGCTGATCTGCTTAGCTTGGCCAGCTGCCACCAAAACAGCCATGTTAAGCAGAGCAGGGAATAAAAATTCCCCACTCAAGGAGCCATCCTGGTGCTGTGCTTGGTCTGTGTGTGCTGAGCAGCACACCAGCACGTCCGAGAGGGAGCTGCTCAACACGCTCCTCAAACGCTCCATCTTCCGACCTAGAAAACGGGAAGAGCCCACTGCAAAAGAGAAACCAAGGGGTGAGAGTGGGAGGGAGGTCTGGCTTTTTGCATTGTTTGCCTCGGAGACAAGATCTGGACTGACTGCAAACATCCCTGTGCTGTGCTCCCGGGGGAACGTGATGCTGAGCTGATTCCTCCTGCCCTGGTAAACAGCGCCGAGCTGCTGATGCAACCTCCAGCTCCCTGTGCTGCAGAGGCCCCAGCCAAGGCTGTGTCATTACCAGCAGCAGCCCCCTTTTCTGGGCTGTTGTACTGAGCAGCTCCAGAATATTTCCCCAGGGAAGAGCCAGTCATTCATTTCCACTGTCTGCTAATTTAAAAATGTGAATCTCCGTTCAATTCTGCGTGCCAGAACTCAGCCCTCGACATTTAGACCAGTGTGAAATTTAAATACAGATGATAGCAATGTTCTCAGGGCACAGAGAGTGGAGCAGCTGGTGGAAATGATGCTGCAAAGTCCAAGGTAAAAGAAGGGGATTGGAAATGTATTCACTCAGTCCAAATAAAACATGATGTCTGTGGCCCAAGCCTTTGGATGCACGAGATCCGAATCAGATATAAAGAACCTGGGCCCTTCTAGAGAAAAAGGAGGATGAAAATCAGGGTTTCAGATCTCCAAGGGCTTTAGGTCAAAAAAAGTGTGGGTTTTTTTTGAGTCTAACATGACAGTCCTGTCACTCTCAGAGGACTAACCACAGGACAGGCTCATGTCTGTGAAATCCCAATTCACACAGCCCTTATCAGTCCTTTCTAGCCCAGTTCTGGATCTGCTGTACATAGAGAAAAAGGCAATTTATGACATTTTAAGATCTCTGTATAATCTCTAAGGGGATTATAATGACCCTAATGAAACAGAAGGATAAGGCCAAATACCCAGTGTTTGTCCAAAGCCAAATACTGGATCAACTGCAATCCAGAATCAGCGCCCCTCCTCTTTTATCTTAGTATCTTTATTGAGTAAAAAATGAACCAAACATGGCATAAAACACTAAGCCCTTATTAGCTGGATTTCTGGTTTAATTTAGTTTACATTCTGAAGGATTTTCACAAAGTTGCACTGAAAATACTGCCACTTCCACCATGGTTTATCACTGTTATACTATCGCACAATTACCTGTCATTACAATCAAATTTATATCAGGACAAGAAAATGATTCCTCAGAAATTAAACAGCACTCCCTGGTGGGATAATTCCTTCTCCTGAACTTTCCAATAATGAAAACTGTAAGTAAATTTGCTGTAATTCAGACCACAAAATACCCTCTTCGGTTAAGCCAAATTCTACCGTTTTTACTTGGACAATGACTTGACGTTCAGCAAAAAATTCCCAAAGGCACCTAAAGCTGTAAGTGGGTTCCTAGACAAGGTTACAACATCCCTAAGGAAGGCAGGCTCAAAAATCAGACAGCTGAGGTATTTCTGCAAATTCCTTCAAAGCTTAAAAAAAAATGAATGGCCTTTTGCAACTTTAGGCAAACAAATTGCCTCTGAAAACCTGCCTGTGCATGTCATCGGCTGCAACTGGAATCCCAGGTGTGGCGTTTTCCTGGACACATCTCCAGGGCTGGCTCTCAGGTGCAGAGGGATACACGGACAGCCTGGCCTGAGGCTCATGGTCAGCTGGGTGCCCAGCACTCTCAGGGCACACTTGGTCAAAAAAGACACAGACAATGAGACCTGGAATGTTTCAGTGAGGAACACCCTTTGTAGCCTTGCTAGGAGTTTATAAACTCTGTAGTTTCCCCCCTGCTGAAATGAATGCAGTGCCCGATTCTCTAATGGCCATTTTCCCGCAGGGATTTTGCAGTGGACTGAGCACTGGATAAACACCTAAATGGTGTTTGCCTTCAGAGAGAGATTCATGTCATGAGCTTTAAAAGTTACATGCTTGATTTCAACCTGGACTCGAAACTTTCCTTTAAAATCAAGAGAAATAAGAATCCCTCCAGAGTAATCTCTTTGATTTATCTCTGACTGGGATGAATTGCCCTGGTCCTCCTGATGACTAAAGGCAGTCTACACAACCAGCTCACCAAGTTGCTAAGTCAGGGCAGATGGATGCAGACTAAGGAGTCTAAAAAGGGATATTACCCCAGCCTGGAATGAGTCTACAAAGGGTGGGTTTAGTGCAGACAGCTCCTGGACAGGGAACCTGTATGGGTCTCCACTTAGGAGCCTACATTTTTTGTCCTTTGCATCAAAGCTGCTCTACTGAGATATTCTGCCTTGAAAACCCAAGTCCCAGGGGTCTGACAGGTTTTTACTATCTTTACATGTTGTTTTATGAAATGCTGTTTATCAGATCCTTGAATATGCAGTTCTGGGAACGCAACCTCTCTGGCCACACGCTTTGCTGGGCAGTCAGGTCCCTGCCTCATCCCTTCTGTGGCTTCACCTGGCATTGGAGGGCATCAGGTTGTGCCCAAAACGCAGACACAGGCAGTCCTCCTGTGGCATTGCACGGCTGCTGCCCAAATCCCTCTGTGTCTGCATGAGCTGGGCATGCAGAACAGCTGAACTGACCTCCAGCAAGACAGAGGAAACTATTTTCAGCTTTGAGCATCAGGGTATTTCCAAGGACAGAAGGTCCCACCCGGCTCAGAGCACTGGACTGATTTAGGACCCTTATTTTCAAGGAGCACTGAAAGAGGCTCCCTTTGGCAGCCCCTCCTGTTCGCCCCAGGTTTGGGTGAACTTCCCCTTGGTTCAGATCTCTGACATCATAGTGGTTGCCAAGGCTTTGTCACATCCCCTGTGTCACATCACCGTGCTGTAGATGTGCATACACACCACTATGGCCCCGTATCTCCACCTGTCTCCATCAGTCCTCCCCTCCCTACACCTCTGCTTCCCACACTGCCACTGCAGACAGCTGTGAGACAAACCCAGTTGTGGCCCCAGAAGCCTTTTAGGAAGAAAGCTCGAAGACTACTCAGGGTTTCACAAATTTTTCCTCTGGAACAGAACTTCCTGCACTGAAAACAGAGCTCCTCTGCATGGGAAACAGCTTGGGGGAGTCCAAACCCAGAGCAAACCAGAAACTGAGACTCACTGCAAAACTTACCACTTCTGCTTCAGACACTCAGCACACATCCCTGCCCTGGCTTTCTCTGACAGAAACACAGAATAAACAGTTTATTTAAAACATTTAAAGAAAAAAAACAAACCTCAAAAGTCCTAACCTGCACCAAAACAAGACACTCCATTACACACACTTCTTTCCCTGGGGAGATGATGAAAGGACACAAAAAAAACTTGTGTGAGAACTGCTGATCACACTGCTCAGGGTGGAGAAGGGGCTCTGATGGCCTGTGGTGAATGATTCTGCAGCTCCTGCATTGTGCCAACACATCAGGATTTTGTACATGTGTCTACACATACATCCATAGCTCAGCCTATTTATAGCACATCATCCAGGCAGTCCAGCTTCATGAGGTGGATCCCCCCTCACAGAGGGACATGGTTCCCTGGGAGGGATATGCTCTCTCAGCATCCCAGTGACTCCTTTGGGCTCCACCTGCACGCTGGGGCAGGAGCAGACCCTTATCTGACACTGCAGAATTCGAGCAAACCTCATAATTCCCAGCACAGCAAAGGTCACACCAAGCGTTTGGTTCAGACCAGTTCACGCCCAGCCTTTGAACCTCCCCAGCGCTGGGTGGGGTGGGAGTGTGCCTGTGTGGCTGTGCCACATCAGCAGCCCCAGGGCAGCCCCCAAGCACCAGGGAGAGCTGTCAGGGCAGAGAGGAGATCAGATAACCACAGCAAGGGCTCCACCAGCCCCATAATCCACCTGCCTTTCATCTGACACTGGGAGCGTGCAGCCGTACTGGCACAGAGCCTCCATCCTGAGCCTTCTTCCCTCCTCATCCTCATGCAGGACCATCTTGTCAGGTTTCACAGCCACAGCGTGCTGGGCACCCAGGTTCTGAGTGGCTTCACATGTGATAGAGATGCAGCACAGCATCTTGTACCTGTACAGTACCTGTACGCCTGTCCCACTGTGTCCCCACTGCCACCAACTGAGCACCTTCTCCAGCCCCATCAAGCCCTTCCAGCATCAGTGCACCCAAAATACCACCACCACCACCACCAATAAGGTGACCTTTTCCCCAGCAAGGTAAAGGTGTCTTGGGGAGAGGGGATGCCTTTGTGCCCCTCCCATCTTAATGTAGCTACAGCTCTATAGAGTGCCAGGGAAATGTCAAAAACCCCTCTGGTGAGCATGGTCCAGGGTGTTTGTATCCTTCACGGCCTTAATCTCCTCTCCACCTGTGGACCTGAGATGCTCTGGGTATCCAGGTCCCCTTCCAGGCTTCCCTGAGTGCCTTAACCCCCCTGCTCACCCCAGTGCTGCAGCCAAGTCCTGGCAGACACCAGTAGGGGAATTATATCTCCTGTGGACAACTTTCAACCCCCTGCTGTTCGGTCCCATCAGGTGCTCCCTGGTTTCTGTCTCACAAAAGAGGGTGACTACCGGCCCCTGATTTACCTCCTGCATGCCATTTACTACCTCCATTTCTATGTGCACGGATCATATCCCCTCATATTTATCTCATCTTCAAAATAAATGTTCCCCCTCATCCTTCAGTCTCTGCTCATCTGCAAGTCTTTCAGTGTCTCCAATAATTTTTGTTGCCTATATCTTGACCCCTTCTATTCCTGCTGTATCTTTTTGAGATGGATTGACTAGAAACGAACATGCTGTTCCAGGCAGGACCACAGCACTGATTGATGTGTTGGCATTATAACACCCTCAGCAACATTTTTAATCCCCTTCTTCCCAAAATTGTCTTTGCTTGTCTGGTGGTGCCTGTTCACAAAGAGTAGAGATTTGCATGTGGACGTGGAGAATAGAGATTTGCACATGATGTCTCTGTTGATGCTGTTCTCCTCTTCCCAAACATTTACTGCTAATTTTAGACCTCATCATGCTCCCAGTGCTCCTTCCCACCTGCAGCACATTGCCCAGCCCTCCAGCTTTATTGGAGAAAACTCTTGCGAGGTTTTTCCGCTGCTTCTCTTGACTCACCCAAAGATTCCTCAGCAACTTGCAAGTTTTGCTATTTATCTGTTCACCACTTTTTTTCCCCAGCTCATGAACAAATGTATTACCTAGCACCACATCCCATTCACATCCCTATGGCATCCTGCAGGTAAAACTTCAGCAAAATTCTTTTTCCTGTTGGCTTTCGGATGGTTCCTCCTCCCAGCAGCAGCAGCCCCTTCTCCCATTGCTCCCATAATCTCACCTTCAGCCCAGGTTGCACAAAGGGCACTGGTATTTCCCCTGGTGACCCCACAAAGCAGAGGCTGAAAGATTTTTCTTCCTCCCCGGGATAAAAGATTTGAGTCAGAACAAAGACAAAGGATAAGAAAGAGTGTGGGACACCCCAACCTGAGACTCTGCACTTGGGCTCCAGCTTGCCTGGAGAACACCACCGCAGCAATAAAGCGCAAGAGAAAGGATCACAAGCATCTGAGGCTAAATAAATCCACTCTCCAAGGAAAGTCCTTTAATGCAATGACGTATCACACCTCTGAGTCCAGGCACGGGCAGCAGATGCATGTCCACACCACCATCCATTGTCCTGGCCAGCTAGAGGGTCCCTGTTCCTGCTGGGCAAAGCTGGGAGCAGGACTGGCTGCTGCAGACACATCTCCACGCCAAGCTCTCTGCATTTTTCCAAGAATTGAAAATGTCTTTCCCCCCTCACCAGACATGTTTCTATTCAAATCAGTATCAGCCATTCTGCAAGATATTTGCCTTCCTGCATTTATTTTCCAATAACAAAGCTGTCCTCAGCTCTTTAGAGCTGGTATTTTTATTTTATTTAGTTAATATTTTTAAACATTACTACTGCTATAATAAATGTTAACTATTTGTGCAGAGCTCTCAGTGCCTTGGCAGGGGCCTTTATATGTGCAAAATAACAGCAAATCATAATAAATAATAATAATAAATTATTATGGTTGATTACAAGGGAATGTGCTACATTTTTATAAGCTCTAGACCACCTACAGCTCACAAAATATAATGGGAAACATTAAGCCTTTAACTGGTTTTATACGTTCCCTTCCCCCACTTCCACTCCCCATGTTCTGTAATAGATTTACAAACAGTGTAGGGCGAGGGGGGGGGGGGAATCTTGCCTTATAAGAATAGCATCAAAATTCTCCTCAGCTTTCTAGCTGCTGAGTGTTTCTGAAGCCTTCAGTGAAATGCAATTAGTATCTTTTACCGCCTGCCTTCTGGGGATACTGACATTATTATCTTATTGCAGTTTCACCTTGACATGCAGATCACAAGGCAGCGAGCTGGATTCTGTCTCCAGACGCCTTGAATTGTGGCATTGCCCCAGCTGGCTCAGCGAGTCGAGAAAGGAGATGGAGGAAAAAAAGGAGAGAAGAGCCATTTTCTCATCCTGTGGCTCTCAGCTTTCAAAAAAAAAAAAGAAAAAGAAAAAAAAAGGAAAAAAAGGCACAAATAAATACAGGGAAATGGGAGCCGTGGGGGAGAAAAGCTTGTTCCTCCTCCTTAGCTCCAAGGAGGATGGGGATGGCCAAGGGGGGATCTGTTCTGTGCCAGCCTGGAGCTGCCAGAGCAGGTCTGGGCTTCCAGAAGGACCTGCTCCCCTCCCCTCCAACCCCCAGCAGGTTTCAATTCCATATGGACACAGTCCCAGGTCTTTGTATTTCACTGCAAAAGGGAAAAGAAAAAAAAAAAGAAGAAGGAAAAGAGAGGAGGAAAACCCCATCATCAGGTTTGCTTTACATCTTCTCAGGAATGATCAGAGGGACACACATGGCCCCCTGTATCTGCACAGGTAATTTGGCCCCGTGCAATGCTGAGCCGTCCTTTGAGGAACAGCTGCAGCTACACAGGTCTCTCCTCTGGGGCTTTTTCTGATGGGCAAAATGCAACATTAACCTTCAGACTGTACAGCCTGAAAGAACAAGCTATCCTCTTTCTTCCAGGCAGCATTTCCCCAGCCCTCAGAGCAGTTTTGGGGAAGCCCTGGGCCTGTGTCTCCCTTGTCCCCACAGCATTTGGGGTGGGGAGCACCAGCTTGAAACCTGCCTTGGAGACAGTGAGATGGGTGAAATGGAGGGCATTTTGGAGCCCACTCCCATGTGCATGGTCTCCTCTTAAGCAGCGCAAAACTTGGAGCCAAAACAATCCAGTGGCTTCGGATATTCTTGAATTAAACCAATAACCACGGTGTTAATCTTACTGAACACTGATGTATCCATTATCACAGCTGGAAAGGAACATTTAGCTGGAATGCACGAAATGGATGGAGGGAATCTGGCTGGCTTCACCTTCCACAGGTCTGACCACGGGCAGATGGGATGACCCTTGTGTTTGTCAGAGGAGACACAGATGGAGATGTGGTTCAGGTGCAAGACTTACTGGAGCTGCAGAAACTGTGTTGTTACAAATGGAATCAGCAGGAAATCCAGCCTGTCCCCTGCCTTTCTTCAGCCCATTCTTCTCTCTTATTACTCTTAATTAATACTAATTCTCTGCATTCAACTCTAATGGTCTCATATCCCTGAGAAACCATTATGTGATAACGTTCGTGTATTCAGATCTCTCTACCCCTAAGAGGGATGACACAGAAAGCCTTGAAGGATTCACACCCAGGAACATCCCTCCAGAATTGCCTTTCTCATCTGACTTCAGGTCTTTTTAATTCCAATGGGAATTTTTTAATTCCTGTGCTCCATCCCTCTAATCATCCTGATGGCCCTCCTCCAGACTTGCAGGGATGGCTGGAACTACCTAACCTTTAAAGTCCCTTCCCACCCAAAACATTCTGTGATTCTATGAAATGGGAAGAGAACATTTCCTGGTACTTGGGTACTTCCAGGTCCTTTCTCATCAAAACCCACCATACCCAGAGAGGTGCAAAACCAAGACTGACAAACTTTCAGAGTATTTCCAACCCCCCACTGCCCCTCATGAACTTCCCCTGTTCCTGCCCTAGCTGCTGACATGAGCCTGGGACAGCAAAACCCAACTCACAGGTTTGTAGGCACCCAAGCATCACCCCAGCTCCCTTTTCTTGCCTAATGACGGTTGCTGACAAATAATCACGATAGTCCAATCTGTAGAATTCTCATTTATCCATACAAGTGGATGTGGGGTTGTAAAAGAAGTGCCATGCAAGGAAATCTCACTGTCTCTTGAAACAATTTTTCATTTAAAAATATTTGGAAAGGAAAGACAGTTAAGCAAAGAAACAAATACTAAATAAATCTCCTTGTTTTCTGATGCTGGACTGGCACGGGCAGCTTGTACAAATTTAGTGATTCCAGAGAGCAACTGGCTAATTTTCAAGGGAATAGGGAGAGAGGGAAGAGAGGAGCAGCAGTAATTTACAGCTTAACTCATTTGTATTTTCTCTTTACAGCTCTCATCTGGATTACAGAATGCAAATTATTTGCCGTATTTTATTGGCAAACCCTTTCAGTGTTCTGGTATCTGGTACCTTCTAAAATCCCAGTTTTTAGGCTAAGGGGCTGCCCCATCATGATCTTACTTTAAAAGGTGAATGTCCCTCCAAAATGAGAGTGGACACCTTCATCTTTACACCACCACAACACGGACCCTGTCTCTCATTGGCACCATCACACAGATCTCCTGAACTATTGTTTTCTGCTCTTGTTGTGATCATCATGTGAATGCAACACGAATGTAAAAGGACACAGCTGGTAGTTGAGACTGTTACTTTCAAGATTCTAGGAGAGGATCAAATGAAGGACAAAATTAAATTAAAAAAGCAGCACTTCATTATGTAGGCTGCTTTTGTACTCACTCCTTCCTCTATGTAGTAGTTTCCACCTGAAAATCTTTAAGTGCTTTAGAGCTGATAATTAAATCTCGGAACTACTGCAGAGAAGGATGCAAGGGAAAGCATATGAAGTTCACTTGATCTTGTCTGTGTGATTATACAATAACTTTGCATCTCTCCAGACCTCTGCTCTGCCAGGACACCCCTTGCAAGTTAACCTAAGCTCTGGGCAAATGCTTGCAATGATGTTCCTCAATGAGGGAGTCTGTTAAAAGGGGAGTTGCACACTGGATGAGGTGGGAGCAGGATGTGTGGATGGTCCTCCTGGGCATCCAGCCCTGTGTCCTGGGTCTGGGAAAACTGTTCTGGGGTAACCACAGTACCAGGGACCTCCCTTCTCCGGGCATCCCACCTGCACCAGCAGGAAAGTGCTACTCTCCCAGAATTTACTGTGTACTACGGAGACTGAATCACTGTGGTTTCAAAAGCTGACAAGGCAATTACAGCTTGGAGAGCCGTAACACCTCCCTCACTCCGTTTGGGATGCTGAAAACCAGTAGCTAGAACAGAGTACCAAAGTGGGGATCCCAAGAGCCAAGCTCATGCCCCATGAAAGCAATCCATGTGGGATGATACTTAGAAATGCCCATAATCCTATAGACACAGGACTTGGTTATCACCCCTGTTCCAGCACTGGTCACACCTGAGCCTCCCATCCTTGAGCTGAGCACCTCTTGGGGCCAAACACTTCCCATCAGGGAGCACTCCTCTATCAGGGTAGATCTCACCCCTGTCAGCAGCCCTGGAGCTGGGACCCACCCTGCCAGGACAGCCCTTTTGGCACAGCAGCAGCAGCACCCAGGCTCGGTGTCATCACCACATTGCTTCAGAAAAGACTGGCTCAGTGGCATTCGAGAAGCTGTTGAAGAGCAGCTTCAGCATAATGTGGTTTAAGATGTTATTTTCGGAGAGCAATGAAAGCACAGGGCGATGCTCATCTGGCAATCAAAAGCATTAGCAGGAGTTCTGGCAGTGGATCCCAGAGATGACGAAAATGAAAATGTCCTTGAAAGCATAATCAGAAATCTGGTCGACACAGATGCTGTTGCAACACCCAGACATCTGTAAAGAGGGGGATCTTCTGGGAAAGTGCAGTTTCATGGCATGAGAAAGCCCAGCTCATGTTTTCAGCCTCCTGATATGAAATCATGCTTGTTTCTCCTGGATTGCTGCTCATGCAGGAGCCTCTTGGGAGGCTGAGATGCAGAGAACACCAGGGTACCTGTCTCTCCTCCTGTGATGGATCAGGTGGTGCTCTACAGCTCCCTGAGAGCTGGGGAATCAGCAGGACACAGAGTGAAGGAGGGAGGGAGGACACCAGCAAGTGACCAACTGCCCAGTGTGGATGTGACAACAACCCCCAGCTGCAGGATGCCTGCTCGTGGGATTCAGCAGCTGAAAGGATCCATTGCAGCACCCCCGGTATTCTCTAACAGCAAGGAAATACTTTGGGAGTCAACAGATATTCAACATTTTTAATAGCCCAGGAAGGTTCTGTGGTTTTGTGTTTTGTTTTGGATACCAAAGGCCTGATATTTTTCCCTATTTATTCCAAGTAAAGCAGGAGTAATCCAGCAGCATCAGCTGAGCTGGTCAGGAAAGTGCTTCTCTGTGCCATAAAAATGGTCACATTAATACAAAAGCCAAGGTTGCAATTCTGTGTGTAAAACAAAATATAAAACTGGAGGGAAAAGAGCAATTAGTATTGCTAATGAGAACCTTTGTAAGCTTTCAAAACATGGCTATAATATATTTAAAATCTGACTGTAGAGAAGAAAATCTGGAGTGGGCTGAGAATGTCAGAACAGATGTTGTTCCTCCTCCCTTCAGAGAAAAGTTTTGCCAACAGTTTTGAAATAAATTTTCGCTGAGCTCAGTGTAATTCTATAAAAAACTCCAGGTGAATTGAGACAACCTTTTCTCCTGGAAGCTGCTCCAACAGCTGAGCTCCCTGAAGGAGCTCTGGCCCAGGGACATAGCCCAGGAACTCTGGGGCTGTGGGGCAGAGGGACAGCAGCTTCCATGCTCAGAGCACCTGAGGCAGTCCTTGTAGGTCTGCAGGAGCATTTCTTCCCAGATCCCCTTGACAGCTTTGGGGTTTTTCAGTTGGGTTTTTGTTTGGTTGGCATTTATTTGGCTTCCTGCCCTCAAATGTAATTTTTGTGTTCAGGATCAGCTGGAGGGACAGATCAATCTCCTGGTTGCTTTGCAGTCAGAGGAACTCAGTCCATGCCTGGGGAACAAGATCAGGAGACAAAGCTTGGTATCCAGCAGCCCTGCAGGGATCATGCCAGTTGTGCTGTGTCCTCCTCCTCCACAGAGCCCCAGCAACTCAGCTCCTTCCCACACCCTGCCGGGACTGGACTCCCATGGAGAGAAGCAGCAGAAGAGGCAACTCAGCCCCACCAGTGCCAGCAAGGAGGGTCTCAAAAACCAAGAGCCCATCAGGATAAAGCTTTGCAGCATTTGGGATAAAGAGGAAGAGGAGTAAAGATGTCCATAACAGATACAGATAATTTAACTCCGAAGTGGAGGCTCAGTTCAACTGCACTTTTACCCTGCCAGTGAGGGACAAAATCCTTTCTGTAGCCGTGTCCTGCAACCAGATTCCCCACACTGATGGATGGACAAGGACGGGACCTGCAGACCTGCAGAACTCACAAGAGGAATGACAGCCCTGGGTCGCTGGTCTCTGCTCTCAGGGTCATTGTGTGTTTCCATTAACATGACCACTCAGCAAAGTCCAGGGCGCTTCCACGAGGCAAGCTGGGAACCAAACCTCAGGCTCCCTCATCCCAAGCAGGAAAGCTGCCCACGAACTCATTACAGAGAGGGTGGATGGCCCTGGCTGAAGCCTTGCAAAGGCAGGTTGTCTATCCTCCTTCCCTAGAGGGGTTTCTGCTGGAGGGTCTGGAGCTGGCGCAGATGTTGTCCTCCAGCCCAGCCAGACGGGACTCAAGGCAAACCAGATCTCGGTGTTCTCAGGGGGGTTCTGCTACATGGGTGACTCCCTGGACGGGGTGGCGAAGATTCGTTGGTGCTGCAGGCAGCTCGGGCAGGTCTCCTGTGCCTCGGTGATAATATTTGCACTCTTTGGGTTTGAGCTGATAAGACAATCCATGATTTTAAGCACTCATGACTGCCAGCAAATATAGGAAATAGGTAGGGCTTATTTGCCAGAGCATTCCGCATTTGCTACAGAGGTTTCACTCTTTCTCCACCCAAGATACCCAGGAAGAAAAATACAGATAGCAAAGATTTAATCATTCCCATGCTTAAAGACAATATGCTTTTTCATGCCCAGCAGTACCACCTTGGGAGGCATTTTAATGCAATTACAGCTGCCACTGCTCAGCACTGCCCCAAAATGCCTCCTTTTCCCATCACAAGCCTGATGCAAAGAGCCAAGGAGCCCATCTGAGCAGGGCGAGCCCTGAAATTTCCACTTCTCCAACGAGACCAGCCCCTATTGTGCTCCCAGACTCTCTTGTGATGTTAAGGGCGATAGATAAAAATAACTCCGACTCCATTGTTCTGCTATTTATACACTGAAAAGTCAACAGCATAAAGGCGACCAGCCCCGGGGGCTGTGCGGGAGTTGATGACCCTGTTCTGCCCGCTTGTCCTTGTAGGTGCCATGGGGGGAGGACCGTGGGGCAGAGGAAATCAGGCTGTTTGAAGATAAAGAGGCTTTTCAAAAGCCCAAAGGGCAGTTCAGCATGTAGCTCGCAGGGTAAAGAGGCCCATTTGGGCCTTTGTGTTCCCAATGCCAAGCAAGCCCCTAACAAAGGCTGGAGTCAGCCCCTGGTGGGGGGTGGTGTTTGAGAAGGACCCGAGCCATCAGCTCCAGAGCACGGGTCTTCGGGGGGACAATGAATAGAAAATCTCCATCCAAAGAGACAGATGGGTCTGAATACAGATGCAAAGCGACCCTCACCGCAAGGCCATCAAAGAAACCAGTCTTTCCAGACCTAAAGTCTGTAAGATAATGGCGCTTTTCAGGGACATAAAAACTGAATTTCCTCCTTTGCCATGCATTAGCCGCTGGAAACAAAACTGATCTGCCAAATCTAGCTTTGTAAAATGCCCCTGATTTACTAAGGAACGATTTTACATTATCATTTTGTCAGGGAAACCATCTTATTCGATGGGTTTAGTGCAGCAAAAGGCACGTGAAGATGGTAAAGCATCAGCATCAGGGGAAGATGAGCATCCCCTTAGCCTGGCTGGGAGTTACTCAGTGCTTGGCTCTGCAGAGTAACCCCTACAGAGCAGCATCCTGAGAGACAAAGTGACCAGCCAGGTGGATCTGCGGGATTCGCTGGGAACAACACATCACCAAAGTGAGAATTAGACAGGAAAATTCATTTTCAGAAAGGGGGAAATATGTCTGTCTGAAAAAAAATACCGTTCAGAATGAAGGGATGAGCTCTGCTCATTTACTTTGAAATTCTCCATTAACTACTGCACGCTAATTATCCACCTTTCTGGTTGGGGTTTTTGTTTTTTGTTTGGCGCTTCCCCCCACCCCCCCCCCCCCGCTGGAAAATTTTGTTCATCTTGAAGCCAAATAAATGCCATGAACATCCTGCCACCCACTACATTTATGATCAAAATAATCATTCCTTTTGATAAGTTCCAGCAGTTACAATGGCCCAGAGAAAATGTATTCAGTGAAGATCACTCACTGCTGAATACTTTCCTCACTTCTTCACTCAAATCGGTGATGTCTTCTTTTTTATAAACCTGTAAAAGCAGGGTACTTTTTAACAGGGTAATTTGTACTACAAACTCCCGAAAACATGTTTTGATTTTATTTTTTGCGATTCCGAAAGCCCTAGTTTTGAAACACATACAGATAAAAGTGCTTTGAGGATTTTATTTCCGTGTTTCCAAATTGCTCACTAGAGAGCCAAAAGTCACTCTTTGCCTCTCAGTCAAGGTCTGAGCGAAGTTTAGACCCTTGCGCAAGACAATCAGACTTGTGAAGTTATTCCATAAAAGGCAGAAAGACCTGGGCTAATATTTTCCAAAATGCTGACGTTTTGTGCTCTAGATTCTGCAGAGCTTTATAGTGGATTTAAGCATAAATATATCTTCAGAAGAGGAAAGTTTTACTCTATTTCTAAGCAAAACGGAGTGGAATAAAGGAGCACTTGTGGGTCTAAAAGATCCCAACCAAAATGGTGTGAAATTGAGCTATTTGGGCTGAGAACAGAGCTCCATCCCCCTGTTCTCCTCCAGTATGGCCAGGCCAGTGGTCAGGCTCCCGCAAAACACTTTGTCACCCTGTTGTCACTTCACACCTCTCATCCTACCTATTTGTCTGCTTCACCCATCTGCTCCCTCCTGACAGAAAGCAGGATGGATGTCACAGAGGGGGGAGTTCTCTGTAGGTATTTGTTCATGCCATTTGTTGAAGACATCTAATTTGGGATCCTTGCCCAGTGCAAACAGCCACACACAGCCAGCCTGAGCTTCCAAAAGAGCAGGGCTAGGGGAAAACACTTGAGATGCTGGATGGCTGAAGCACCAGGATCCCAAACATGTAACTGGACCACCATTTCCATAGCTAAACCCTGAGTTTTCAGTGCCTGCATTTGAAGTCATCTCAGGAGAAAAGGAATTTGGTTTTTGGAGATGCAGAGCAATCTCCACCCCACTGATGGGACTACCACGAGCTTCAGAAACCCAGGTCACCAATGGGCCCTGATCCTGCCCAGCAGGCAAAAGTGGGGACAAGTCTTGCTCTCACAGAGGGCACAATGGAGGGAGGATGCCTTGCCCAGGGAAATCAACCATTAGTGGCCCCAGACACCAGAAACATCTCGCAGCCCTTGCAGGTAACCTGAAACTAGAGACCTGAACTGAAGAGGCAGAAATATGGATTATGTACCTGAAATGTCACATAGCCTGTCTTCCTACATCAAGTCAACACTCCCATTCTGTCACCAAGCACCTCACATTTTGGCAAGATTATAACTTTGCTTCTTGTAGCCATTCTCTGTAGGAATAACCAAACTAGATCAAAGAAAGTGCCTCCTTCTTTAGACTTAAAATGCCTTCCTTTTTCACTGCCACAGGGATCCCTTCAACTCTGTCATACCCCAACCCTAATCCCCTGCATGTGGCCTTTGGGGAAATTATTCCCAAAACATTAACCGGCCTCTAAAAGCACAAAATGCAGTATCTGAACCTGACCTCACCCTGACATTCATCTTACCTAACACCTAATATCCATCATCAAAGATGATGATGGAGTTGGACCTAGGGCTCCTAACTGGAGGGTAGAGGAGAAGTAGCTGAGCAAATAGTTAAGTATGAGGTGGTAAAAGCGATCCCAACTGGTCCCAGTATTTCTCAAAGACCAAAATGGGTCTTTCCCCCTTGTTAGGCACCCATCTGTGTCACCCAGCTCTAATTAAGCATCTGCTCTCCAAGAGGCTAACAAGTTCTTTTGCTGATAATCCCAACCAGCTTGGCATCATTATTTATAACACACAGTCCCTGCTCCAGTCTGAGTCACTTCATTGTTAGAATAAGATGTAACTATATCATTATTTTAGGAGACATATAAAATATAATCCAATTATATGGCAGATACGTGGAATTCCCAATGATTTCAGAGCATGCTGCTTTATTCAGGAGGGGGGAAAAGATTTAAAGAGACAGGTTGTCACTGGGCATCAAAGGATTTGGGATGATATTTAGGAAAACAGTTTATAGACATGGAGCAAATCCTATTATAATGCCACATGGCCATCAGGCTGTCACAGTGGCAGGTACAGTCTGAGCAAAGATGCCAGCCAGGAGCGTGGTCATCTGAGGGATGCTGCATGCTATAGTCTGTGTGTCCTGTGGGGAATTGGCATGTTTTGTGTGTATGAGCAGCTGAAGTATCTCAACAGCCTCTGGGTTCCCCCTGCTCTGTGGTGTCCTCGCTGCCAGCTGGATCCAGGGTTATGGAGCACTCTGATCCTAAAGAGCGTGAGTCTGGGTTTACCCTGCAATCCCTCAAGGAGAGGGCAGGAAAAGAATGCAACCAGAGGAGTGAAAATGGGCATTTACTAAAGTGTTTGCTCCAGCAGATCCCTGACCTGTTCAAGACTCCAGCAACTGCCCATCACACAGCTATGATGTGCTCTCTTTGCAAAGGGGCCAAGTCAAATCCTGTGGACAAGGAGCCTTTCCATGATTGCAGACAGCTTTGGTTTGGGTTCAGCAGCCACAGGAGAAATGAAGAGGAGAGCTGGGAAGGTGGCAGAACCCAAGGAGCCGTCTGTGCTCAGAAAACCACTCAGAGCACAAGCATGTTTGGGGCTCTTTTGCAAAGGACTCATAATCAACACAACTCCAAGGCTTGTGAAAGTGCAAACTGATCCCTCTCCCAGATCCCACGGGAACTGTCAAGTGCCAGAAAATACGAGGTCAGAAAACAGGCTGGATGGACGGACATGCCACACCAAGGTGCCAGCCTGGGCCAGGAGCTGCTGGGGGAACTGCAAAAGTGGGTGCAGCATTTGCCAGAGCTGCTGTGACTGAGCAAGGACTCACAGCCTCCTGCTGCTGCACCCGGGGTGCTGTGGGGGAACATGAACCATCTCCACCACCTCCCTCAGCCCCCAGTCAAACAATATTGTGCAGCAAAGAAAAGCCATTTCTGCCTCCCTTTGCTTTTTTTCTTCCTTTTTTTGATCTTTCTCCTCAGCAACACTCTCAAGTTTACACTTTCTCCTGCTGACAGCCAACTGATTCCCTTGAGCAGCACCCGTTTCTGCTCTCCATCCACCTCACTACACCTCACACTTGTATTTTGGGTTCTTGATAGCACAGGGGACCCTGCCATGGTGGCATCTGTGTCCCCAGCGAGGTGACACACACTGAGGTGCAACCCCACCATGGTGGAGAAGGATTAAAGGTATAAAAAATACTAAATCTGCTGAACAGGAGATCCTTTCCCTGCGTGCAGTCCCTGGGGAGCTGAGAGGACCAGCAGCAGGAATACCAAAAAAACCCAACCTGGATAGTTTATAAAGCAAAGGAGATTAATTAAAGTCTGAAAAATCCAGCACAGTACCCTTGATATTCAACCCAGCCTTGCTGCTGCCAGCTTGTAAGGAGAGTGAGGATGCCTGCAAGTTACCAGCAGTGACAGGATTTTATTTGTCTTTTCTTTTTTTTAAATAGATGTTAATCCAGCCAGTGCAATGGCAATAACAATCCCAGCGTCCTCCCCTGGGGCAGCCCTGGGAGTTAATTTCCACCTTGTAAGTCTGCCTCCCACCAGGAGCTCCACAAAGGGAGACAGAGACCCATGGCCCGGTCCTGCAGCCCCCCCAAGCTTCAAAGGTTTTTTGGTGCCTTGCAGGGCCATCCAGAGTAAATGAGGTGCTGTGATGTGCCAGCAAGGTACAGCTCGAGCCCAGCGACAGGAACATTCCTGCAGCAGCCAGATGGGCGCAATAAAAGGCTCATTAATGGGGATCGTTGCACCTCAATTTCAGGTTGCTGGTGAAACCTCCTCAGTAAGTATCATTATTATGGTGCTCTCAATCAAGTCAAGCAGCTTTATGACAAAATCAAAAGTTGTGATCCAAGCAGGAGAGGGATGGGGTAAGCAGCCTGTTTATTTTGCTTTGGGTTCACGGCGAGGACCCAGCAAGCTGCCAGGACATAAGAATGATGGTCACAGCCCCCGAGCAGCTGGGGACAGCTTTAAATGTCATCACAGCCCTCTGGCCTCTCAACCCCAAACCTCTCTGGGTCCACAGTGGGATTATGCAGATACCAGTGTGCTGGCCAGTGGCTCAGAAACAAGGGGGGAAAAAAAATCTCATAGAATCGTTAAGGTTGGAAAAGATAATTGAGTCCAAGCATTAACCCAGCACTGACAAGTCCTCCACCATGTCTCTAAGCATCACATCCACATGTCTTTTAAAATCCCTCTGGAAATAGTGACACCAGCACTTCCCTGGGCAGCCTGTTTCAGCGCTTGATCACCCTTTTGGTAAAGAAATATTTCCTCCTACCCAATCTAAACTTCCCCTGGTGGTTTCCTCTTGCCTTGTCCCTTTTCCTTGGAAGAAGAGATGGACTTCCATCTGTCTACAACCTCCTTTCAGGTAGCTGTAGAGAGTAAGAAGGTCCCTCCTGAGCCTCCTTTTCTCCAGGCTGAACCTTCTCATCTCCCTCAGCTGCTCCTCATCAGACTCGTGCTCCTGGAGATGGGATCCCTTTGCCCATATCCAAAGCACTGCTCACTGGCCAGGCAGGACAGGGTTTACATGCCAAGGTCACCTGCACTTGTGATGAGCTCTGCAGGAACACATCATTTGGAAGGTGTTACAAGTTCAGTATGGCTCCCTGTACCATTTTCCTCATTAGATATGTTAAAGTAAGACCCTTCACAGTCAGGGTTTGACATGTGCAAGACAGGAGATGGAAGAGGCCAGGGAAAGCCACAGGCCAAAGCCAGCCAGTCCCCATCCAGGGATATGAGCAGCAGCATCCCAGCCATGTGCTGCGGACCATTCATGCTGCATTTGCTCACTGAAACTTCTTACAGATACCTTTTTGCACCAAAATCCTTTTCACCGATTTGCACTCCCCTGTCTCCATAATATCTACCATTTTCCCATTCCACATATGACAATTTTTCTCCATTGAGCTCCACAGACTTCGGGTGTCACCGGAGAGAGCTGCTGCACGCAGGAGGAACCTGTAATCCCAGTCACCCATTCCTTGGCCAAAGGCCTGATCTTTCTGCTTTCCTTGCTATGTAAGGCGCTTCCAAAACAAGGAGGAGCAGGATGGGTGATCACCAGGCTCGTGGAGGGGGTAACTCAGCCAGGCTGGTGCCCTGCTGGGATGGCAAAGTCCATCATCCACCACCTCCAACCCATGGCTGAGGGTCAACAACACTACATGGCGCTTGAGGACCTTCAGATTTGGGGACATGACTTACATTCCTGATGTGCATCTCAAACCATGGATTTCGAGGCTCCCCTGCCAGCACATCTCAGCTGTCATCCCCACTCTGAGGTGGAAAGCTGAGTTGTGGGGCTGCATTGCAGCTACTGACTGACTGACTGACAGGGAGGGAAAGAGATCAGATCATCATCCTCTGAAGAATTAAGATCCTAATCTATCTTAAACTTCTCAGGGCTGCCATGGGCCCTCCTGAGGCAGCATCTCATCTCATCTCATCCCACTGGCAAGGACAAGCAGATGAGGCAGAGAGAGGCGTAGCCTGGCATGGGGTTCACAGCCACAAAACAGAGTCTGGCAAAGCAAAGATCAAGCTTCAGTTAGACTTTGCCCTTCATAATGTAGGTTTACGGTCACCTTGGCTCATTAAAAGTCAGTTGCAGGTAGGAGGAAGCATCAGAGGGATTATACAATTCACAGCTGTGTGAGGAGATCTGATATCTCTCAGCAGCATCAGGCACAAGAGTCAAAGTCTCTTCCTCCTCCTTGCAAAAGCTGCCCATCCCCTGGAGCAGTGCGAGGACATGAGGATCCTGCTGCCTTTGCAGCATCCCCTGGGAGCAGGAGCAGCCAGAGCCTCTTTCCAAGCCTACTTCTCTTTTGTTTTGATGGCATTTATTGCACCAAGGAGATACCACTGCCCAGAGCAAGGCTGAGCCCTGGGACTTTTGAACATCCCAAGGCACAGGCAGACAAGGAGAAAATGAGTCTGACCATGAGCCTCTGGCCAAGCACCCTGATGCTGCCAAAGACGTTCTGGTGAGGAATAAGGATGGCATTTCCATGCTGACCCCAAGAAACAAGGAGGCCTGCAGGGAATCACTGATGCTGCAGCAAGCCACACACACACCCTTGCCCTATGTATACTGGTGGTGTGGGGGTTTTGTGCTTCCATCAGGGCAGTTTCATCCCAACCACATTCCTTGGCTGTCACTGCAGAAATTTACTCCTGGCACTGGGCAGGAGGGGAACACCTACAAGCTGGGCTAGAGGAGATGACAGTGGGCAGTTCTGCAAGTCTGCCATGTGCTCCTCTTGCAGTGAGTGGGCAATCTGGAGGCTCAAAGCTTTAAAACTCCATGATATTCTCCTTCATCCCTTCTACCTGGGAGCAATATTCTACCACTGCAGCCTGGCTGCTCTGGGGGACCTTTCCAACTGACTGCAGCCGTTCCTCCTCCAGCACTTCTCTTTAAGTTCCATGCAATAGAGCAGCAGTTTGACTGTTCACAACCTCTCGGCTTTGGGATGCTGCTGCAGGGTGCCAGTGGGAAAGGCACGTTCCCAAAATACACTGAAATCAAAACCACACAATCCCTGCTGTGCAGAGAAGAGAAGGAAGGGAGTCAGTGAACAAATATTTGTCTGGCTACCCTGCTTTCTAGCAGAGAGTCTGAAGAAGCAAAACCCCATCTTTCCAGTAAAACTCGACCCACTGATGCTGCTCACACTCTGGGATCACAGCTTGGTACCTTCCCAGTGTTTGGTCTAGTTTTCTTTTGAAGAAGCCAACAGAACAAGGGGAAGGAGGTGGTTTCAAAGCATACAAAGCCAAACTGCTGAGCAGTAAATCAGCCAACACCTTCCTTGCTGCTCCAGGACACTGCAAGTTGTGCCAACTGCTTTTTCTCTCAGCACTGTTGGCTTTACACCCTGTCCAGAAGTTCCAGGACTGTCTCACTGTGTGTCTTGGGTCCCATCTGGATCACAGGACAACAGGCTGTGCTTGAAGACTGGCCAAGACGGGCCTCAAGGTGATGGTCACCTGCTGAACATACATTATCCCACTGGCACAGCAAAGTAATTCCTCCAACAGGACTAATGAAGCCTGATTTCTTGTGCGTCATGTCTCATGGCCTGGCATTCTGTCCAAGGCAGATTGTGGGTTCAAGCCCTGAGCAGACACTAAGAATCCAGAAAGGAGACAGATGTGAATGTCCTGACTATGGGAGAAGACTTTCTGAGACCATCCTGTTCCAGACATCACTCACTGCACTTAGAGAAACCTTAGTCAGAAATAGATTCTCTGGTGCCCAATATTTCGTAATGTGGCTGTATTTTCTGCTTGGGTTTAAGATCTCTTTTCCCAGGTGGGTCCTCTGATGTTTCACACCACCAGAACCAACACTGCAGCCCCACTCAAGGAGGTCTTTTACTGCTCAAGTCTCTTTTCTTTACCTGCTCACCAAATTTTATGAAGTGTGTAGCTAAAATCACTGAGATCTAACTCCTTCAGTTACATCCCAGTGGAGCAAAACCCTGAGCTGAGCAGGGAATAAGTCAGGCTTGGCAACCAGTCTTGGCTGAGCACAAGGAGTGAATCACCTAAGCCACACTTCTTTAGGAGTTGGCCTAAAAATTGTGCAGAAAAGCTACAGGAATAGTATTTTCTATGGTAAACCAAGTGCAAAGTTCTGATGTGAAACCTTGCTCATGCTCTCATGACATGCTGACAGTCCTTATGATCCCTTACCCCTCCCAACCATGACCAATCTGCTGTGCCGGGTGCTGGCACCAACCAGGGAAATTTCAATGTCTGTGGCAAACTCTGGCTCAAGGAACAGCTTGTTTTCCACTGCCCAGAGCCTGCAGATTTAAATACATCCTTAACAGAGCCCTTGTTTTTCATGGAAAGCCTCATCCAAGCCAAGAAATATCTCTCCATCCAGCCTGTGCCACAGCATGGTACTTCCTACAACCTGCCCTGTGCTGCCCAGGTGCAAAATGAAAATGAGAAAAGGAGTTTTGTAAGAGGGAGGCAGCATCCTTGGGCTTTTCCTTCACCGGTTTCATGTCTAAGACAGGGAGATGGAAATATTCCCAAGATTTTGACTTGCTCCAGCCCTAAGAAACATGAGGCTGCTTACAAAAACACCTACTCAGTCTGCCGAGGCAGCAATGGGTGATGTAGATAAATCCTCCAGAGTGAGGGAGAAGAGCAAAATCCCAGATCCCTGCCCAGAGCAGCACTCCCAGACATCTCTGGAAGAGTCTGCTCAAAGCCACCAGCCTCACCTGGGCTGGGGGAGAGGGGAAGAGAGACCTGCACAGTGCAGGGCTGGAGGCATTCTGTGCACCATGCCATGATAAACAGGGCAAAATTGATAAATAGTTAAAGACTTGCAGAGCTTCCCTCCTGTCCCAAAGCCCTTGCAGCAGCAATTGCTTCTGCTCTCCTGTCACAGCACAGGCTGCTGGGAGAGGAAAAGATGCAGCCTGAGTGTGAACGATGAGGGCACACACATCCCTAGCAAGCTCTGGGCATCCACACTGGCACTGCAGGAGCTGGCAGAAGGGCACTGCAACCCCAGCCACCGCTGCAGGAGAGCCCAGCTCTTGTCCTGGCAGTAGAAGGAGCCATGGCTGCATCAGCCAAGCAGCAGAGATGCTAATTGGTAAAGGGTGGAGGGAGAGAAGGGAAGAAAGGGAGGGGAGGGAAAAGAACCCCACCCCTAAACCCCTGACTCAATGGGAAAACACTACAGTCCAACGCAGGCAGGATGAAACCAGCCCAGTACAACCTTGTCCAGTTAAACTCGCTGCCCCGTATTATTCCCAGCTCGCATTAAGTAGCTCTGTAGTGTTAGTGCTGTTCTTGAAAGATAACTTCACCTTTCACCCCTTAAGCTCCGAGACACTCCTAAAAGTACCACCACGTTATTACGAACAGAAGAGCAGTGTTAATGCTGAAATGCTCTATCCCCTTCTCCTCCCTTCTTGTCACCGCTGGGTTTTAAAGCACGACGTTATTAAAAAAGAAAATATATGCTGGGGATGCGACATCCCCTCTCAGCAGCAATCCCTGGGCGTGGAGAGACCCCCTTTGGGATTGCACAGCGAGTGCCGAGAGGCTCCTTTTCCAGCCTCCTCTGGTGTCACTCCTGGGCATTTTCCTGCCCTCTGTTTCTCCATCAGGTTTCTGCTCTGCTCTTGTCGCCTCTGCAGGGCAGGAGAGGTAGCTGGTGTGTCCCTCAGAGGGCAAGGACAATGCCACGGCGAGGACCAAGGGAAATCAAATCATCTTCACACACTTGAAAATATCCAAACAAACCAAAGTGTCTCAAAACCAAAGTGCTATAAAGCTGCTGAGGCACGGCTGGGGTAAGGAGGGAGCCTGCGTTGCTCACCGCACATAGACCGGGCTGGCACAGCTACACACGGTCTCCATCCCGGCATTTCCCAAACGCCAGGAGGAACCTCTCCTATCCCTTCCCATCCTCCCTCCTTCAGCCACATCATCATCACCTGCCTCAGCTCTTCCTCCCAGGATCTGCTGGTTTATGTTTGTGTTGCCTTCCTCAGACTGCGAAGTCTTTGGGGGCAGGAACACGCTGTAATCTGTGTTTGTCAAGTGCCATGTAAACGGCTGGCTAAATGTGTTTGTTTTCAACCGCTTATTTGTTTTTCAAAGGGGTAGTTACAGGAAAGTACACAACGGAATAAGTAATTGGTGTGTGGAGCAGAGCTGGGAGACGATGGGAGAAGCTGCTGCGTCCCTGTGGAGAGAGGCAGATGGCACCAGTATGGTTTGCTTCCCCCTTTCTCCTCCACTTCACAGTCAGGGGACAGCTCCAAAGACACAAAAGATATCCCAAAAGACAATCCAAACCCTGCCTCGGCCAAGTGCTGAGAATGCCAGGGCGGGTCACCAAGGCGTGCCTCCCACCGGGCTCTGTTCCTGCAGGCTCACCTCTGCGTTCCTCTCAATCAGTGTGAGGGCACTTATTTTTTCTGTCTCCTCTTTGACAGCCACACCCTGTGTCCTTCCTCCCCATGCTCAATCCAGTCCCTCCTGCCCGGCTCGCACAGCTGATGAACCTGTAATCGCTTCCACCGCAGCATCTGCGGGGCTTTGAGCGCGGAACTGAGACGAGACCATCAGAAAACAGCCTGATGAAAAAGTACTTTGGGGAGGGGGCACTTTGCCTGAGGGTGACAACGTCCCTTACACTTGGAATGAAATATATCCATGTTGAAGAGTGGGAAAGAAAAGAGGAAAACTTTGGCCCCTGCGGAGGTTCAGAAGCCCTTAGGCTGTTGGCCACTGGATTCATGTACACTGCGCTTTGGTGCTTTAAAAAGTGCCGAAAAAAAAGCAAGACACCACTACCCGGTGGACTGTAAAATATCTATCACCAGCCAGCCATACACAGTGAGGGTGTCATGCCATGGAGTTAGCAGCAGTATCATATGCAAGGTAAAGATGCTTCATTGCATATATTAAAGGCAGCCCGAGCCCTAAATGCACCCTAAAGAAGATGGATCTCCTCGGGAGCCTGAGATCTATTCATCACAATCTGATTCCTAAGTGTCAATTAATCTTACAGCTTGTGTGTTGTTCCCCAGCCCTGACACATCTCTCACTGTCCCTGACTTGGAAGAGTAATGGGAGACAGTGTTTGAGTATATAAAAGATAATTAATAGAAATCCTCCCTTTCAAAAAACAACCACCAAACCAACCTTTTAGTATAATATGCCTTTCCACCAGCATCCATTTCCACAGATCCAACCCTGCTACTGTCATTTAGGGAATGTTAATTGCTCCACGAGAAACTTAGTGTTTTAAAAGGGTGAGAAGGATCCTGGTAAAGTAGGCGGTCAATACAAAAGAAATGGTGATTTGTTTTAAACTCCCATTGTTCACCTCTCAGCACCTAGCCCTTCCCTGGCTCTCGCTCTGACATTCCAGAAAGCCACAGAGCCCCTGGCACGGTGAGATGCAATGCAATGAGATAATGTTATTTTACTTCGAACATAACTTGGAGGGAAATTAAGCACGTGGATGGGATTCGGCAGAGCCTGTTGCTCGCAGGGAGCCATCCCAGGATACTGATACAGCAGGAGGGCGAGAGGATGGAGCTGGGTTTGCTCCTTGTGGCTTGAAAGGCACTGATTGGGGTGATGCAGGAATAGGACCCTCAGGGCGAAATTGGGGAGTGGCAAGAAAAAGGCACGAGAATGGGGAAAAAATTATTCTTTTCCCGTGTTTGAGAATGGAGAGGCTCCCCAGGGTGAAGGGGTTTAGTGAAAGGTATTTCTTGGTGAATAGTAAGGTTTGGGTGGAGCTGGGGTGACTGGGATTCCTGCATGGATTATGCAAAAGCACCCAACATGGAGTTGGACAGGATCCTTCTTGCTCCAGGAAAAAAAAAACTGCTGGGAAAGCCAGAGAGGGGGCACCTGGATAGGTCGGCACCCACAGCTGAACGTGGATGTGGCTTTGCAGGAACCGATTTCCTGGGAAGAAGGGTGGAGCAGCTGCATTGCCACTCGAGGTACTAAACACAAACCTAAATGTCTCTGCTCTGCCTCTCATGGGAGTTGCAAAGTATCCAAATTTGGCAGTGTCAGCCCAGGATATATTCCGTCCCTTTATCCCGAAACAGATCTGTTTGGGCTGGAATATTGTGGCCGCCTCACAGCTGGGCCAGGAGCACAGCTCTGGTGCTGGATATTGCAGGGATGGAGCTCCAACTCTCAGCTGTGTCTTGACATCTGGAAGTCTTCAAATACCAAATCTAGTCAAAAATCTAGGCAGAGAGCCCTGGCAGCTGCAGCGTGATGCAGGCCATGGAGAATGGGGTTAGCAGAAAAGAGCAGCTTTGCTTTTAGTCGCTTTTATAAAGTACTGTAATTCCTGCCTGGAGGGGGGTCAGGGAGAGTTCCTAGGAGTTTGTCCTTCCTACTTTGTCTCCTGAGACAGTAAAACCTTAAAGCCTTAAAAACACCTGAAACAAAACTGAGAGGCCCATGGAAAGATATTTTTCTGGGTACGTTCATCGAGTCTTCTGGGATCCTTTGACATCTTTTAGCTTTGTCTGGTATTGCTGAGTGTTTCTGGGGTGTTGATTCTCAAACTTCCATTGGGGCTTATGGAAATGACACACATGATCAGTGAGAAATCAGAGCTCAGAGCCTGCAATCAAAAAGCAGAGCCTGCCAGAACACTCTCCCAGGCTGGAACAGCTTCCCAGACAACACAGGTAAAGCAGAGCAAGTGAATCAGCCCAGTCATTGGGCCTGCAAAGGCAGGTGGCCCTTTCCTACCTTCACCAACAGGGAAAAATGCCTACAGGGTCTGTCTTGCAAGGCAAACTACTACAGCATCACCCTGCTATGAACAACAGATAAAACCCCCTGTGTTCCAAGGGTGGGAGATACAGTCATAAGTTTGGAAGTGAAGGCAGTAGCTGTCAGATCTATTCAGGTTTCATCAGCCTGCATAAACAGGCTGTGAATCTTGTAATTACAGGTTCCCCCTTAGGATTTTGGCACATCTACTCCTAACCCAACCTTGGAAAGTGAAGAAGGTGTAGAAATGAAACCTAATAAAACCTAAATATTATCTCCTGTATTCTGAGGCTCAGCAAAGGTTTGATTTACATTTCTAGCAAAGATTCTTGCATCTGAAGCAATGGCTTGTATATTGTATTTGTCTAAGATTATAGGTACTTTATGGCATTTACTAGATCTTGTAAATATTCTGTAAAGTGCTATCGACAGAACAATTATGGTAGAGGAATAACAGTTTTGAATCTATTCCTCTTGGAAGAAAAAAATGGATTTTGCCCTTTGCTACTGCAAATGATCTGCAACTCAGTGATGCTTAACAGCACATATTAAAAGAATGCTGCCAAGTTAAACCCCCTTGGCTAGTTTTTCCAAAACCTTGTCTCCCAGTTATGCTTCTGGGAAAGGGAACAGGGTCTTGGAGACTCCGGGTTATGGCAGCATGTTGGAAAAACTGGCTCTCCTGCAGATGAGAGCAGCAAACCTCACCCTACTTGTTCATAACCAAATCTGCAGGCTGACAGCACAGATAAGACCTCTGGCTACACCCCTGGAAATGATCTCACTCTTCACTTTCACTTGCAGCCTTTCCCTGTTGCTTTTCCAAGACAAGAAGCCGGGGCAGAGTTTTGGGGCAGCAAAACCAGGAGCTCTCCTGTTCCCCCAGGAGAACCATCCCCCTCTCCAGTGTGTCCAGGCAGCCTGGGAGCCGAGGGAAGAGGCAGCTGTGGGCAGAGGGCTCTTGTCCCCTCGCTGTGCTGTGCCACTGATTGGTGGTGGTGGAGGATGATGTTCACATCCTATTTTTAGCACAGCCTGCAGCAGGCTTGTAAGTGGGAACAATGCCACGCTGGACGCTCATGCTCAGAGATGGTAAAATCCCACACTCAACACCCTCGCCGCTGAAGCAAACAGCAGCTCCTCTGAAAAGAAAACCTTCCTGCCTCTGAGGAGCCTCCCCAGGTCTCTGCAGGCAAGCACAAAGCATGTGAGAGCTCACAGAGGTTTGGGGGCTTGCCCATCCCCAGCTTATCCTCTGGAAAAGCGGGGAAGCAGCACACAAATCCCGCAGCCTCCATCCCAGCTCACCCTGCGAGCTGGCAGACGTGTCCCTTAGGACTGGCCTCAGCGTGGCGTCAAAGCAGTGCAGAGAACAGAGAGCCAGGCACAGGGGCACAGCAGACATGAAAGCAGCTGCTCTGGTCCCTCCCCAGGATGAGGGGTCAGGGTACACTGTTGTGCCCAAAGCATCCCTGGCCGGCTCAGGCATCCCTGGGAACAGCTCTGGCTGCAGCTGCTGTGTCTGTGTCTGTGTCTGTGCAGACACAGAAATCCAGCACCCAGGGTTGCAACTGCCACCCGTGGGTGCAGTTCTACCAAGTCTGCCCCTACAGACCCTGGCTGCCAGCCTGACCCCATGTCTGTGCTGGGTAGGGACTGAGGTGTCTCATCCCCCACAGGCCAGCCCTGCAAGCAGCAGGAACCTTTGCCATGCACCAGTTCTTTGCAGACCCAAAGGGGTTGGGTGGTGCTTGGAGGACAGAAACACAACCTCCCCTTTCCATGACTTCCTCACGGTGTGGAAGAACTGAATTTCAGTGCTTTCCTACTTCATAAAACAAAGATCTAAACTTCATCACACCTAAAGTGGAGGTGGGAGGCAATGAGAGGAGCCCTTCAAAAAGGCAGAGCAAAGTCACAGTCTCATGTCCAGTCCCTGGAGAATGAGGGTAGCACTGGGCACTTGGGATTCTGCTGCCCATCCCTGCAGCACTGGAACCTGCTTTGCTGGCAACATGATCAGAAATCACAGCCACCTCTGGCCTCAGCCCAGTGGCACTGGAACTCACCCCTTCCTCACCCTGGACACCATGGAGGGCTCAGCAGACCCTTGGTGAAGCCCAGACACTGGTGCTGTGCAAAGCATCTGCCCTACATGGTCGTCAGTGACTCAGAGGATGATCCCACCACCAAAGGGGGTCTCTGCCCCAATTGGTTTGAGGTGTTAAGCCCGCCTCATGTTTCCTTCATGAGGGAAGCAGCAGAGATGCAGGTGAATGAAGCAAAATGCAATCACAGAAAACAGGCGAAAAGGCTCTCTCCAGGCAACTGCCAACACAAGCAAATCATTTGGAAATGGTCACACACGTGCCAGTGGTGTTGGCGCTGCCACAGTGTGCTTGAGACAAGCTGGGGAGGGTGGAACCCCTGTGGGTGGCTTTTAGGGCATCACCGGGCTAGAAATGCACCCTCCAAAGACCTTTTCCACCATCAGAGTCACAATACATGGGAACCCCCAACAGCTGCAGTGCTACAGCCCCAGTGGGGATGGCTGGAGCCAGGAGAAGACATGTGCCCATGGCCTGAAGCTAGAGAGGAGCTGGTTCACCATCACTCCCAGCCAAATGAAATCCCAAATGAACCTTTCTAACAATCTGAAGTTGGGAAATGTTGTTCTTTTGTTTCACTGGATCGAGTTTTGCTTTGTGTTTCTCCATCTTCTCAGTTTGTCTCCAGGCTCTCTGGTTTCGGGCCAGGTCTGTCCAAGGCACACACAGATTGAAGGGTGAGCTTGAGCCGAGTGAGGACTAATTAATCATTTTCTGCCTGGTTCATGCAACACGAAGGACCAGGCACCGACATGGTTGGGCCCAGCACATGGAGTTGGCCAAGCCTCTTGTCCCTCACCCAGCATTCCCACCAGGAGCAGCTCCACTGACATCCCATGGACATGTACTGTGGTGTCCAGAGGCAGCAGGTCCAGCAGGAACAGGGCAATTTACAAGGGACTGAACAGAAAGAAGCAGCTGTGGGGTATCATGCAGAGCTCTGCTCAACTGTCCCCTTCACGAGCACCAGAGGAAACACTTTTCCTTCTATATCAGCAGCAGGGATGCTGATCTCTCTCCAGAGGACTGGGGAGTGCAGTGGTATCTCAGGTTGGTCATATAAACCCTCTCAAAGCCCTGGGGGAAGCAGAACACTCTGGTTCACTCTCGCACCACAGTCCACATCCTGCAGGCTGGTCAGAAAGTGGGGAACAGATCCTGGGACCGAGTTCCTTCAGGGTGGTAATGTCTGGGCCGATGCAAAGAACTCAGTGCTGTTCCCTCCATTGCTCCCTTCCAGACAGCAGCCAGGGTGTTAGTTAAGAGCAGCCTGGAGTTTAGAGAGTAGACACTACTGTGAAAATCCCCTCAAAATGCCCCAAGGATTATTTAATTATCCAATTTCGCTGCTGCACCTTACTGACTGGAAGGCTCCCGTCTAGCACAGAGGATCCTCAAAATTTGAGGATGCACCCGGAGAAGCATTTCTGAAGCAGCAGAGAAGCTCTGCTGAGGGCTGGAGATGAGCAGGGTTGTGTTCAACCCTCATCCTATTGTGTTTGAGCTTCCTTTGACCTTCTTCTGAGGTCCACCCATGGAACTCAGGCTCCAATTCTGCACTGGGAAGCTCAGCCCTTCCAGAATATCATACCCTCATGAGTCATATTCACAGATGCAGGGCAAGCAATAATATTTTACCACCTAATCCCACTTAGCTCTTGGCTCACCTTTTGTTCTGCCCTTCTCAAACAGTAGGAAATTCTGCGTATTCTATGAGTAGTTTGGGCAATCAGTCATTTCTTGTGATGCTGTGTTGCTGGGAGCATGGAGATGTGAGCACCTGATAAGTTTGATGACATTTAAACCAGAGTAAATAGCAAACACCTCCACTCAAGTCAGGGATTAACTCCAGATTCCTCTGCTTTAATGATAAATATTTTTACTTAAGGAGAACAAACTATTGCACTTTTTTGAGTTAGCACTTCTACACTGGGAACACAATGCCTGTATTTGGTAGCGGTCAGAGAAGAAAGTTCAGGGACATGAACCTGTCTGACTCTTAATAATTCTATATAAATGGATAAAAAAAAAAGAAACTGGAGTAGTTTGGACCAGAACAGAAATGCACATTAAAGTAAAGACCCAAAAGCCTCATTAAGCTTGGGGTTGGACAGGGTCAGGAGTTTGACTCAATGATCCTTGTGGGTGCCTTCCAACTCAGGATATTCTCTGAGTCTATGAAAATCAATTTGTGACATACAGTAGATGATCGAGTATTTGCAGCCTGGATAATTTTCACTCAGAGATTTTGTAACTTGAGCAGAGGCTGTGAGCTTGGCAGAGGAGTTAATTGGTAGACACTTGGGGGTAAGGATTGAATCAGCACAGGCAAGTCCAGACCACACAACAGCCTATATGGGTGGACAGCTGCCTGTACACTCATTTACTGCACCCAGAATTTGGGCAGAAATACCTGAAGGTGAGCAATAGGTGAGCTCATCGCCCACTGTGCTGCACCGAGCCCTGGCACAAAACTCCTCAGTGAAAAGGCTCTGCTCTACAGAAGCCATTAGAGGGATGTTTTGCATTAAAGCAGAAATTTAAGCAATAAGATAAAATAAAAAAAAGGAAACCACTGGAGAAGTGAAAATCCAGTGGATTGGGTCACCCATTGGTGGTGACATTTCAGAGGGAGGGTAGATCCAGGGGAAAACACCAGTGGAAGGAGAACTCAGCCTTTCCTGGGAAGCCCCATGAAACACAGCACTGAAGTGGAAACAGAGCGAAGACATGAAACACTCACTGAATTTCCAGTTTATCAGACTTCCAGCATCTCCCCTTTAAAACAATTCGAAAATACTACAGTTTTTGGAAAAAAACAAGCCAAATCAAAAAATGGAAATAAAAAACCCCAAAAAAGCAAATTTAAAACCCATTGGACTTATCTACCCTCTCTGGCACAGCCAGGTTTGTCACAGCATTTGGGACATCAGCACCTCCAGAATTTCCACAGGAGCCTCCCTGTCAAAATCACCACGGACTGCTGTGTGTCCTAGGATATTTATGCAAACCAGAAGGCATGGCAGGATTTCACAGCAGGAGGACAAATTCATTTTGTAAAAGGTATTTATATAGTTCAATAGGTGTGTGCAGTGCTTTAGAGGTATAAAACATGAGATCCCTGCCCTAAGGGGCTTATAATCTAATAACATATACGAGGTAAATTAAAACATACATCACGATGGCGATGAATGCCCAGCCCAGCCTAGACAGGAGGGCATTTGAGCCATATGACAAGGCAGAACTCAATTTTCATTTTAGATTTGTAGTTTGCCTTTAAACAGCCGGCGTTCCCTAACCCCCAAGCGAGGGAGAAATTTATCAGCATTACATCTGGGGGGAGGGAGTGCTCCAACACAGGATCATTTATTAATTGTTATTTATTATCTGTTAAACAAGGACAGTGCGTGTGCAGCAATAGCATTCCTTTTTCTGGATTAATTGTTGCTGTGTGATTCCTAGGTTTTATATTTTTAGCAGCCCTGTTCTAGCCTAACCCACTGAAAAGGGGGGAAAATAGAACAGGCACTCACACAATTAATGTAATGAGAGTAATTAATTTGAAAATAATACCCAGGGGGTGGGAGGGTTAAGGCTTTCTTTTTAAAGAAATAAAAGTCGAACCAAAGCTCCCACGTCCCTCAGGACTCGGTGCTACACTGACTGCACTCTTATGTTCGCATTTGAATACTCATTCGAGCACATTTCTCATGCTGTTATTTCACCATTTCCTCAGCCTTGCATAATAGATGCAGTCATTGCCACTAAAGAGCCGGCGTTTACCCGCAGAGGTGAGGAAGGAGAGCAGAAAGCAGGCAGGAGACAGAAATACAGCGTTGTGCACCGGGTCTCTCCTTGGGGCTTGCTCACTCCCCGGGAAATAAAAATGAATAAAATCAGAACCAAAGAGCCAAGACACTGGGCAGAGTCTCTGGGGTCCCTCTCCCTCAGCATCAGGCAGGTAGATGGAGCTTGGCATGAACTTCCCTCCTCTTCCTCCTGCCCAGGACCTGCCTAACTCGCTCAGGGATGTGTTTGATTTCATTTTATGTGGCCATTTCTTGCTCTAAAGTCAGAGAACCACTGCCCAGAGGTAACTGTGGAGCCCGGCACTGACGATGTCCAGGCAGCAGTGGAGGCTACACAGTCTCAACACCGGAACAGGGCTGGGCAGGAGGGTGCTTACCCTGCTAACTCAGCAGGTGTCTGGGGGAAGGAGGTGTCTCACGGTGGTAAAACACAAAGAAAACCCCAGGATCCACCTTCCCAATGCCACACAGACTTGCTGGTAGCCTGTGCCCATCTTAAGGAAGCTGAGAAAGTCTTTTGGTTCTTGTGCACCTGCAACAAGTAGCAAATAAATGAGAGAGGCTGAAAATACGGATTGGGTGATGGAGACAAGAAACTGCATGATGTTGATGGCACCATCTCTGGCTGCTTCTCAGGACCCAGAGGGCACAAGAGTCACCACCACCAACCCCAGGTTAGCTCTGAGGTGCTGCCTTCAGCCACCAGCCTGCCAAATGAACCCTCAGCTGGCTGCTGCAAGTGGGCAAGTAACCCTACAAAAAGCTCCGGCTCATAGTTTTATACTGGCATACGTTTGCAAAAGGAAATTCAGGGCTGAAACTCTTTGCTTGGCATTTCTGACAGGTTTTCAGAAGGGAAGAGGCACAGGTCTGGTGCCTGTCTCTGAGGCTGCATTTCTGTGCCCACCACAGACAAAGTACCACAAGCAGGAAAGGACAAAACCCAGTCACAGAAGTTCAGTGACTCACCAGAAGTCAGAAATTCAGATTTCTCAGAGGTTGTCTGAACCTCCAAGTAATTAGAGTTTTTCTTAAAGCTTGAAATTTGGCAAAGGTAAATTCTTGGTCCCAGTCGTAGCACAGCAGAGTCTCACCAAAACCAGACCTGACTGCAACTGATATTTGAAAATATTATCTTGTAAGTGTGCACAGAGTTATGTCAAATAATAAAGCAAAAGTCCCTCAAGGCTTTGCTGCATGTGAGCACTTCCATAGCAAAAGAAATGTATTTTCATGGAATCTACAGTAATTACGCTGGTCATGCAGGCCTGATAGAACCAAGAAGGATTTCTATCTTCATTTGGAGCAGCTTGTGGAGGACAACCTGGGCTGTGCGTGGAGCTGGAAGTTTCTCCAAGGAACTGGGGTCTCCTTCCGTTCGGTCTTCTGATGACAGACCAAAGAATTATAGTAGCACAGAAGATGTTCCAAAATGGAAATTCTAGCGTTCACCCCAGCTCCACCACGGATTTCATGTGGGATTTCCAACAAGCCGCTGGATCACATTGTATCTGATTTTCCAATTAGCAGACTATTGGCATTTCTCTAAATAAGAGGGGAAGGGAATGAAGAGAACATGATGGGGAATTAAAGTTTCCAAACAGAAGCAGAAGGAACACCACAGGAATTTATGAACTCGGCAGCAAAATCTTAATTCCCACACAAACACAGGAACCCGCACGTGGCACGATGCAGAACCACGGTGGTTTGGTCAACGGCTGGTTGCTTTTTGCAAACTTAATTCCACAGGGAGTTTTAAGAGCTGCCACAGTCCATCTCCTCACCACCACATCAGGGATTGGTGAAGGGCAACCATCTATTTTTTAATACCAAACCTCTTCAAGTGAATTAAAAATCACAACACGGCAGCAGGAGGGAGGCAGCAAACAGCTGGGGAGGCTGCTTGTGCCCCTGCAGTGCCAGCCCTGGGTGGCATAAACACTGCAGGAGGGCAGCTGCGCCTTTGACCTCCCCTTTTAGGGGTCCAGAGCCCCCCACGGACACCTCTCTGCCCTTCCCCATGGCTGGGGATAGCCTGTGGTCAGCGGGATGACCCCTCATCCCAACTTTTTGCAGGGGCAAATGTGGACCTGTAAAAGGATGCTGTGCCCCGTGTGCATCCCCCATCAGGGTGGGGATGCACCGCCTTCACACAGGGAGGTGAGATGTGGGGCTGTTCCTCCATCCCCTTCCTTTAGCAGCTCGGTGCTGCATTTTGTTCGGGTTTTAACTTTTTATTATTATTATTATTTTTATATTTTTTTAAAATTTTTTTCCCCTGCGGTGTTCGTTAGCAGAAGTGACATTTCTGCGGACGGGCAGGCGATGACGGCAGCTAATGGCTCCCGGGCCCTCTCTCCGGTTTCCTTAGCAACTGCGGGAAGGGAAAACAGAACCTGTCAGATGGAAAATGTCAATTATAGCGGATGCGGAGGGGAGAGATGCTGCGAGCAGAGGAGGCGTGCGGCGGCGGCGGCGGGGGGAGCGATGCTGGGCAGGGTGGGGGTGCCTGGCAGCGCCGTCCCGGCATCAGCACCGGGATGACAAGCTCCGGCAGCAGACGCGGGCTGTCGGCGGGAGGATCGCGCTGCTTCCCTGGCGATTTTGTCAGGCAGAGCCTGTTCTCGTTGCCCACTGGCTGAGTGACCCGCTCCCCCACCCCGCCTCAGCCAGACCAGAGTGCCCCGCGGTAGATGAAAGCAGTGGGAAAGATATAAATCAGACGAGCTAATAAATAAATAAGAGGGAGGAATAAATAAAAGGCGCGGGCGAGCTGTACCCGCGTTTTGCCCGCGGATCCTCGGCCCCGCGGTGGATGCGGGGCGGATCAATGCCAAAGGAGAAGTCCTTTGCTAAAACGAAGGGGAAGAAGCCGCTGACGCAGTGTTAATATTAATCAAAGCCAGACGTCCCCTCGCGCTGCCACTGAGACAAAAGCAGGCGGTGCCGGCGGTGTGGGGTGGGCAGCGCTGCCCGGGCGTGGATGCCCTGGGTGGGGAAGGGGCTGCAAAGCGGGATGGGAGTGCCCAGGGCTGTACACACTCACCCTGCTGCTGGGGGTTCACCCAGCCGGAGTTGCCAGCCCAGCTGGCACCAGGCATGGGGATGTGACAAGGTGCTGCCAGCCAAAACGGGCAGTGGGAGGCTGCAAGGAGGGTGAGTCTGAAACCGGAGCTCCCCTCTGCACCAAAACCCGGGGTGGCACAACGTCAGCCCATCCCCACCCTTGCAGCATCACCATGAGACTTGGCACATCCATCTGCCTCAGGCACCTTTTAGGTGCTTTTTCTTAATGCAACTTCCCATCTCCACCTCGCTGACAACTTGATAACACCCCTGGTTTTAAAACTAAAAGGGAATAAGCCAAAGCAGCAGTGGCCCCAGCCCCTCCGTGGTTTGCCTGGTGCTTCCAGCCAGCCCTTTGCACACAAACAGCTCTTGCTGCAGCTGTAAGTGCACCCTAAGGATGCCGGGGTTGTTGTTCGGTCACCTTGCGCTGACACCTACTTGCCAGTTCAAAGTCTTCCTAACAGGGAGAGTGCTAAATCAGCCTTTACTCTCTTCACTTAACCACCATCCAGGCCTCCCTGTCATGCTGTGACATGGGGGATTCGGACTTTCCTTGTCTTGACTGACATTGATATCCTGCCGGGAGGGAGCCAGCCGGCTGTTCCTGCACCATGAATGCTAAAGCAAGTGGAATAAAAGAGGGGAACAACTACCTTGGGAGAGTGGTCACCTGCAGCTAGCTGAAAGAATGAGTTTTGTTCTGTTTTATAATATTTTTTTGTTGTTGTTTACTTGCATGGGTCGGGAAGCCTGGGGCTCAGGAGCTCTGCTTTCTCTTTCCTTAGGAAACAAACACCTTACCTTGCAGGTCACTTAACTCCCACCATTTCCAAGCTCTCCCTTTATCAGATAGTACTTGCCCATCTCTGCAAAGCCCCAGAGCATTCCGAGGGGAACAAAAATACCAGACTCTGCTTAAATTTCCTCATCCCTTCCCTCTGTAAATGAGAACAGGAGCAGATCTGAGGCACAGACTAGAGGCACCCTGAGCTGGTGCCCCAAAGAGTCTCATCCTTACACTGAAACCCAAAAACTTGGCTGGACCCCAGATTGCAGAACTGCCCCTCTTATCCTCCAAAGACCCAGCTGCAATCGAAGTCCATCATCTTCCATCTCTATCTTGTCTTCTTGGCCTAAAACTACTTCAGAGCAGATTAGTTTTTAATACTCAGCATGGCAAGGCTGTTTCACCTCTCTATTCACTCTGTTCCAATCTGTTTTCTGCTCTTTCTGAGTGTTTAATTGCATCAACAGGCTCCTGTAGGCTGAAATAATCACCCCACAGGAGCAGGGTCCAACCAAGGAGTGGGAGCGTCTTTGCTGGAGCCAGGGCAGCTCCGGGAACTGTCACACAGGTTCACTTCTCCTGTGCTTTCCCTTCTCACGCTCATGGGTTATTTTTACATTTTCTCTTACGTAACCAGGTCAGGGTCTGCTCTGGTTTCCACTTCTGTCTGAAGCCAAAGGGAAAAAAAACACTATGAATTCAAGTAATGAACTTCCAAGTGATTGCTTCTCCAAGTGTCACCCCAGGACTTTGCCATGGCACCTGCGTGGGAAAATCCCCAGTCCTGGGGAGCCCAGGGGACTCCACCCCTGTGGAATAACCTGCATGGCGTGAGCAGCACAGCATGACAACTCCAAAGTCATTCCAAACTGGCTTTAACCAGTTTCTAGTTACTCCATTCAGGTGTACACTGAGTTTCTGACCCTTTTCTGTGCCTTACCTAAAAGCATCCAGGAACCAGAGCTCCCTGACTGTGTTACAGTCACAGCCTCCATCAGACAGGGCCTGGGTGGTGTTCAGTGGGCACTGGCGGTGTTCGGTGGGCACTGGCGGTGTTCGGTGGGCACTGGTCCCTGCCGTGCACGCACCCAGCACATGATGCACATGGAGGTGCCATCACATGTGCTCCAGATGGGAGCAGGACACAGAGCCCAGGCAAAGAGCACCCTTGCACTTCAGGGAGAAGATCTTCCATCCTGGCAAACCTTGCACTCAGCTTCCCACAAGGGCATTTCCAAAAGACTTTGTTTAAAAACTTGGTGCCGTCAATAAATCTTAAAGCAGCAACACGCACCCCATCCATCCATCCATCAACCTTCTGCCCCTCATTTCACCTCCCTTCAGGAATGGAGCCAAACACCTTCCCCAGCCAGTGTCAGACCCCTCGTCCTGCCAGCCCTCACTTGGCTGCAGGGCTGTAAATATCAATTGTTCTAACCCCGTTAGAGCCTAATAGGCTCAGCAATATCTGCTGAGGAAAGGGCCTGACCCCGCTCGTCAGCAGTCATGACATGGAACAGCTATAGCATGTTCAGGGTATGCAAAAGGCTTAAATGCACATTTAATGGTTGTCAGGCAGCAGTTCCTATTAATATAAAGACAGTCACATCCCAGGGCTATGGAAAAGGAGCTGAAAAGCTCGGAAGAAAAATGAATTTATTTCAATGGATGTTTGCATGATCAAGAAATGACTCAAATAGCTGAAGCTTCTCTGTTCCTGACATGCTGCGAGACTGAAACTTGGATAATTAGTACAAAAGTTGCCCTGCCCACGTGACTCAGATTTTCAATTATTGACATTTGAGTTCATTATCATTTATGCACTTTCTTTATTTGTGTTTTGCCCAGGCAAAAGCAGCGCAACTCAGGCAGATAATTTGTTGTTGCTTTGCATATCTGTTTTCCAACATTAAATTTTTATATCTTCTCCATCAAAACCAACTGAACTACCAGCCCTCTCAACATCCTAATACCATAATATAAATAACTACAACCTCCTCCCACAAAACATTAACCCCTCACTATGCCCATAGCTCCCCCTTTCCACAAATTTAAAATGAATTATCTGAAAATATTTACCACCATTTCAAGACTTTGGTAGAAATCCCCCTCATTCCATTGTGTTAAAACATAACTTTTAGGCAAAGCCGAAGCTGACATTATCATTTTTTAGCACTGAACTGCTTTGTCCAGGAGTGGCAGTTCATCCTCTCTGCTATCATGGTTAGAACAGACCTTTTGTAAAGCTTTGTAATGCACCAATTTGCCTCTCCTTGCAGACTGTACAGTTTTACTAATCTCTAAATTGATAAATTATGTACATGAAGGCAGAGCAAAACCCTTCACACAGACATGAGAAATTATTTCCATGTCACATGGAGTTTCCTTTTCCCCCTGTGTTTTTTTTTTTTTTTCCCTTTTGTGTTGTCATCCCCATTTGAACAACCTTCCCAAGACTTGAAAAGGTCAGTGCCCTCGTATTTGGGCCGGAGGATTAGAGGTGACGAGCTGTGTTGAAAGACATAATTGAGCCTGGGCAGCTCGAGAGATTTCAGCCTGCCCAGGGTGCGGGCAGCCCTGGCCCTTTGAAGGATCTAAAAGGTGCTCGTGGTGGGAATGATGCTGGAATTTCAAAAAGCTGCAGGCGAGCTCAAAAGGTAATTAATATAGACTAATTGGTCTCAGGGCCCTGGATAGTGGCTCTGTGTGCAGTCCTCAGTGCTGGCACTTTCCTTTGTCCTTCTGAGGATCCCCGCTCCTGTGGTTGCAGGCAGAGAACAGGCAGGGACAGGCAGGTGCTGTCACTGCAGCCGTGCTGGAGACAAAAGGCTGCAAATCTGCCTGGCTGCCTAGTGGGGAGCCCTGCTATAAGCCAAAATGTAATGCTGATGCAAAAAAGCTCAACTCAACTTGATCAGCAATATCAAATCCCTCCACCACCCTTGGCATGACTTGGTGGCCCCATCTCGGGTTCCCCCAGTACCTGTCCCTGACAGCAGGAGATCTGGCCTCTCTTTGCTATTCTGAGTATAGAAACAGTTTTATAAAGTCAGTTAGGAACAAACTTGGCTGATTTCTATGTTAATTGCACAATTCTGTCCCTGGACATGTTCAAGGCCTGGTTGGACACAGCTTGGAGCAACCTGATCTAGTGGAAGGTGTGCCTGCCCATGGCAGGGGAATTGGAATTAGATTGCCTTTAAAATCTCTTCCATCCCAAACTGTTCTATGTTTCTAATGCTGCAGGGTGGACATGTTACATTCCCTACATCAGTACTGCCCCTTTTCCTGTATTTCTGCTGCCTTAACAACCCTTTCAGGCATCAGTAGGCAGGGGCCATGCCTGGAGCAGCATCTCCCAGCTGGGGTCTGCAAGCCCTCAGAAAGCAACCCAAGACATAACTGCAAAGAATAAACAGCCATTTAAAACCCAGGTGTGGGCTTTCTCATGCTTGAGGCTCAGGAGCAAATAAAATGAGGGGAAACCACAACAATAAACCAGTATTGTGGTTTAGCCTGATATTCATTTCAGCAGAGGAAAATCCTTGCAGCAGCACAGCTCAAATGGGCTGACAGCAGGGGTTTTGGTGGATGGGCATTAGGTGAAGGATAATGGGAATCACCAACCCCCAAAATTCAGTTTTAAAGTCTCTGAGAGCAAAGCAGCAGCTGACTCCAGTGGAAGACCATGAAAAAAGGTCCATTGTTTCCTTTTACACCACCACCACCTTAGTCAGTGGGTCCTGCTTGCCAGCCAAATGCGGGAAGGGACAGTGGAAGAGAAGGAATTTTCCATCTCTTTGGCTGAAACTGCCCTTTCCCTCACTCAACCCACCAGCAAAGACCCTGAGATATCAAACACAGCCTGAGGAATGCAACCCCTGAAAACAGTCCATGCAATTGGGTAATTCCCTTCCATTTTTTTAATTATCCCCTTTTCCACATCACCCAGCCCTCCCTCCTTTCTCATCACACTCTTCACTACACACTGTCTACTTAGCAAAATAAATGGCTGCACTCCCAGCACCGAGGGATGTAACGCCTCCCCGGCTTGCTAATGGTCTCTCCTTGCAGTGCAGCAGCCATGGGGTTAAATGCATCTTGGCAGCTCCAGGAGCAGAGCCCAAGCAAAGGCAGATAGATAGATAAAGCACAGGCAGAGCAGCAAGGATGTCTCCAACCTAGAAAGCTTTCATAGCAGTGACCTCTTAGTGCTCTGGGCCACCCACAAGGTACTTGAAGGCACAAAGCATGTCTTGGTGGTGTTTGCCCTTTTAATTCTCAGTCTTGGAATAAAAGCTGGATCAAAAATATTCCTTGCACGTATTAAATTTCTTACCACTGATTCAAGCACTTAGTTGAACAGCTCTTGGAACCATGGCCATTGCCATAGCTGCCCTATCTCCTTGGCTACCTGTGATGGGGAAAAGACGCTGTTGTGGGCTGGAAAACCAGGGTAAAAGCAGTGGGTTGTAGCAGCTGGGAGTGGGACACAGCCACATGCAAGTGGGGTACAGGGCAAACCCCCAAACTCTGCCCTCGGGCTTTGGTGCCTGCAAACTCTGCTCCTGTTCCTGCTCTGCACCCAGACTGTGGGGGAAGGAAACCCTCAGCAGCCTCTGGGCACACACATCTGTCCAGCCTGGCTGAGGCAGCCTGTGACAGCTGGGCAAGACTAAAACACAAAATCTGTAGAGAGTTTTTCTGGGTTATGTCTACAATGATGACAAAGTGCCCTCCTCAGCTGAATGCTAACTCCCTGTCCATTCTAAGGCTTTCCTCCCTATCCCCGTGTCACCACCTTTCCTTATAAAGTGCAACTCCTTTTTGTTACACTTTCATTTTATTTTTATTTTTCTATGACTGCAACATGCCCTACATAGATTTTCTGGAAGCCAGACTACAGACAAACAAACTGGAGTTTGCTTCCTTCATTTGTCTGTTCGAGTGACAGCTTTGGGAAGCAGTGTCTGATAGCAAGGACTCTGCTGGAGGGTCGGGTGTCCTGGACCTCTTCCCAAACCCACCACTGCCCAGCTGGCAGAGCCCTGCAACTACTTCCCATATCATCCTACAAGGTAAGAGGGGTAAGCTCTGTGCGTGTGTAGTGAGTCTTAATTAAAGTGGAAAAGCACTTCAGCCTTCTCAGCACAAGCTGGTTTAAATAAAAGCCACGATAATAACAAGCCGGTTACAGCATGAAGGAGCCTGGAGGAGGGACAGTGACACACGCCAGTGGCAGGGCGGCTAAGAGAGCTCACTGGGACCACCCATGTCTCAGACTGGCTTCATCCAGCCCCAGGTGAGACTTGAGCTCCTCATGGTGCTGCGGAAAACTGTTTCTTCACTTCCTAACAGGAACTGCCCAAGCCCACCATGCAGCCCAGAAAAAGGTTTTCCAAGCAGCAGCACGGGGGGAAAAAAGACTTGAACGCAGCTGAAAACATTTCCTTGTTGCTCCTGCAGGCTGTAAGGCCTCTTGTCCTTTGTTTTGATGATAAAATTGCCGTCGTGGGGCATGGGGATGACACTGCTCCTGCTCAGGCAGCTGCCCCAGCGGAGTTGGTGCTCTGGCACCTCTCACATCTGGTGTGATCTCTGGTGACTGCAACCATGGAGGGGAAGGGATGCCATCCCATGCCATGCCTGGGTGTGCCCCAGGACTGAGCCCTCAACGCTCCTTTGTCCTAAGAACCCCAGTCATGCCCCAGTCTCCCAGCAGTGCCATTATCCCAAGGTCCCCCATTAGAGATATTTCATATCTGTGTTCTCCTGTATCCTTAAGATAAACATGTCCTTCACTGTAGTCATCTCCTCCATCATACACTCCTATCAAATGAGCCTTGCTAGCTCGTAAATTACTGTGCAAACCATTCTAAACAATAAAGGCAATTTTACTTACTGAACCATTAAATTTACATACTTAAATTAGACTCAACCAGACGTTGAGAGGGGACGTCTCGCGGCCAGACAAACAATGAATTTAGGGAAAGAGCTGCCGTGTACTTCCCCACCTCTCACATGAAATTAATGAGGTGCTTCAATTTAATCATCATTAAAATTACATCTTTATTTAGTTACTTAGCAGAGTTTGACTCACTGTGTGGCATGGAACATGGGGCAATACCTCTGACATCAACCCTTCCCCAGAGGGAAGGCAGAGAGGAGATCCATCTCCCCAAAATGCTTTTACACCCTTAAGCATCCATTGTGGGTATGCCTGCCAAGATCCCAAGTTGTTCTCCAGGATTTATTTTTAAGGTAAAACAGTGAGAGAAGAGAAATAGCAAGTTAAAGTAAATTGAGAAAATAAGATCTGGGATTAGGGTAGGATGGGTTTGAGACAGGCAGACAGGAAGCCACATTATTCTTTAGGTGGTACCAACAAATGGGAAGCTCTCGCAGCATCATCAAAGATCAGTGCATGGAAGCACTCATTAGAAAAGCAAGAGTCTGAAACAAAAGCACAGTGAAATGGAGACAAAGAGACAAGAAACACGCCTGCTCTCATGTGCACGTGCAATTTGCTTTGCATTTGCTCCCACACACACACATAATTGACTCATCTCAGGATGCTCCCGGGCAGTCGCAGGGGGAGGCAGGAGTGGAGGACTCTGGCACAGGGTGGGCAGCACTGCAGGGCTGTTGTAGGGTGTTACAGACCAGCTCTGGTTGTCACCTTTCCTGATTTACCCCCTCAGGGAGTGCAGCACTCAGCAAGACTGTGCACATCTTGAGACACAGGTGAGAGCTCACAGCCCATAAACGCCACCGAGCAAGGGCTGCTACAGTCACAAGCGCTCAGTTTGCTACCAGAAAGTTATCAACAAGCTACAGGGGTTTCTGGGGACAGCAGCAAAGCCTGTGAGGGTCTTGTGGGGACAGAAGGAGGGATCAAACTGGGGAACAGGATGCTTGTTTAAGAAGGTCCAGCACCCTGTGCCTGGGGACCCGCTGCCTCTGCAATATTGAGGAGTTTTGTAAGAAAGCAGAATAAAGAGATTACAGAGTCCTGTGGAAGTGGTGTAAAGGAAACCAGTCCCTGCTGTTCTGGGCAGAACATATGCATGGAGTAAGAGACAGAAAGTTTGCAGTGAAGAGAGCTCTGCATGAAAGTAGAGGGAAGGAAGGATGCTCCAGCCTGGGGACAAAGGTGCTTGTGGTTCACAAAAGGTCCCTCACGCACTGAAAGGACCAGTGAGGTCTTCCTCAAAATCAGCAGTGGGCTACAAAAACACAGACATTTTTGTTACTCTGAAATATTTCCATCCCAACAGACTAATTCTCTGCTCCCCCACTTCAACCATGGAGCTCTGTGATCTCAGTGACCTCCTCTGGTTTGATGGTGTTGAGAATGAGCAAGATTAGACCTTACTGAGTTACACCTGAAGACATGAAACACTGGGAATCCCCCTTCCCCCATGGATGCCCACAGCTCTGCATGGATGGGTATGTCCATCAGAAAGTCTTTGCTTCTCTTTGACTCATTTATTTACTCCCACAGCAAAGGGAGATGAGCTCCCCACAAGCCCGTGCCATGGGTAGTGCTAACTGGGAGAATTGCAGGAACAGGGCTGGTTTGTTAGGGCTGCAAACGCTGACTGTGTGTTCAGCTGCTACCTGCAAGCTCTTTTTTGCCTTTGATCCACGCACAAATCCTGTGCTGGCAGGTGTTATGTGCCACCCTGCACCACAGTGAGCAGTTACACCTCAGCTCAATCAGTGACCCCAAAACCAGAGTTTCGAGCAGGATGTGAGGGGTTTTGTTTGGCATCCCTTTTGGGTAGCATCTTTCTTCAGACAGGGAGGATAAATACTAGTTATGTACAGCAGGAAGCAGCACTCACACCTGAAAGCTCACTTCATTAAAATAAAATAAAAAAAAAAGAGGAAAAAAAAAAAGCCCACAAAAGAATAAACATCAAACTGCCAACTGATTTTTACCTTCTGTAAATCAAAATACACTTTGGAAGTAAAAACTCCCAAATTACACCAGGCGAGACGAAAACATTAACCCACGAAGAGTGGGGATGGCAGTAGCAGGGATGCACAGACTCGAGCCAAAGCTACAGTTTGTCTACATTAAAAATGCAACATCAGCAGAGGTGTCTGAAAGAGTCATTTATCAACCCCTGGATTAGAGAGACATCTTAAAGTAAGTGCACCATTTATACGCACATATGCACAAATTGTCTGCTGAGGAGGGAGAGGAGAGCTGCAGTCTTTGTGCCTTGGAAGGTGCTCTCTAGTCCTCTGGGTAAATGTAGGGCCAGAATGACATTAGGCATGGAAAATAGGAACCTTGCTCATGGTAACAGGGGGTACAATTCATGTGAGCAGCCGGGATGGAAAGTAATCTAATGCTGCAATTTCAGAGAAACAATATAGAGTCGCTCACATACATCATGATTAATGGCTGGATACCATAGTGTGAAAACCATTTAAAAAATGGCATTTTTGTCACTGACAATGTTACACATATAGTAAAGGTCATACATGATAAGAGCATTATCCATATTTCTTCTGCAAACATGCTTAACCTTGTAGAGCACAATTCCCTGGAAGATTGGTGATCCATCTCCAGCTGCAAACTGTGCTCTTCAGAACCTGAGAAGGCCAATTTTACATTTATATCCTTCACATCCACACACACGCACAGAGGCTCTGGGAAGCCTGCACGCCTTTCCAAGCAGGAAAGGATGGAAGTGTTTTACAGCACCACCTGCTCAGGGCTCTCCTCCCTCCACCTTGTCTCTGGCTGTCACCTCACACTGTAACTCTTGCTGGGCTCCTTATTGAAGCCCTGCTGAGAGCACAGTTGCCTGTAAATCCCCTCTCTAAAGTCTCCTTGAGGAGCCCCTTGGCCACAGGTAGGTCCCAGCAGTGGGTCTGCACGCACCAGTGGGGCTGTCTCTGCAACCTGGCAGTGCTTAACTGTGGGAAAGGGGTAGTTGTTTGACCAGCTGCTGTCTGCAGAGAAATCTCACCCCCTTCAAGGATGACCAGCTTGGAGAAAATGTGAGATGAGTCCACAGACTAGACATTTACCTTTTTGAGTGCTGCATTTAAAACCCACAGATCCCTGTCAAAGTGTTGGCTCAGCCTGTAGAAGAGAGCAACACTCACCAGGTTCATTTTAGGTCACATCCAGTCCGATCACTGCCACCAACTCAAAGCCCACACACCTTCCAGAGCCCACTTATCTTGCCAGAATTGTTATAGCTGCGTTAACAACTTGCCCTGTCCTCCAAACTCTATGAAACCCATGAGCACTGATGCCTATGAACCACACTGCAACTCTGTCTTGCAGCTCTGGAAGCTTAGATTAGGCTCATATTTGGAGGAGCAAAAGATTCACAATATATTTTGCAGCACATTGTGCGACCCTCTGGAAAACCTTCAGAAAGTGCCATTAAGCTGATTAAGTCCCGTTGTCTGGTGGCTGACACACAGTGGCCAGAGGAATTTTTACAATATGCTGCCATGTACCTGGAATCATGGAATTACAGAATGGTTTGGGTTGGAAGGGACCTTAAAGATCGTCTCATTCCAACCCCCTGCCATGGGCAGAGACACCTCCCACTAGACCAGGTTGTTCAATGCTCCATCCAACCTGACCTTGTTTGCCTGAGCATTTCTGCCTATCCATGTTTGTGTGAGCATTCACTGCTCGGTCACACTGCTCTGTCCATCTGCCTCTTGGGGTCCTTTTCCTGCTGGTACTGAGCTCTCCTGATTAACCCTGGGTCTAGCTGCAATTCAGAGTCATGCTCTGCACTAACAAGCCAAGCACAAGAATCTTAAAAGGCAATGTATGAAAATTTCATTATTTCTACAGCAAATAAACCCCTGCATGAAACAAACATTTGCATAGCGAGATCCAGTGTAAAGCTTATTCCATCAGGTTTAGACTCTACTTTAAGCACCTCTGGGATGCCCCACTTGGGGCAGGGGCTGGGTACCAGGACAGGGGCTGTGCTCACTGATGCTGCTACCCTTCAGCAGGGAACAAACATGAAAATAAGCCAAAGAACCACTGAGACAGGCTAAGCAGCAATGCAGCTCGGTGTCTCTGCATGCTAGATCTCTGCTAACAGATAATTAGCACTGTAAGAAGTGCAGGGACACTATTAAAGCTTTGCTGGAGCAGGGTGAGCCAGAGTTCAGAGGCTGCAGACAGGATCTCCCCCCATCACCAGCTCCCTGCTCCCCAGCAATCTGCCCTCCCTTGGAGAGGAGAGCATGATCTCACTCCGGAGGAATTTCCTCTGTGGGAGACACTGGAAAACGCTATAGGAGGAGATGGGAGCTCAGTGCCTTGTGACCACCTCCTGGAGCAGGGAGCCTTACCCCCCAGCCGGCTGCCAGATGGGCTGGAGCACCCCAACACTGGGCACAGGGCCCTGCATTCAGGGGGTAACCACATCAGAGGCAACAATTTCCATCCTGTGATTTGTGCACTGCCTGGAAAAGCATGACCCCAGATCCCCCCACCAGTCCCACAGGTCCCCAGCAGCTGGGGTGGGGGGGTCAGCCCCTCTTGTTGCTCTCGGCATAAGCAGCCCAAGGAGGTGGCTCTGGGCAGGGAGGATGCCTGTGAAGAGGGATGGAGGGGATCGAGGGGACATTTCCGTGCTGGCATTTGGAGCTTGTCAGATCAGCTTGTGCTTTCTTATGCGAACAGCACAGAGAAGGCTTCCCACTGCGCACAGGGTGGGAAAGCTTTTCCCCAGAGTGGTTTGCAAAGACTGGCTGGACCAAATTATTCTTCTCATCATGAATGCCTCTCTCTGAGCCACCTTACCCATGCAGATACTCAAATGTTATTAATATGAATGAATGCATCTTGTCTCGGGGTGTCTCATGGTAGAAGCCATTTCAGAAACACTGGGAGGGTGGAGGGAAGGAGGGAATACAATTGAGCAGCCCCGGATGCATCTGTCCTATTCCTCAGATGCCAATTTCTCTCTCCCAAGAGCACCACAGACTAGAGGCACTCACAGATTATACATCATTCATTCTTTTGCTTTGCAAAATTAGCTTTCTTAGCAAGGAAACAAAGGATTTGCTGTATTGGATCAGGCTACCGACATGTCTGCTGTTGCTGCATCCAAGCTCTGGCACTTAAGAAACACGGCAGCTCTCCTTCCTCTGCTGTGCTGGCCAAGTCCCTGCCTGGAGAGCTGCATGCACAGTCAGAGATTGCTTCCAGATTGCCACAGAAATTCATCTGATGCTCAGTAGCAGGTAGTTTAACTTCTCTCCTAATTTTGTCTTCTTACAGACCCACAAATGGCCAACATTATTAAGTCCTTTTAAAAACTCAGCCAGAACGTTTATCTCAATAAGTGCCTTTGGCACTGCCCTCCATAAAGCCAACTGTGCACCACATAAAAGGAGGGTTTCTTTTTACTGGTTCAAAATTTACTGCCCTGGATGGTTTACTTTACAGCTGCTAATACAATGAAAGCTTTTGTAAGGAGGGGACGGTGTTTGGGAATGGGGCAGGAGCGGGCAGAAGACAAAGATAACAGTCTGTGGCTAATGCATGGGCTTCACATGCCCAGCCCGAAGGGAAGACCATAACTCATAACACATTTAATGGCACAGGCGAGGAGAGGGAGCGCTGAGCATTCCCCGGAGGTTCACACACAGCCCGTCCCCACCGGCTCTCGCAGCGGGTGATGGAGCACGGAGGGTACTGCGGGGTTGTGTCGTGGCAGGGAAGGCAGCAGCAGCTTTTAATCCTTCTCCTCTTATGCAAAGGAGGGATGAAGGGGGCTGTTCCCCCACAGAGCCTGCCATTCCCCGTGGGCCCAAGGAGGAAGGTTCATAGCCGGGGAGAAATATTAGAGGCGATACAGAATCCTGTGCCTGCAAACACAGGCTGAGCAACCTGGGAAATGCCAGTGTGTGACACACACCAGCAACAGCCTCTTTTTCTTTTGACCTTTAACTCCTCCTGGCCCAAACCAGAGCACACAACTCACGTCGCTGTGTTTTACAAAGCCTCGGATCAAACACGTACCCAAAGGCATGGGGAAGAGGCTTCTTTGGGGATGAACCCCGCGCAGTGCCGCCGGGATGAGCAGACGTGGGCTGTGCAGCAGCAGCTCTGCCTTCTCGTCATGTGAATGCTGGCACTGAGATGGCACTGAGAAACCTCCCTCCTCCTCCTCCGCAGACCGGCTTCAGGGGGTCCCTGTCTGCATAGTTTGCAATAAGAGAGGGAAACCACCCCAGCTGCATGCAGATGGGAAAACTTCTCAGCTCAAATGTGCACAGATCTGATCTCCAAAGCTGAAGCAGTGTCCTGGCTCTGCACGATTGCTGCCTGTCCCTATCCAAAAGGCAGGGCAGCTATTTAGGACTGGGTCAGAGCCCCTGTGCCCACACAACACTGTGTCATACAACCCCACATGGACCAAAACACATGAGGATATGAAGGGAAACCTCCCCGAGCCCTTGGACTGCATCTGTGCCCGGGTGTGTGGTGACACACACGCTGTGTGAGCATGTCTGGGTCTCCAGGCACACGGGGCCACATGTATTTTCCATCAACTCCATCCTCCCTACAAGCCCAGAGTTAACTGCTGAGAGTGCTCTCTGCCATCTTTTGTGAGCTGAGAACCAGGAACGCTGCATAAATCATTATTCTTGCTAATTACCAGGAAACATCAAACAAGACAAGCATTTTACTTCTCATCACTGAATTTTGTTATGCTAATTAGAGTTGTGTAAGCTGTTGCTATTAAACCTGGAGAGTCAGAAAAACATTTGCATTAATACCCACAAAGCTGCATCAAAACCTAGTTATTAGTATTTCAATGAGGTTCAGGTTACAGAGAAGCTGCTGCCATTTCAGGGGCTGGTTTGTTGTTTTTAAATCCTGCTGTGAGAGAAAATATAAATAAATGCAGGGTGAGGCCTCATGTAGACAATACTTCTTTTATATGGGGAATTAAAAAAATAAGGAAACTTTGATCAGAAGCAGATACAGAAGGGAGGGGGAGAGGAGAGGCAGAGCAGCGCAGAGATCTCGGTGCACTGCACACAGAGCTGCTCAGCCAGGGGCTGCACCGACTGTGCATGCCAGGCTGGGAATTGCTTTTTGGATTTCTGAGTCCCTGCTGCTCCCAGACACTTTGCTTGATCTGGGTGGTTTGGGTTTGACTCCCTGAAAAACGCAGCTGGGAATAGGAGCTGTGCTGGGGGCTGGCCAGTTGGAATTGCTGCCTCCGTGGAAATCACCCATTTGGAGTCTTCCTTCCCTTACACCTTGTGCATCACACTGAAAGGTGGGGGGTTCACAGAAGGGATGGGGGAAAGGATTTCTGGTTCCCAAAATGCACACACCAAAGCCACACGTCTAAACCTTCATGGGGAACTGACTCTGTAACAAGAATTGGCAATTCCTTCTTTTTGAGTGCCAATCACAGCAGCCGAGCGTTTCATCTGGAGATCTCACAGTGCTTCAGAAAGGCAAATTATTCCCCCACGTGCCCCTTTAATACAACAATTATCACCACTGGATGCATCAAATACATCTTAAAAATTTTAGGGGAGTCCAAACAGGCGGTTTGTGAGCAAGGGAAGGGGTACTTCAACCCCTGAGCTCCAAGTGCTGGAGTATCATTTTGGTGAGCTGTTCACAAAGGCACACTCACACTGATGATTTCCTTTGTGTGGAGGTGCTGGTATTGAGCCCAAGCGAACTGCTGTGGCAGCAAACTTGTCCTGCACAGGGAGGCTGTGGGCTTCATCCATCGGCAGGGTCTCCAGCCCCTTGGATCAAACCACAAAACTCCTTTTGCCTGGCACTTATTCCTCAGTGAAGAGCAAACCCTATTGACAGCTGGGTGCAGCTTAAAGAACACATCTGATCTGTCTCTATAACCCGTGGTGCTGTTGTATTGATGGGGCTACAAGTTATCTGTTTTTAGCAGACCATTTGTCAGATTCCTGGAGAGGAAGAGCCATTCACTGTCTCACTGTATATTTCTATCAAAGAAGAAAAAAAAAAAAAAAAAAAGGAAAAGAAAAGTATGTCTTCCATTTTCTCTTTCTGGTGGAAAACGCAGGTGAATTGAGTAGTGGTGTGAAGGAAGCAGCGTTTCAGTAATGATGAATTACGGTGGCAGTGCTGTGTGCTCCATCATTTTGCTGATGTGGAGGAATGTGGATGCACAAGACATGCCATCCAACACCTCCCTGCACCAGCTCTGAGCTGTGGGATGCTCTGGGTGAGGTACCCAGCCCAGGGCCATATCCTCTCCCCCACCACCAGACCCCACTGTGTGCTCAATTTGCATCCTCAGCATCAGCGTTTCCAGCTTTGGGGATCATTGGGTGCTTCTCTCCAGCATCAATTCCCTCAGCATGCATCCAGGAAAATAAACCACAGCGCTCTGGCCTCCAGAGGGTGATGTTAAGGTCTCACTCCCTCTATCTCGACGGGGATCAGTATTAGAAATAGAGCCAAACACAAGGCAGGTGCCCCCATCCCACAGTCCTGCTCAAACTCTGCCTCCTCACTAATCACAGGCAGATTAAAAAAAAAAAAATCCACGTCAGCCATGCTATGGTAAAGAGAACTCTAAGAAGGATGAGGAAAATGAAGACACTGTGAAATGCAATACATGTCAACTTCTACTTATTTTTTAATTTCATCTCTTACAAGCCTTTTGGAAGCTAACATGATTAAGTTCTTCACACAATTTATTAGCATCGTGTTGGAAATCCAGCAGTATATTACACTGTCTGAGTAATCCAATTAGTAAAATGTATTTATTTAACCGGAATATTAGCTGCACACAATCCCAAACGAAGTAAAGTCCCTGATCCTGGGGTTCCTCTCACTTCTTGGAATTCATTCACCAGCTACAGGAAGGCTTACTCTAATAAAATAAATATCAACCCAATGTTTTTTGAATAATACAAGAAAACCAATCTTGCTGCTCAGAAAACTGTTGCCTTTTTTCTTATTTTTTTTTTTCAGTTGGCACTGATGGCACACACATTTCACAGTGGCATGGAGGTTTTTCTGGCTCCTCCACCTTCCTCTCACCCCAAGCCCAAGAACATCCCCATAAGTCTGCCTGGATTTCCATGTTTTCCAACTACCAAATCATTCCCAAAATTCAAATTCAGAATATATATATATATATATATATAAAATAATTTTTTGTTCTTTCAGCAACCCACATGCAAAAGTGAACCCTCTTTACCCTGATTTGAAAGAGCTTTGAAATCTAACCACTGTGGGAAGCAAAGGCTCTCCAGCACTTTTTTCCCTCCTAATGAAGGAGTTGAGTGACAGCCCCAGAGGCAGGAGGTCTGACACCACCTCAGCAGCATCCCCGCCATGCTCACATGCTGGCCTGACTCAGTGGGAGCTACAGGGACTGTGCTGGGAGTGCTGACTGACGTGTGACACTTTGGGGCTATTTTAGTGATTATTTTAATTTTTTTTTTTTTAATCTCCCTTTAATTTTATTATTACCTTGAATGCTCCCAGCTCCTACCACAACAGCATCCCCACCTAGAGCTCCCGGCCACAACCTGGCTGTCACCACTGGGGTGGCTCTCCCAGCCTGTGGCATCTCATCAAGGAAAGGCGAGTGGTGCCACTCAGCTGCCAGCAAGAGAAGGGCTCAGTCCTGCTGGGACCCTCTGCCTCCACAGTCCCCCCAGGGAATGACTTGCTGTTGACCGACAGCATTTTTCCAAAGCTGCTACTCCAATTTATCTTCATTAATTGGCTTAATTAATTATTTTCCCCTGTGAGCAGCAGAGGGAGATTCGGTCACGAACAACAGCAAGGAGGTGGCGCAGTGAGCGGAGTCCTCTGCTCTGCCCTTGGCACTGCCCGGTGACCCCGGTGCTGTGGGCAGCTTTTGGCACTTTCCATGGCTTTGGATTTGGGCTCAAAGGGAGCTGCAGACACCTTCATCTTCTCCCATTCAGACAGGGTGTGGAAAACAAAACCCTTGGGGTAATGCAGCATCCCTGGATATGCATCCCAGGAACCCAAAATCTGGGAGTCTGCACATGCCATATGCCAGCAGAAAAAGGCCCAGAGAGGATGGATTCACTTTACTTGCTCGTAACCTGTTTTTCTCACACCTCTCATGGAGCATGACCACGTTCTCCATCTCCCTGTGCTGCTGTAGCAGCACCTGTGAGACAACTCTGAAAGCCACAATGGCAAAGTCAGATGGAGAAGGAAGGGACTAACGGCCAGAGTTAATAATAGACATCATTTGCAATGTGCCTCCAAAAAAAAATTAACGTCCTGAGGCAAAAGAGCTAATTTTGTGTTTCCTTTCAGATCCTCCGCTGAGCACAGCCGGTGCTGGAGGAGGGGAGGTGCCTGCGCCAAAGACTCACTTGGGCTCAGTGTGAGAGCCCCTGTGATGCTCATTCACATGCAGAGAATTTGAGAGAGATCCTCCCATTAATGCAAACAGGAATTACCCATGTAATCTTGGGATTAACTGAGCCCAAGGAATTATTTACATTTCCTAAATGAGGGAAACTGTATCAAGTGGGAAAGGCAGAGATGGGGAGCCTGAGGAGCAGGAAAGTGACTCGCTACCCGTGTCTGCAGGAACCAGCATCACTGGCTTTTGTGAGAATGGGTTCATCTGGGGTTGCACAACATGTTTGGTATCTTTGGAGAAGCTGCTGCTGAGGTACAAAGCAGACAGATCCTCAGGCTCGTGGCCAGGGAGGGAGACATGCAAACTTCAGACCCCAGATCTGTGCCTGCAGATCTTCCCCTCATCACAGGGTGCAGATCCTCATTCTCCACCTATGATCACAGCAGCAGTGGGAATAGAGACCAGTTTCTTACTTTCTTATTAAATCTCTCTTGCAACATTTCTCACACAACAACACGCAGAGCCCAGTGTGCCTGCTGGGTGAGGGCCTGGACCTGCTCACACAGAGCATCCCTTTCATCAGCTCAGTCGTCATGATCTGAAAACCAATCTCAAGTCACCCAGAGCATTCACCGCACTGTGCTTTTCAGTTTTTGCACCTCAAAAGCCACAGTGAGAGGCAGCAGAACCCTCTGAGCCCCATCTTCTCCCAAATGCTGTAATACTCTTCCTGATCACAGCAACAACAACAACAGTTAGAATAACCCTCCATCCTTCACACACCAGACGATGAGGAGTCAGACTCCATTTCCAAACTAAGACATCTCCTGTGCTATTCTCCCTCCCCTCCAGACTAATAGCTGACAATGTATGCCTTCCACATTAATGATAAGGGTTCAAGGGGAAAGAGACTGCTTTCCTGTTTCGCTGACATTACACTCTCCTATGTACCCACCAACATACCCTAAGGCAACAGAACTAGTAATAGGTTCCTCTAACTGCCTCCTGCATCAAATTTGACATCGGGTGCTTTCTTCTCCTTTCCCATCGCTCACCTTATAACTCTGTCATCATCATTGATTTTGACTTAAGGAGAGAAAAAACCACCACCCAACCCTCTCCCCCTGCTCGTGCAGCACCATGGTGGTGAAGCACAGCTGCTGCGGGGACCTGGAGAAGGGAAGAGGCAGCCGAGGGGGTTGTTTCTGTTTTTCCCCAGTCTCAGTTGTGGAGACACTGATGCAGCACCCTGGGAGCATTTGCTGCCCCCAGCAGAATAGGTCTGCAGCCCCAGGACAGCATCACTGCCTGTGGGGATGCTTCCCACACTGCAGGCAGCGCTGTTCAGATGCTCAGTGGCTTTTTGCACTGGGCTCATTTTTCCATTGAGGTCAGGATTAGTTAAATTTTAGACAGCACTCCTTTTTCCTCCTCCTGTCATTCTTCCACAGGAAAGATAGCTGGAGTGATCTCTGTCTATGTCTGGGCTGTGTCACTCTATACAGTGAAACCACCTCTGTTACCTCCCCAAATTCTCTGCATCTCCACCTGCAGTACAGGTGATGCCTGGATCCAGCAAACCCTTGGGACTGGCAGTGGAAGGGGCGAGTGGCGGATTCCCAGAGGGGTGAAGGACCCTTCCTAGCAGCAATCCCAGGGATGGTGACAGTTGTGTCCCATGGGGCAACAGACAGCAATTTCAGCTCAATTCAGTTATCAGATGATCAATGCTCTCAGAGAAGGGGCCAGACTTCCATGCCAGCACCGGCTGCTTCCCAGCATGACGCTGCCAGGAGAGACCTCGGTCCAACTGCCAGTACTTGTCTTTTGCAGCCACATCCCAAGATCTGCTTTCCACGGACTATAACCGTGCTGGAAGGGGAAGGAACCCGTCAAAATCCCCCAGCATGGGGCAATCCTTTTTACTGCAGCCCTTCCTTGGCAATCCAGGCGGGCAGCCAGCTCCTCTGTCTGGTTTCTTCACAGATAGACAGAAGTGAATCCCCAGAGTGTGGCTGACCCACAGCTGGTGTTTTCTTTGATTTATGTCAGAGCCTATTTATGTCCTCTGCTTAAAACAATCCAGTTCTTGTCAGCAGTAAATGAAACTCTGTACCATCCAGCAGCTGTTTGGCTGCTACCTGAAATGAGTTTCACTCCAGTTCTTATCATGGAGAAATCCTTTTAATCATCAAAACTGCCACAGCCGCCTCGGAGCTGCGATGGTGCGGTGATTGTAACAGGGGAAGGCACATTGCAAGCCAGGGCCATGGAAAGAACCCTGGAATTGCTGGTGATTTTCTCTTCCAGGGTCACAGCCACTTTAGACACAATGACATGTGTAAATGAGGGTCTTTGGCTGCAGAGATCAGTTTGCTGCAGACCTGGGCACTGGTGAGGTTTGATTGGGGCTGAAAGCATCAGGCTGGCTGGAACCAGCTGCCAGATGGCCTTTGGGGTTCTCACTATGGCTCACTGGTGGTCCAAGCAGGCTCCTTACAGTGAAAACACCACTGGTCACTAAGACTTGCTTATTTTAAGGATCCTGGTACTGATATTGCCAATAGAGCCAAGAGGGAAAAAATCCAGACGAGATGGACTCTGAATCTGTGCTGCAACCATTACACCCTGACAAGTCTCCTAACGAAGGATTTAACTAACGAGGTTGTTGGCAATGAGCAGGGACGCTGCACGAGAAGCAAGGAATATCTGCCCAAAGCTATTCTGAATTCATTAAAGAGGATGGCAAGAGCTGGGCTGCTCCTCTCGGGGACACAGCATGAGGCCACGTAACCTGCTTGTCCCACCAAAAACTGATGATCACAGCTTGACTAGTGAGTCTCAGGCGCTCGCAACACGCTGCTTGCAAACAAGCTGCAGACCAAAAGCAATTCAAAGGAATTATTTGGGAAATAATTGTAAATAATGAATGAATGGTGAAAAGTGCAAGCTGTTTACAGATAACTCGCCCGCAGAAAAGAGCTGAATTTGCCGAGTAGATGATTCACTATTGATTATTTCCCCAGCTCTAGCTGTAACCTTATAAAGCATTAATTAAGACAAGTCTTCATAGTTCAGCATATTCTAATCTGTTACAGCTCAGCAGTGCCCTCCTGGAAGCAAACCTGGAGATTCACACCCTGCTTCTGGCTCCTGCCTGAGTGGGGAGGAGGTGGGGGACTCTGAGCGGAGACCAGTACCACTCCAAAAACCAGTGACTGATGCAAATATTTCAGCAGGCTGTGGGTTGGGACTGCTGAGCACCTGGGTATGGCAGGGAAAGGCTGGATCTTACCTGGCTGCTGGCTGGAATTCAAATGGGACAGCTTGCCTCTTGGGATAAACCCTTTAAAGTCAGCCAAGGCAATCTGGCTAACCCCATGGTGGGCTGCCCTCAAATGACCTGTGGCCAAGCCTGCCCTTCCAGAAACATGGCCCAAAGAGACACTGTGCAAGTGCCCCCTGTGCCATCCAGCCCTTCAGGGTGGTCTGCACTGCTCCCCCAGCTTCGGCTCGGGCAGCCCAAGCACAGAACTCCTGGGGTTATAACCAACCAAAAGGAATCTGCATGCCTTTTCATTTATACCAAGTGACTACAACTGCACCCATCTCTAAATCCACTGGGCAATGGCATGCACACAGGAATGCAATCACACTGGCAGGGACTGGCACCCGTGGGCACGTCCTGCTGACATGAGCACAGCTTCAGCCCGTGCTGACGGCGTGTTATGAACCAGCCTCCAGCTAATGAAACACAGGATTGTGACTGAGTAATGCACAGACATGAAAATCCAGCAGAGCAATCTAATCCGGCACAGCAAGGTTTCGATTCAAACCCCAGAGGAATATGGCTCGGGATGCTGAGGGAAGGGGGAAAGCTGTGGCTCTCCAGCTGTGCTCCCCAAGGTGGACCTGCAGCCTCATTTTTTCGGCAGAGCCTCTGAACCCCCTCCCCACCCCTCTGTCACCCCAGGGCTGCTGGCCCAGCACTTGGCAGGCAGACATGTGCTTGCTTTTCCCACATCTTGAAGAAATGAGGATGTGATAACCCAGCACCTAACTGAAGTTAAAATGCTCTATCTTTCAACCAGCTGATTAGCTCAGCATTGCCCAAAGCGTGTTTGCATCATTTCTGGATGTCTTGGAATACGGGGAGAGCACGTCAGCATCTGCATTAGGCAACTCTGGTACGTGACTGGTTTTTATTCTCCTAACTTTGTTTCAGAAAGAAAAGCTCAGGCAGTAAAGTTTTAACTTGCAGTGAAATCCAGGCAACCGATGACTCTGATCTTTCTGTGCCATTTCCATGTGCACTGTGAACTACCACAGATTTTCCCAAGAGTCATCCTCAGTTCCCATGGGAATGATTTGCCAGCAGAGCCACCAGACCCTTTCTCACCACTCAGCACTATTTAGCGTGGTGCTCATTCGGCATCATATCATGGCCAAGCCATGACCAGCTCCATGGGCCACACAGCCTTAATTTGTCCTAATTTATGCATAAAGATTGGAAGCAAGATTCCAGTAAAAGCCCCTTTTTCTCCCCCATCAGATGCAATCAGCCACAAGCTGTGTCTCACAGGGCTGAGCTTCCAGGTAAAGTTACACTTGACCACTAACCAAGTAAAGATAGCAGGAGAGGAATTAAAAATTCAAACAAAATACCGCATAATCAGTCCAATTTTAGCAGCATGCCTAGATTTTTAATGAGTTCAATGCTTCAACAGACTGGGGCATGCAATGAAAACTATTTCATATCATCTTTGCAAGAAAGCTTTGTCAAGACTGCAAATATTTGAAATAACTATTTGAAGGACACATGGCACAACAACCAATTTCTCCTAATGCAGGTGTTCCAGGTGCCCACAAGGAAACAGTGGGGTAGGTTGAAGGATCTGCTCTGGTTTTGGCTGAGCCATGACAATGCCAGGCCAGCCCATCTCCCCCTGGGGAGGTCCCACATGGCTGCACAGGTCATCTTCAAACACACAAGCAAATATTTCTCATGAATATTGTCCAAAGGAAAAAAAATCTCTACCTGCTCTTGACTCCTTCAAGGGCTGTTTTCTGATAAAGGTTTAGCTGATGGTTTATCCTTTGCTGAAAGACATGAAAAACAAAGAACGAATGCTTGTCAAACAGTGGTTCAGTTAAAAAGGATAAGATGCTCCTACATGGGGAGAAAAGACACATTTTGTGCTTAATTTCACTACTCTCTCATTCATTTCATTCTCTCTTTTCATTCATTGCATGCCACACACACTTAAAGACTTGCAAAATTCTCTCCACCCAGTTTATTTTATTTTTCCATTCATCAAACTCTTCTCTCTCCATGAGCAAATGTATTGCTAATTAGGACAGAGGAGCAGATTAAGTTCAAATTAGTAGGTCTCCTTGTTGGTGCTGTTGCTTTCCCTGCCTCTCTGCAGCCCAAAAATCAATGCAAATCTTTCAGGGAATTCGAGTAAATTTTCATTAGCATGGATATAATGCACTCCTGAAAAAAGATGTATCAGAATTAGATACTGTGTGAGGAAAGGGGGTTGAGACAATGAGAGACACTGAACAGCTTTGCCAAAGCGGGAGATGCTAAAAACTTGTGTATGTTATCCAAGCTCTGAGTTTTCTGGCCAAGCCTAGTTTGGCTGAGGCAGGGCAGAAACATTGGAAGCTACTTTGTGTGTCCTCTCAGCTACAGACACTTCAGTGAATGTCCATGTAGTGCAGACAGGCTTAGGAGAGCGTATGTAAAACAACCCTGCATCTAGAGGTCTTTATTTAAAAAAGTTTCAAGGGAACCTGGAAAATAAAACTTAGGAAAGCTTCACTGAGCTCACACTGTGCTGTATTTGCCCCACTTCTAAAACCAAGTACTACAACCAGATTTGCTGCTGTTTTTTGGGGATGACCCTGCAGGAGGAAACCATTGTGCACATTTCCCAAGCATGGGACATGTCCAGGAAAAGCACTCCTTTCTGGCTGAGGATCTTTGTCACCATCCCCTCAACATGCTGAGAAATATGTCAGTGGTTAATACAACCAACCCTACTGCCAAAGGGAGATATCTAGACCTTAACCCCCTCCATGAAACAACTACTTTGGCATGGGATAGAGCTTTTTGCACCAGATGGACCCCCTGGTCTCTTGGTAAATCCAGTTCTTAGGCTTTGCCGCAAAGAGGCTTAAAATTAATTAGCAGATTTTTGGTTGCCTTTTTTTTTTTTTTTTTCCTTTTAAAGAGTTCTCTGTACAAGGAGTGTGTGAGAAAGGACATTCATTAGGAGCTTTTCAGTGCTTATAGACCAAGCTGAAGATTTGTAAGAGGTACAAACTGGCAACTTCAAACCATTAAAGGCCTGGAGATGAAAACATTCCCTCCTTTCCCAGTAAGACAGTCAAGAAGGGGAAGGTTTTCTGATTTTCTAAAGGCGACCACTTTTACCAAAAACCATCTGTTCCCTTTAGTCTTTGTTTCCAGAGCAGAATCAGAGAGGCAAGACAAGAGCTGATGTGAGGTGTGCCATGGAGGAGGAGCTTCCAACCTTCAGCTACTGAGAGCTGACACATCTGCCACCAGCCCTGGGCAACTCCCGAGACCGTCCTGCAACAGCACCCCCCATAACTGCTCTAAAATCACAGATAGGTGGTGAGAAAACTGCCTAGCTAAGCAAAACACTCAATATTATTCAAATGCTTCCTCCCATATTGATTCATTTCTTGACCTTGACAGAGCTGTTTCCCAAAGACCAAGGGTTGGTGAGGCTTTGATTAGAGGGGGGGTTTGAACAGGGACCTGCAGTTGCCTCCCCCCGCAGTGTCATTTCCAGGAACTGCTCTTTTTCCACCCAAAAATGACCCCACACAGGGTGTATGCAGGTCTTGGAACCCTGCCACCTTCCCCCAACCTCATCAGGAGCCATCTAGAACCACAAACAATCCACAACATTAATTCACATTAATTTTGTAATTACTGTTTCACAATTCTATTTGCTAATAACTTTGGAAAAAAGCAGATAAAGCACTTAGGAGGACACGTCCATACGTTAAGGTTGTTCATTCACTCTTACAGGGTAAGAAAAGATCTGCCAGTGCTGGAAGTGAAGCACCACCATTTAAAGTTATTTATTGTCTCATCCCTGTGCTACCTCCCATGAGCTTGTAGTGCCCACCAGCACATGGAAGAGGAGGAGATGTATTAAACCCATGGACAAGCAATACTGTGTGGTTAATGGTGGCCCTTCTTGGTATGCAGCAACAACTGCATTTCTCCAGAAATTAAAATACAAGTGTGTGCTGCATTAGCAATATTTCCCCTGGCTTATTTAGTCTTTAATAACTCCTACAAGTATTAATTGATTTACAAGCCCCTGGTGACCAAACCCAAACTAAATTAAAGAAGTTTTTCTTTGTCATAAACCCACCCTGCATGTACAAGACAATAAGAAAAATCCCTGATTTTGCTAGAAAACATTCTAAACTCACTCTTGCCTTTATTGTGTGCTTTTCCACTCTGCTTTACTACTTGATATTTCTGGGGAAATTTCCTTTGGAAAGAGGCTCTTGTCAGTGTTTTGCTGATGGTGTTTTGGATCAGCTCTGAGCGATGTTGAGCGGCACTGTGTTTAAAGCTCTGTCAGTCTGCCCACTCAGCCATGCTCTCTCCTGTCTAGCTGCTCATGCAGTACCAAAAATGAGAAATTTAGGGAGAGTTAGACTAGTTTAGAATTCGAAATGTTATTTTGAGGACTCAAAGAGCTGAAAATACAGGAAAACCTGAGCCAAAAAGGACATAATTTGTAAAAGAAGAAATCATCTGAGGTTGGTAAAATGGTTTGCAAACCTCCTCCTGCTATCCCAGGTTAGGCCTGAGGTGACAGATAAATTCAAATCTTATCCTTGAAAACATTAGGAAGGAAACCCATGTCTTTACAGGACTTGAGATTGCACTGAGATTTGTAAAGAGATGTCTACAAGAAAAACGTGGGTTCCCAGGACAGAAATCAATCCCCATTCCTACTGCCAAACCTCTTGGAAAAATACTGGAGAACGCCTAGAGCAACCTACATAATCAATATTACTCCACTGACCCAGCCCTTACTTTCAATTTTCTATTCTATCCTAATAAAGGTGGATTTGCCGTACAATAATCTGAGGGTAGCAAAGGTGAGGGTATTTACTGTAAGGAAAGCATAAAGAAAATAATATTACCAGACTAGACTACATTCAACTGTAACTGTTCAAGTATTAAATCCATTTTTCACCATCAAGAGCGTTATCCAACAGCACGAGAAATACAAGCAGGAGAAAATATTCTCAAGTGAAGGAATTGATGGCCAAAGCCTCAAAGTTCGGTAAAATGCTTTTCCACTTCATGTCCTACAAGCTGTCAGCACTAGGATGGAAAACCACAGAGCAGTAATTGCAAAGGACACTTCTTCTTTCTTACACTGTCTCTGTCTGTAAGGCAAGAGGATGGCAAGTTAATTAATTATCTCCAGCATCAGTTTACTTGAAGATCTTTTTTTCCAGCAGCGCATCAAAGGAGACTGATAGAAGCCTTGATTAGAGGGATAATGAAGGAAATCTCTAATAGATGATATCATTTCTTGCCCGTCTGCAGCCATTCTCAAACTGGCTGCTTCACAGGGCTTGGATTCACGTCTGGAAAATATCACAAGCATGTAAATCCACCTCCAGTGCAAAATTTATGGAAAAATTCGAGTAATTGCATGTTTACCATATTTCTTGTCAAAGGTCTGGGAAAAAAGATATCAGAACATCTGACTTGCTACAGAGCAGAGATTTTTCCATGTGTCCTGTTAGGGTCTCTGACTCCGTGGGGATAAATCCGTATTTTGAAGTCACATCAGACACGGATAGAGAAAATTTATTAGATAATACAGAGCAGGAGGAGAGCAGAGAAGCAGGAGGAAAGCATAGGCTGATGTGTGGGTAAGACAGACAGTTTGATGTCTACCTTGTTATCTGTCTTCAGAAGCTTTTTACCAACAATGACCATTAGCAGGGGTCATTGGTGAGGTGATTTTATCTGATTTTTTTTCCTCCTTCTAACCCTGCCTGCTTTCACGTGCAACACAACATCTCTCCCGGTCCTTGCTCCAGACCAACAGGAGCCTTTGGAGGCTAAAGTTGGTTCCCACTGCAGAGGAGGAAACTTTGGTACTGCTGAACCCCAGCTCTCCATCCCTGTCACACCAGTGCCCCACAGTTTGCCTCTGCATTTGAAGTCCCTTGGGCATTTCAGTGCCATTTCCCTCTTCCCCAGCCTGTGCTCACACTGCCAAATCTAATAGCGAGGAGAAATGAAGTGTCAGGTTCTGATACACAGACACACTATGCTGATTTTTATCTCACACAGATAAACCCCGAGCCATTCCCAAGAACTCCCAATGGCACATTTAAGCAATCTATTTCTTTTAAGATGAGACAGAAGATTCTCCCTGGATGCTGTTTGATGCCTAATAAACTGTTGGTGGCACCAGTTGCACTGACCTTTGGATGCTCAGGCACCCCAGCACCAACAGCTCCAGGGAGAGTTTGGACAAACCACTGTGCTAACAAGGGTATTTTGAGTTTCAGCAAAATACACAGAGGAAGACCATCATCACCATGTCACCCATCAAACCCTTCCTGCTCTTTCACATGCATCTCCTGGCCAGCAGGTGTCACAGAGAGATGCTCCAGCCCTTGCCCTGGGTCTCCCCTGTCCCCCACAGTCACCAAGGGCAAAAGTAAGTGGTGCCATGCAAGTGAGGAGAAGTGATGGCAGAGAGGAAGCAGAAAGTGTTTTATGGGGTTAAACATCCCAGTCTGAAGTAAAGCAATTTCCTTCGGTCTCCTGCCATTTCCTTGTGGGGGCTTATCATCTCCAGCTGGGACAATATAAAGGCCCATTTAATCGAGATCCATTTAACACTGAATCACGCTAACAAGATTACTTAGCCAGGGCTAATTCTGCATTTGCTGAAGTGCAGTATCCAGGGTGAGTAATCTCTGTGTGCTGGTGGCAGGTTCAGAGACAGGTTAGCCACTGGCTTAGCATCACAGACAAAACATGGGAAGTACGTGGGGGACCATGACAATGAAATCGCTTGCCTGTTTAGCCCATTGGGCTCTTTCCCTGCTCCTACTCGGTGTTATTTGTGATCAGTGCAGAGAGGGTTTCCTCATTACCCCATAGGGTCCTAAAAGAGGAATTATTTCCTTTGTCCTCACAAGCAGCTGAGCAGGCAATACAGCAAAATCCTCTTCAGTCATTATCTGTTAAGTGCACGGCATCCTTTTGTGAGTTAAATGACACAGTATTTCTTGCATGGGGCTGAATTCAAAAGGTTTTGCCTTCCATCAGGAGATAACTCAAGATTTGAGTGCTAATTGAATACATTTATATGCACACAAGTGATAGACATTCATACAATTTCTTAAAGTAGATTCTCACCATTCAGTCATTTAAAAATATAGCACTAAGGGCTCTATTATTTATGATTATTAAATCACAAATCTGAGTAGCAAAATACTTCACTCAGGGAAAGTGTGAAGAGGCTGTTTCAGAGGAAAAATCTCCTTTCCAGAAGTTAGAGAACATCATCGCAGGAGGATGCTGATAACTAGTACTGTTTTACAGCTAAGGCTCTCCAAGTGACTTACTCAGGTAAATGGATTAATCCCAATCACCCCGTCAAATGTTCTGAAATCCCCCAAGGAGTCAGCTCTAAGATTGATGTGTTCTGGTGAACTATTCGCTTTTTTTGTAAGCATTGACTCATTCTGCCATCACTGTGGGGTTTGAAACATCTCCAGTCATTCCATCCCTTGCTTTGAGAAGATGAGTCTTGTTGTTACTTCTGGAGGGATTCATCTCACCTCGTGTCAGAGGTCCACAAGGCAAATGTCTATACTTGAGTTAGTCTCTTAAATGCGTAAGTGGAGAGAAATTGCAGTGATTTGTCTGACCTATTTTAGGCAACCACCTCAAGATGAGAGCAACTGCCTGCTGGAGGTGCCCATTTCTCTCCATTGACGGTAAATGAGGTCTGAGTGCTCAGTGAGACCTGGGTGCCATCAGGTGAGATGGATCCTATTCACAGTAATTGCAGCCTTTCAAAAAGAGAGTCACTTTTTTATTTTTTTTCCCCTTAGGGAGTTTATTTTAACCATTTGAGGAATCTTCCGAGTTTTCATTTCTGTCTAGTGTCTTTTGGTCTTTCTCCCCTCCTTGGCAGGCAGTCCTCAAGATATGGCAATCAGGCTGTTAAAGGGAGGAGGTGGTGGTGGGAGAGCCTTTCCTCCCACAGAACAGAGCAGGGCTCATGGTTTTATTTTGCAGCCCAGCTCAGAGCATCTTTTGATGCTCCAAGGGCTCACCTAGTCAGAGATCTAACTCAAGGGTGGGCCAAACCCATCTCCATAGGCAACGTCTTCACGGATATTGCACAGAGATCCCCATGCTCAGGGAGCTGTTAAGGACACCAGGAGCTTTGCTCCTGGAAACACCCAGCCCCTCAGCACTGATGGGCAGGCACCTCCAGGAAGTTTTAAGGTATAAAAAAAGTCACCTATGCAGCTGGGGGCCTTTAGGGTACAGCAGGAGCTGGGCAAAATCTTCAGTATAATGATTTATAGTCAGATTTCTAATCTCGCTTGAATCCAGTCCACAACCCATTCTCAAAACAGGACTTTGACATCAGAAAACCAAACACCCCCCGGACATGGGCTCTCAGCCCCCAGGATGCGCAAGCCTGCAGGTGTGTAAAGCTACTTCATGTGCCCAACACACACCAATTCCAGGAGGAGATGAAATGATGACATCAGAGCTGGAACCAAGCCCTCTGTGATCCTGGCCAAGTGCTGAGGTCACTTGTGAAATAGGGAATTCTGCTGAGATTTTCGTTTTTTGTTGCAGTCCAGACATAGTCACCCCTTCTTTCTTCCTCCCCCCCATTAAACTCAGGTACTAAACCATGCCCATGGTCTGCACACGGGGAAGGCAGTTTGCTGGTCAGCTCCACACAGGGAGTTCATACATTTGACACCCACCACTTCAGTGCCTAGAAAATGACCAGCAGGTTTTGAAGGTTTTTTTTAAGAGAAACAGGCAGGCATGAAGAGAAACATGACTGTCTAAGGCTTGTTTCCTTGAGAAACAAAGTGCTCAGTCCAAACACTCAGAGAACTTTCCAGCTGCTCTCATGACTTCATCCTCAACATCTGAAAGCACCAAAATCTTAAAGGAGGAATTAAAATCTACTTAAAAAATATGTTCAGGTCACACTGGAAATTCAAGGGACTCCCTCTAACAAGTGCTCAGGGTGTCTCTAACCATGTAAAAACCAAAATGTATCCTCCTCACATTCCTTCAAAGACCAATCATGTAGCCAAGGGTTGGATTGCACAGACAGCCCTGCGCCTTGGACACTGTGGAACGAGCTGAGAATCCAGAATTTAATTTCCAAGGAAAAATTTCCAAGCATTTTCCAATTTTAATGTTGCCTAAAATAAAAGTCGATATATATCTCTGGTAAAGGTTCAAACTGGCACATGGCAAGTTTAAGCCCAAAGCTTTCTTTCCTCAGATACCTTTCCTGAACCTCCCCAAAATAACCTGCTGGCTTGCAGGCTGCTCCATTACTTGTCATCTTGTTTTGATCTCATGCCATCATCTCTGATTGCTGGGGCACAAGGGTTTGAAAGACACGAAGTCCTGCCCCCACGTGCGCTGAGAGGTTTCCACAGTGTGACAAACACCCCTCCCCGTCTCCCTGCGGGCTGGGCAGCAATGCCTGACCACATTTATGGCAACCACAGAGGCAAAGCACTTCACTCCCAGCCATAGGACCAACTAGACTCCATGGGAATCGTTATTAACTTGGCTTTAATTACAAACTAATTTCCTCCTGCATAGCCAGCAATTTCAAGCTCTGTGGAAAGTACAAGGAAACAACAACATGCCATCTCCCAGCAAAAGGAGCATAAACAAACAGGCAAAATTCAGAGCTTCAAAGGAGAAGGTATATTTAAATATTCCAACTGCAACAATCCGAGAATTTTCCCTCCATCTAAGAGGAAAGCTTTCTATTTTTTTTACTTTCCAACTAAATATTTCATTTATAAGGCCACCCAATTTTACTAATTTATAGGGAATACCTTGTAGGTCTTTATAATAGGTACTGCCTGCACCTAAAATACGCACAGCCTACCACCCCTCCGTAACAAGCTGCTGCTGTAGGTTGCTCACTGGCTCCAGCACTGCTCAAACTGTACTTAGCAGCTGACAGATAGCAAGGGGAGCTGGAGGAGCATGAAGGCTTGTTAGCAGCAAGGTTTTCCCAGCTGAGCCTCAGACACGCACTGATTGGCAATTCAGATCACGGAGTTTGTCCCGGTGGAGCCTCCATATGTTTCTTCCCCTGGAGGAACGATGAATGTCAATTCACCCCTTGGGGTGCGTCAGGCGAAAATCCTCCCGAGGGTGAAATGAGAGCTGACAGCAACCAGCCACAGGTGCCCGGACCAACTTTCATGCACTGGCCAATTTTGCTAAGAGTCAGGCAAAAAACAGGCTGTGTTTGGTGCATTTCCATGCACGGCACTGGTATGTACCTTCTGCTCTCCAAATTAGCTGTATGGAAACATAAATAAAGGTATCACACACTTACACGCCATAAAACAGGAACGATGAATGTTTATGCTGGAAACTCATCAGCACACCCGGGATTTCCCCAGAGTTCATGGCAATACCCTGAAGACGTAGCCTGTGACAGTCCCAGTGAATTGACAGCTCCATCCTATTCTATTCCATTCACCCAAACCCATCAGGATGTATTTTGTTCCCTTATGTCCATTTCTCATATCAACCACTTCCTCAGAGCATTCTGCCAGCGGCCCTTGATGGGCTTTCCAGAACTTAATTAAGCTTCAAGACACCTCAGTGAAGTTGACTAATGTAATTAAGTGAATCTTGCAGATGAATAAGCTGAGGAGAGGTGAGATCAGACAGCAGAATGATGGAGGAACTGTTACCCAGTGGCAAAATTGGTCACAGAGTCCACAGACCCCATCCCTGACATCTTAAAAAAATCACTGCCTTTGCTTTCCCATATCTGTAGTGGATTGTGCCATGACTTTCTCCTGGAAAGGGCAGTTTGGGCCATTGCCTTAACAAGAAAACCAGCTTCTTTTGTCAGAAAAGCAATCAAGGTAGAGCTGCTGTCTCTAGAAGTGCCACATGGGATGTGTCTTACAAGTATCAAGAATAATTGAGGGTCTCTAATTATTATTACATTTAACTGGGGTCCCAGTTTATATATAATATCCCTGGCAGTGTTCGAGGCCAGGTTGGATAGGGCTCTGAGCAACCTGGTCTGGTGGAAGTGTCCCTGCCCGTGGCAGGGGAGCTGGAATGAGATGGGCTTTCAGGTCCCTTCCAAAACAAACCATTTTATGATTCTAAGATAATTCTGCATGTACATGCAACGATATGTTTGATTATTCATAAATGTGACAGGAAGCTGTAGTGCAGTGGCTTCTTTCAAATAAACTTTCTGAAATTACAGTAATTGTGTAGATTGCATTTAAATCTTGCTCAGATTGTCTGGGTGTGTTCTAAAAACAATCTGTCGTGAGACTTCTTCCTTTAATTTCAAAGTGAACTGGAAGAATGGTGAAAAGAAAAGCCTGAATCTTGCTACAACCTGAAGCATGACTTGTGTCATAAGTCTACAAGGGTTATTATGGACTTGAAGATGAACATGCATCTAAATCCCTCCATGACTGGAGCCTTACTAAGCTAGACCATTCATCTGGGGCTTTTTCCTGGAAGCTGATGTCTAGAATGACATATTAGGGTGTACTTCATTAGAATGAAGCATTAGGGTGCAAAAGGAATAAAATGGAAGATTTCCCAGCTTGGACTTGAGCTGGATCTGTGATGACCTTCTTACAGGGACTCTCTTTCAAAAGAGCCTTTCCCAGGAAGTTCAGCATATTCTCTATGCCTAAAGAGCTCTTGCAAATGGGTTTTTTTCGTCTGTGCCCATACCCCAGTGAGGTTCTGTTGCAATATCCTAAGCATTGTGGCCACTCAGCACGTGGGAAGCTCAGCCCTTAGAGGCAGAGGTTCCAACACCATCTTCCCTTCCAAAATGTGCAGAAGCCACTCGAGAAGAAATCCCTGCTGTAACAGCTGTCAATTAGCTTTTGCCATGTGCAGGGCTGTTGCTCGGCTCTGCCCTTGCCCTGCTGACACGGGCACTGGGACTGTCAGGGAGCACCCAGAGGCCACGGATTCTGGCAGTTCACACCACTGACTTCTCTTCCCACCCAGGCTTTGGTGACAGCATCACCTGACACTTTCCTGAGTCTGCCAGAGGGGACAAAACCCACACAACTGTGGGAAAATTCATGTGACACCAGTGCCTTTTAAAACTGCTGTTTCCCAGTGCTGGGACTCTATGGAAAACTATGAAGTGATGGCAGCTCTTGGGACCTAAGCCACGTTGATTTTTTTCTGTTTTGCCTCATCTGTTCCTTTATACTTCTCTGTGTCCCAAGTGACTCTGACACAGGAATTCCTGCTTTTCATTTTTCTGCTGTACAAGATGTCAGCAGATAACAATCCATGCTTCACTGGTGCCATTCCATAATTGAAAGAGCCAGCAATACATCAGGCTCGGAGTCTGCAAACCTCATCAATAAGTACTCTATTACTTGGGCATAATTTCCCACCACCCCCTGGATGAGACTTAACAGGCAGTAGGGTGATATCGCTGAAACCACACTTCGCTGCAAACTGTTTAAGATAATGTCTACTAAACTATAGTCTATTGTCACAAATTAGTTTCTCAGACAACCAGTGTCTAGCGAGAAAGATACTTAATATGCAAAGCTGTCTGTTTAGATCTATCTGTTTTGCAGTGAAGCTACCTCAGGGAAAAGAGAACTGTAGCCCAAAATAATGGCACAGGTTTCTTTCCAAGTCGACATGACTGGATCTACACCTTTATATAGGAACAAATTTTTCCTGTGTCACCAAGAGGGGTTTTTTTTTCCTTGACTTATTCTGCATTTTCAGTGTGTAAGAGAGACCTTCGCAGTCTCTGCAGCCTTACAGATTGTGTGAGGGCACTGTGAAACTTGCTTGGCCTCTCTTTTTAGATTTAATTCTCTGAGCTTTTCCGTAGCACGTTAAGAATCAGATTCCTGGTCCATTTCAACAAAATCCTATCAAGTCCCAAGAGTTTTCCCTTTAAATAAATACCAGGGGCTTGAGTTTTAATTACTTTCTGCAGAATCCCCTTATCAGCAGTAGCTTTGACAGGCACAGGCTATACGTTATCTGGAAACACAACTGAGATCTCTAACTCCTTCCATGTCTTTAGCCCTTGAAGATTGTCTCATACCTATTGCATATCATGCCCAGAAGCACTGCCAGAGTGCAGGCTCTGCTACCTGGATAGGCAGGTCTTTGCCTCCATGGCTTCTTATCCCAGAGGATCCTTACACCCTTCCTGTGTTGCTGGCACAAATAAATTGCGGATGATGATAGTGCTGGCTATCTGTCTGCACGCCAGGCACCTCCCAAATTAGTTAGTTCTTGCACAGAACACCATTTTTATTTCAGTCCATAAGTCTGGGGGCTCTGCAAAGTCCCCTGAAGTACCTAGAGCAAGAGGTGACCTGTGCAGGTGGTGAACTCCCTGCACCATCACAGGTCTGTGGCAGGCAGAAGTAGAGCAGCAGGGGAGGTTGAGCCTTTTTGAGGTTCAGTGCACCCACAACTCTTTGTTTCCAAGAGCAGTTGCAAGAATTGCTTTTAAATGTTTGAAAAAGGAGAGCTAGTCATTGTTTAAACTTTGCATAAAGGTAATTTTGAGTTCTGGATGGAACTTCAGGTCCTTTAATGCATTATCTCAGCTGGATCAACCACCCAGCAGTCTAGGAACTGCCTCATAAAACCAATGCAGAGGGAGTGTCTTTCACCCCAAATCCTACAAAAATCTGTCTGCTGCACTGCAAGAATAATGACTGACTGAAGGCTCTTCATTACAGACTTATTTGAGTGCCTTCTCATTTTCATCCTTGTAATCCCCAGTGAGAAGAATTGTACTGCCCAGTGAGAACTGTGTTTGGCTCTTCCACCTCCCACACTGTTCGCTCCATCCCTCACCTGCACAGCTGGGGACTTTTCTCACTTTTCAGCCACCAGAAACCACTGGAGGTAAGAGCTGTAATCTAAAGCACCTATTTTTATGATCAGCTATTTTCTAAGGCTCAGAGGGCTCCATTCCTGACCAAGACAATGCCTAAACTCTGACTGCAGTGCACACTTGCTGCTTTTATGCATGGCAGAGCTGTACCTGCCCCAGAGGGCACCCACCTACTGCCTTTTTACCATATTAATAGTCCTGCTCTCCTTCAATTCACCTTCATGCCAGAAATGAGGTAGCCAAACTTCACTGCACTGAGAACAAAAGCAGGCAGCAGACCAGCCTCAAAGCAAAACTAGACATAAACCCCCATTAAACCCCATGGTTCGACACATAAACAGAGCATAGGGAGGACCTCCCAGAGCCCTGTGCATGAATCCAATAACCATCCATAACTACCCCTAAGGATAGTTTCTAAAGAGGGGAGAGCAATAAACAGCACTTCCCCTCTTCATTACACAACTCCAGCAATAACTATGATGAATGACAACGAACAACTGGGCTTCATTGCTGGATTTCCAGGCTGTGGTGTCCAACAATAGGAGCATAATAAAGACAGATGGCAGTGGATTAACTCTTCTTGCAATGCGGCCAGTGCTGGTTGTTCAACCGTGCTCATCCCAACTCCAGTGCAGGCACAGCCTCTCAGCAGCCCCATCCCTGGCCAGCAGCAGGGAAATGCTCCTTGTTTCCATGCAGTGTTAGATACCATGAGGATCAGGCATGATGCAAACCACGGGGTTTGATCAGACCAGAGAGCAGAACTGAGCAACATAGGCCAATTCTGCTGCTGTGCTTTGCTTTTAAGCACAACTGTTAAATATGTAGAAAACTCAAAGAAAATCCAAGTGGATTTTCCATAGAATATTTCTGCTATTTTTTAACTGATGGTATTAATTCCTTGACTTATTTTTATTTTGTAAACCTGAAAAATAACCCCAAACAAACCCAAAAAAACAGCCACAAAAGTCCACCATGAAATTGTTGCTGCTTTGATGCAAAAGAGACAGTTTTTTAAAAGTTGCTCTATTTTCCCTTCCACTTTTGCCCATTTATAATCATAAAATCAGTAGGCTTGGAAAATATCTCTAAGATTATAGAGTCCAACCATTAATTAGTATAGACAATAGATCAAATAAATACATAATAAAATAAATAATGTATAATTATTTAATTATAATAATATAATAGCCAATAGTAAAATAGCTTATTTGGCATTCTTTTTCAGTAGGTTTAAAATGGTGCTAACAGTGGGTATTGGACATAATTTTAAGATTCCCATGTAGTTTTGGGTCAGTTCAAACAACAGAGAAGAAATAAGATCTAGGAGGGCTGAGGAGGGAGGAGAGCTGGGTTGTGCCCACAGCTCCAGCAGTCCTTTGCTGTGTGCAAATGTATGAAATTCACTCTAATATTCAGCATTAAACGGATGCATGCACTGCCAAAATTAGCAGGGGAGGGGTCTCACCACAGCTAATTAATTGAGTTTGTAAAGCGTTTGGAGGCCTTCAGATGGAAGGTGCTAAACAAAGTGAAAATTATCATTATTTCTGCTTAAGTGAAACCGCCAAGCAATGCTGCTTCAATCATTCGCTGCGAATTCGGGTCCTTCTGCTGTTTGTTAAGTCCGCTGTAACCCAACTTAATTCCTGCAGAGGTATTTGTTATTCAAGAGCATTCACTGGGTTGAATAATTTTCAGACAGAGATTTTGGGAAACATGTTTGATTTGCCTATTCATTATCTGTTACTCCGGATGTGTGATGGGCTACACAAAGCAGCGTGTTGCTGTTTCCTCTCGCTGCCTGAATGGCAGAAAGTTTATTAGATGGGAGAATAATGAATAACCAATAATGAGTGGTCTTGTTTTCATGTGAAAACAGATGAGCGTGTGAAATGCAGTGTCTCTCCCCACTTTCTTGCCAACAGATCCCCACTGACAATAATGTTTTCCAACAGAGGAAAGCAAGCAGACTCTGGATTCAGCCAAATAGCTGGTCATTCACAAGCTGCAGTTTTACTGTCTTACCAGGATCACCTACACCTCTGCCTGAAATAGGGAGGTGGCTACTCCGGGGTTGACCTGTTGCTTTTACAAAGACAAGACAATAAAAAAAGGAATGTCCTTGTTTTTATAGTGGGTGTTAACCAGTCACATTGCACTCTGGGTTTTGGAGCCTCTCCTGGGCACCAGCAATTTATCCCTATAGTACACCTAACTCCTGTTCCATGGTGGGGGCTTCTCTAGAATATCTCCGCTTGTCAAACCATTTTGGTCTACAGGACTCCTGCAAGCCCATGTGTCACATCTCTGCCCTGGTACAAACCTCAAACGCCTGACAGCGAGTCATGCCAAAGTGTGATTGCACCAACCACCCCAAAACCACATCCCCCTGCAGCTCTCCTCCCTGCTGAACGATGGAAAGCTTAAATTTACACAGAACCACTTCCTCGTTTCACTTTTTGCTGACCGTGTGACTCCTGGTTGCATGTAATTATTTTGGTATGCTGGTGTTAATGATGTGTCCAGTTCACTTAGCCTGTTCATCAGTATTGCTGGTCATTTGCTGTTTCTTTGTTTCTTGCCTCCCAAAAGGTCACTACATCATCAGCAAAACCAAGCACAATTCATCCATTATTTATCAAGTCAGGTTTGCTGCTCACCTGTCCCTGATTTCAAGGCCACGCTCCATCCTACATCTCAAACCTGCACACACCTTCCAGCCCATGCTTGTGCCACGAAGCTCCTAGTGGCATAAATCATCCATTAAACAGAAACTGTGAATAGTAAAAGCAAAGCTTGTTGTGGTGCAGACAGGGATTTGGTATCGTTTTAAACATCCTGCCTTTCTCAACCTCAGGCCCCCGGTTTCACTCCTGCTTTGCCTCCTATTGACTGAAAAACGATTTATAAGTAAATTTATGCAATGAAGGACCTGCCTTTTGCTATTTGGCCTGAGTTGTGGTTTGCTTTAACACTCCATCAGTGAGGGCTGTCTACATCTGTTACTTCCTTAGCCTAACCAGTTGCTGAATGCTCACCACAGCTTCCTGCAGGCAGCCCAGCTGTGTTATTGACATCTTCCTCTGGAGCAATATCATGGAATAGCATTCCCGAGGGAAACTTACAGATATTGTGAGATGCCCCGTGAAAAAACAGGGATGCTCATCACAACTCTGCCCTGGACCACCAGCACCTCCACAAGGTGAGTGCCCCCTGTGCCAGTGCTGTCCCTGTGTGAGGCATCTGCATCCTTACAGGCTCCCCAAGACATGGGGGTACAGACAATCCATAATGTTATCAAAGCTTCATCTACCTCCGGGGAGCCTTTTAAATCTCAGCCCCTGAGAAGAGCAATAACCTTCAAAACAAAACCACACGGGACTTGTTACAAAAGGGAAATCCTAACCTACAAATAAAGGCAATAAAGAGGCAGACCTCTGCATCCCGATCACATCTAACAGCCTCTGAACAAGGGGAGATGTCCTGATTAGCTGCCGAAGGGGTAAAGGCGGTGTCAGCGATCCCCGTCGTGGAGGAGAGCAGTGGTTGTGCTGGGGAAGAGCCACTGAGCACTGCCGAGGTCACCCCAGGGCAGCTCAGCTCTCCTCTAACCTGCCCCTGGGGTTTGGCTGATGGCATTTATCATATCTATTGCTTAGACTGAAAGCCAAGCCCGAAGAAGGAACTGTGCTCCAGCGGGAGGGAAGCTGGGAGGAGAGCAATGCCATAGCCACTCTGTGCTCCCCCCTATTTGTCCTGGTTATCAGACTGGAAAAGATCACCAATTACCCTCTTCCCAACCACCACCCGCTCCTGCCAACAAAAGATGAAAAGCACATTTATTTCTCTTAAGTGAGATCTTTTTGTGACACATAAGGACCCTTGTATACATGACAATTACTTGTAAAAAATGTCTCTCTGTCTACAGCACATCTGTAAATGGATTTAAGCCCATATAAAGGATGTAAAAATGGCAATAACCGCCCCAGTGCAGCTCCCTGGAAGCTCTCAATGGTGTTTTTTTCACATATATAAAAGCCAACCCAGAACAAAAAGGCCTGTCAGCAAAGACAGGTAGGCTTGCCTTTCCACACCTAACTAGCGAAACTTAATTTTATTTATTTTTATTGACAATTTCAACAACTATTTCTCAATCATAAAAGTAAAAAGCACAGGCTCAGCTAGTCAGCCCATCATTTCTATTTAGCTTTTTATTTGTGCGAGGAACTCTTTGGAGATGCAATATCTTGTTTGCAGAGACACCCTAGTGGCAACACCACATTACTCAAACCACCAAATGAGGCTCGTGCAGACATCGGAGCCTTCTCCTCTGGCACCTCCAGCAGTTTATGGATCTCACCCTGCACCTTGGGGCTCCTCTGTTCCCCACATCTCCCCTGTGTCCCCCCATGTTACTACCAACTCCTGGCTTTGACATTTAGGGAGGATGAGCAAAGCTATATTTAAAAACAAATCCTGTCATTGCCTAGCAGGTAATTATTGACCAGTGCATCTTATTATTACTATTTTTACTATTTCTTTTTTTACAGATGCCCCCCTGGGGTTCTGCCTCGCTGACCATCCCAAACAATACCATAAGGCTCTGTGGGATTTATCTGGGCCTGAATTACAGACGTGACACACATCCTTCCCTGGCCCAGGGGTTTCTAAGGGCCTGGTTTGCACAAGTAATCAGGAGTCAAAGAATGCCTGGAGGGATGAGAGGAACCCACTGGGATTTGCCAGCTGAGCAATCTGGCTCCCGGATCCCAAGAGAGTCACTGGGAGCTGGGCAGAAAATGTGCAAATCTATTGGATTACTTTGGCTTTGGGCACCATGGGCTTGTTGCAAGGCCACAATATGCTTGGTCCCTTGGTCTCTGTGCAAGGACAGTGGCATGTGTGGGGTACAGCAGTGACCCCACTGCATGTGGGCAAGGGCACAAAGATCCCTTCTAAATCTACACACCAAGAGCAGAGCAGAGGGGATCCCTGTCCCGGGCCAAGCAGATCAAATCCTCTGACTCAGCACATCGGGTGTGACCGATTACCACCTATAATTTAGAAACTGGGCCATGGAGGCTTGCAGGGATACATTTGCTTTTTGGGCAAGGCTTGTATTAACTTCCCGGAGCGCGTGAGTTTGGCCCCAGTGGATAATGAAATCAGTGTTGTGCTACCTTGGCATCTGTGCTTTCACATGGAAGCGAGACAGACCCAGCTCCTATTTGCACTCTTACCCCAACAACAGCCCAGGGTGTCAGGTGTCTGCGAGCTAAAGGCTCCCCTCTCAGTGGCACGGTATTAAAAGCATATGCAATGAGACTGCACCTTCTGTTCACACTCTGTCAGTAATCCTGTGCAGGCAGGTTTGCTCTTAACCTTCCTAATGGAAAGTCTGTTCAATGGCTTGCTGGCTTTGCCTCAGTTCAGTATTATCTGCAAAGATGCAGACTGTTGATTTGTGGGCATCTTCTAAAGTGAGAGCTGCAGAGGCTCAAAAGGAATGATGCCGCCCAGAGCTGCAGAAGGAAGGTGAATTTTTTTGCCCAAACACAGGCCAAGTCAGTTACATATAATTCCTACAGAAGAAATAAGTTGCCTTAGCTGGTTTGGGGAGAGGGGAAAAAGAGAACTCGCCTCAGTTTAATTACAAATTTACTTCTTTCTCTTTCCTCTCTTGCCACTCCTGCCCCTCACCCCCTGATAAAAAGAGGGTAAAAAGCCCTGCAAATGGCAATATCCAATATTCATTAGTGACTTGCGAGAGAGACAGAGAGACACAACTCATTACTGGGTTCTTCACCTTTACCCTTGACAATGGTTATTTACATAATAACCTGACCCTTAGGTTACTCTTCATTAACAAACACATGTGCAAACACAGAAGCAGCTGGCTACAACTCATAAATATATATTGTTAACCTTGGCTTAGAAGACTTACTTTCACTTACTAAAGAAAAAAAAAAAAAGAGAAAAGGAGACACTATTTTGCATAGCTATTATGTTATAACCTCAGTAAATGGTACAATGAGCCAGAGGCTCAGCACAGAGCTGGTGTGCTTGAGCTTGCAGGACACAGCCCCATGGCTAGTGTAGCTCTCCACACCTGCTCTCCGGTGGATTTGCAAACCAGCCCGTCTCCGTCTGTTATCCCTGTCTGGAGCATCTTCCTCTGCCCTGCGGGGACTGTCCCAGCTGGGGGATGAAGCAGAGACTGTTGATACTGGGAGGGGAGTCGATCTGACTCTTCTATTCCCCAAATAACCTAATGATCCATGTGAGCTAGACCATGGTGGGATAACATGCAAAGTTGGGATGAAGTAGGGCAGGACCTCTCCAGAGAGGCAGATTTTCCAGCTAAGATGAACGGTGCCATTTGACTCTCTGAGCAAGAGTTTCAGACTCTGCACAGAAACATTCCTGTACAAGGTCTTGCCGACCAGGATTTAGAGCCTTCCTTCCTGTTTCTGAAGGCATCTAAACCAGCTTCTGAGCCTTCAATTCCATTGTATGGCTCTGGAAGCCAACCCCCCCTACCCTGGGGGTCCCTTACCGTGTTCTCAAACCACACACCCCATGACTTTGGTTCAGCCAGAGGTATATGATTTTCTAGTAAATACTTTAGTGGCCACACATCCGACAGTCACCCACAGAAAGACAAGGTGCTATCAATACCACAGATGGAGAGCAGTTTTCATTTTGGCCATGGCTTCCTTGGCATGGAAGACAAGACAACTTGTCTCTTTTCTACACGTCCCTGGCTAAAAGCAGGTAGGCCTGGTGTTCAGGCTCTACCAGTAAGTCACGAATCAAACACTTTTATAAAGGTGGGAGTTTTTGATTGTTTTAAACAGTAGATGTTGCTCAAAGAACCGTATCTCACCACACGGCACATGGAAATGGTACAGCACATTTGTAGGGCTGTGAATGTTCGTCATCAGCTGCTGACTGGGATCTCACACAGAGATGACCTGGGATCCCACCAACACCAACTCCCTGCAGATGCAGGATGGGCTTCCTGGGCCCCCACTGGGGTCACCCTGTGCTTCAGCTCCTCTCAGCTATGGGGGTTACTCTCTTCAAGCCTTTCTCTGTTCCAGCCTAGATGACAGAAGGGGGCATTTTGGAGGTTGTGAGTGGAGAAAACAGCAGCCGTGGGTCTACCTCAAATTTGACATTTGGGAAACAAAGGAATTGCTTAATGAGAACTTCCATGAGGATAAGATGCAATTGAAACTGAACTATATCTCATGTTTACAGAATACAAATGTTAATTGTGTTTACATATTGAAACCTGAAATTAACAACTCAACATTTGCAAAATCTCTCAAGAAAGCCAAACCCTGCTGTTCCGGGCAGTCTGTATTATCCAGCACAAATCGCTCAGAAGCCTTTTTACCTATTCACTCAGTATTTCCAAACCAATTACTAGCTTACAGTTTGCAAAGCAGGCTGACACTTGGGGTTTCAGGCAGGGACTTCCTTCAGTCCCACCACCAATCCAACTATGTTTTAATTTAGTGAAGAGGGAAAGCATATAATTTTTTAGCTCCAGGGAAGCCAGAGGCAATCACAAATATCCCTTGAGCTGAGTCAAATTCTTCAGTTTAAAGAAGCAGCCCATTCTATTGCAATAATTGGACTTTAGTGTCCCTTTCGTTTAAAGAAACAATAGCTGATCTGGAGAGCTGATGGCTTGGACACAGGGCACTTCACCTCTGGGACCCGAGTCACAGACCTGACTATAATTGGATGAACTCAGAATAGCAAGTGCCTCACTTGCATGAAAATACTAATAATGAAAATAATAAAGCAGATGAACACCCCAGAGATGCCCCACAGCTGGGTGTTTGTTAGCATTCAGCATCTGGATCGTGCCACACCAAGGCAGATCTCAGAGAAATACACCTTCTGGTTGATGAAGAAGAGATGGATGAACGTTGGACTCTTTGGGTAGGGCAAGGAATGGCATGAGCAAGCCTGGACAGTTAAAGCCATAACCACTTAAACCCCTCTGTAGCACTTCAGAGCCAAAAGGAAAACATCTCTGGCTGGTAGAACTGGCCAAGAGAGATAGGCTTGGAGATTAAATGAGTGCATGGGAACTACTGTTCTACAAAACAGCCTGAGAATACTTAGTGGAGTAGAAACTCGAGAAATTAAGCTTCTCACAATATCAGGGTGATAGCTCAGCTTCAGAGTGAAGAATTCACCACAGCATCCCACCAAGGAATGGTGAGATGAGCCCCACACCACCACCACACCTCACCTGCTGCAGAAGCCCCTTTAATTGCTGCACCCCCGATGAAGCACCTTGGGAGGGGATGGCAGCTCTCCCCAGTGTGCGCCAACAAACCACGCTTCCCCCTGCGCCCAGCAAATGTCAGCCCAATATTAGATACGGCAGTGGCACTTATAAATCCAAGTTAGAAAATGCCATCATGTATTTTTAATCCAATCGCCTCGTCACCGCATAATAAAATGAAAGGATTGCCGAGTTTGACTGGCATTTGTAAGTAGCATGTGAAAGGGGCTAATAGAGGGAGAAAATTAGCTGCATTTATCATCTTAACTACATTCATATTACACTCACGATCCAATTGTTTAAAAATTGGGCTTTTAGAGCAGGTCCTTTTGAAAGTTTAAGCATTCCAAACAACCGCGATTTATTCTCAGAACAAACATTACCTTAAAAAAGATTTATTCTGTAGCCTTCGTGAATTGTAAAAGGGAAGGACTTTGTTCCATGGGTTTCTGGTAAGTACAGTCAGTACCAAAGCCAGTCAAAACACAGGATTTGTGTTCTACACTGAGTGCTGATGCTTAGGGAAAAAAAAGTGGAATTGGAACCTATTTAATGTTTGAAAAAATCCTACAAAACATTCCGTCTGAAATAGCCCTTCGTTTAACAAAATTTTCAAAAAATTCAATTTTTGAGGTGAGATTTCTTTACGGATTTTATTTTATCATTTTTCTATTGTAATTTTCCATTATTGCTGAGCATTCAAGTAGTGGCAGCAAGTGATATGTTTTAAAGACATATTACAATGTAAGACTTGAAACCCTGTAGGATTTTCGCTTTTGGATCAGTCAGATCATCTGTTACTCATCCCTGATTGAAATATATTACTTCATTCACAGTGATCCCTATTTGTGATGTAATGAAAACATAAGTGAAAGAAAACAACATGAAAATTCAAGAGAATGAAAGTACTTGCCAAACTTGTCACAGTACAGCTGAACAAACCTCACCTAGAGATGCAGATATTCCAAGGAGTACTAAATATCACTCATAAATGACTAAACAATTAACAGACATTAACAAAATTCCTAGTTTTAGGCTATATTGTGATAATTCAAAGGTTGTTCAGTGCACTGACATGACATGAATATATATAAAAAATTCCGTGGTTCTGTGGAAATTAACAATCACCAAATATCATGATTTTCTAACAGAATGTTTTGTTTCACAGTATTTTTGCACGCTCTTTTCACTGAACACTGAAAGTGGGATTTCTGAAGAAACCCCCAATTTTTAACTCTAATTTTTGATGGTACCAAAACAGTGCAAACTTGAAATGAAGGAAACAGAAGTTTCCTCATGATTTATTGCTGGTTGTGCAAAGATTCTCCAGCCAGTGTCAGGCTCCATGCGCAGCTGTAGGACCTGCAGCCCCTCTCCAGCCCTACCATAGCATGAATTTAGAGAAAATCTCCCACTTCACACAAAATTTCCACTTCTGGAGTCCTGCCTGCTCTTCTTCCACTGCCAGTCCCCAGGGCAGTTTCCTCCCCAATTAGTTTTTATCATTCCTTTTGATTCCAGGATGACCTGAGAATTTATTCTGCTGCTGAGATGTCTCCTCTGCCAGTTGGCAGCAGGAGACAGTATCAGGAACCAAAGTTTCCCTGCCTGCTCTGCTAATGTGAACTCCAGGGAGGTGGGGGTTGATGTTCTCCAGGAGCAAACCTGACAGATCTGCAGTTTCAGTCAGACGACAGTCAGATCCACCTTGACATGGATCCAGATGCTTGAGAACAGGTCACAGACTTTTCTGCAAAACTTGGGGTCTCACCAGTGCAGTGACACACCTGGGTGTCTGGAAACAAAATCTTCCAGTAGTTACATCATGGCTGAACCAGGATTGCCCACCCAGTCCTCTCCTGAGATGCTGTGATGGCCACCTAGCTCCCCTCTGATGTCCACCTACCTGTCCTCTAATATGCACCTCCCCTGTGATTCTGTGAGTCTCCCACTCCCTCTGCGACAGCACCCTCTTTGTTCACAGAGGTGTGGAGCACAGGAATACACTAAAGGCGTCAAGACAGTTTGGAGGAGGGTAAATCCTCAGAAACATTCAGGAAATAAACCACTGGGCTCAAGATCAAAGCTCTACAGACACCATGAGATCTGCCCGTCCCTGGCCAGGCAGGGGTGGCCCTTCCGACTGGAGAAGATGGCAAAGAGCCACTTCATTCTCCTGCTCATTGCTGGTGGAAAACCAAATCCCAGAGCAGACTGTTGCCTCTCTTTCCAGCCTGACCACCTCCATCCCTGTGGAAGCTCCCTCTTGCTCCTGCAGGTCACCAAGGGGGCAGGTTCCCCTTCGCCCTCTCCCTCCGCCCCTGTCCCAAACACTGATTTTGCAGCTTTTCATTCACACTTTGAGGGGCGGCTCTGTTTTCTAATTAAGCTCTCAGCGTACACCCAGGCGATAGTGGAAGTGTGCAATTAGCCCTGAGTCATCGCTTGCATTCATCTCCCTCCCAACCGCGCCGCCGTCCTCCAGCGATAGAGATGTCGCTGGCAAGGCAAAGCATTTCAGACCGGCTTGCTGGGAGGAGTCACTGACCCACTCGGTAATTACTCATGCTAACAGCTTAACTAACATGCAAATTCCTCTGCTGACTGACAGGTAAACAGTGAGCTGGCCTGCCTGGGTTTGGGGGGAGCCGAGGGGGCGGAGTGACATAGATGTAAAAGCTTGTGTCAAATTCCAGATCGAACGTGGCTTCAAAGTGCGACATGATTCATTAGCCTTATTTCATGCCCAGGATAACAAAGTTGTGGTTATTGTGTTAATTGAGGAGGGAGGAGCCGGAGGGAGTTGCTGGCGCAGCAGCTCCTGGGCCACCTGGCAGCACCCACGCTCCTGTCACAGGGATGTTGGGCACTTCCACCGGCAGCTGGATGGGGGGTTCTCTGGCTTTGAAGGAAAGGGACCACTCCCATCTTCTGCCGTGACGAATCCAAGCTATATGCTGAAGAGGCTGGAAGATGCTCCAGGGAGTGTTTCTCCTCCAGCATCCTCCAGCCCTTCTTGCAGTCAGGATCACTGCAACTCTCCTCAGCAGCAAAAACTGCTCTGCTGTTCAAGCAAGCAGCTTGAAAGCAGCAAAATAAGAAGGCTGGAGCAGGTTTTAAGCGAAAAATCTCCCAACTCTTGTCATGTCAGTTCTTGCAGCTCTGCTTACCCCTCCCTGTGGCCATCAGCTCTCCCCTCACAACCCAGACACTCTGGCCAGCCTCACGTTTGTATAATGAGCCCAGCTCTGAGTTAGATGAAGAGGCTGAGACAGGACTTAGGGCTTATGGTGGAGGAGGTGGAAAGGAGGAAATTGCAAACCTGAATTTAAGTCATGCTTTGGAGTGATCTAACGCAGCCACTAAGCCCAACAGCTCCCTCATTTCCTGCTCCTCGCAGAGTTTCTGCCCTGAGGTTTGTTGATGCTGGCTCTTGTCCAAGGACCCGAAGAAATCATACAAATCCTTCTGTGCCGATGCAACACAACCTCTGAAGGCTAACAGGGTTGGGAAGGAGTCATGGCAGGGGAGAGCACTCTGAACAGCACCCTTAAAACTTGGGGGGAACCCAAACCATGACATGATCTCACACATCAGTGCCCAGCAGTTGTTCCTGAGTGCCCAGCACCAGCTCAGGTCCGAGGAGGAGGAGTTTATTATTGCTGATACTGCAGGCGATGGAGGCAGCATGGACTGGGTGTTGTGGGGCTGTGTGAGTGCAGTGACAGAGCCAAAGGCTGCTCTCCCCCACCTTCTCAACCCCAACCTTCCCACTCACACGGCAAGCTCAGGCTTTAGCGGAGCAGAGAAGAGGGGCTTGCTCAGGGCTGCACGGCTCAGTGCCCCATTTCCCAGCCCAGTGAGATCCTGAGCCCTCTGACAAATTCTGCACATTGTTCAAGTGAGTTAGAGAAGGAGAAAACATCCAAGAACAGGAGAGCACTAAAGCAAGCCCAAACTTCACCTGCTGCCTGCAGAGGAAAGGGGCACGCAAGCAGCAGCCACTGGGATGGTGCCAGGCAAGGACCAAGCATCCCCCCTCCAGGCTTTGGAGGAGCTCTGCAGAGGGCATGGTGGGCTCGGGGGCTGCACGGCACTGCCACAACCACCAGCCTCCTCTACCATTCCTGGAGGGATGTAAAACATGCCTGGATGCAGCACCTGGGGACATGGTGTAGTGGTGGGCTTGACAGTGCTGGACTCGATCTTATGGGGCTTTTCCCACCTAAACTGTGATTCCGTGATCTGCCAAGCCCGGTTCCAGGAGCTCCTGCTGCTGGGCTGGACCATCCCTCCCTACATCCTCCTCTCCGTGTATTTATTTCTTTCAAGTGGCTGTCAAAAACATCTGTCCTATGTAGCAATTCGAGGGGGATGGGGAGGGAGCTGCCCCGCTCGCAAGGCTCCCTGCCACAACCACCGTCTTCATTTTAATGTTATTTATTTATTTATTTTGGTTCAAACCCCCGGCGTCAGCGCTCTCCGCAGAGTCTGCTTCCAGCTCCAAAAAGCACCTCTATTATTCTCAGGCCATTTGGTAGCAGTTGCCATGGAGATCAAAAGCAAAATGGCATGCAAATCAACACGGCCCCGCGCTCGATAACAACGGGAAAAGGGCAGCCGGATAAAAAAAAAAAAAAAAAAACCCACTTGAAATGCTTCAACCTGCATTGCTGGTTCTGATTAGATCTAGGAGGCAAGAAAAATACCCTAATGGGTTACACCAAAGGACTAGAAAATACAACTCAGCTGTGGCCCGTGTGATGGTGTCGGTGTAAACCCTCCCACGCAAACACATGCCCACGCACACACACACATTAAAGCGGAGCAAATACTTTACGATGATAAATTTATGCAATAATTCCCCTCCTCCCCCCACTTTTTTTTTTTTTTTTTCCTCCCCTGCTATCTTTACACAGCCGCCAGGTTGCCGGTGTTTATCAGCAGTCTGCGGCACTGCAGGACTGTAACCAAATCTCTTCCCAATTCCCCGCTCCCCTTTTTCCCCCATCGCCTCTCCGGGGATGGGTGACACACGCTGCGATTCCAAGCAGTGCCACTGGGTGCTGGGCAGCCGGCAAGGAGGAAAGAGCTGCCTCTGCAAGTTCACTTCTGCCCAGCTGGAAAGTTCACTTCTAGCAATTTCCCACTGCTCGGGAGCCTGTGGAAAAACAAGCTGCACACACACACAGCCCGAGCAAATGCACCAAATGTTAAAAACTAGCACCGACCGCCTGTTTTATTCGCAACTTCTACCCCGAGGTGTTGCAAGCAATAAGATAAATGCAGGGGTGTGAATGTCAGCGTTCAGAAACCTGACTTTTGGGTAGCCTGAGGCCGGCTACCTACTGATGTGGGCTACGCATCACCGGCAGCCCCTCGCTCCGCAGGACCCCAGCCCTGCCGCTGCACGGGGCGAGGATGCTCGTTTAGCAGCAGCTCCGCCAGTATTTTGTTTTCTCCTCATTGTTATGGGCAAACTCGTGCCTTCACACAAATCAACCCTGCTTTGAAGACAGAATTACTCATTTTTCACAGGCCTGCCCACAGCATTACAACTACGCTACTTAGTGCTTCAGAAATATGAATGAATTTATTATATGCCACAACAGGCAGTGTTCACACTGCAGCCCTTATTTGTACAGAGAGAACAAAGACTTAGGAGAAAAAAGCACCAGGGATTTGGGATAAGGATACTTGGGGGCTTTACCAGGTATGTAGCTTTAGACAACAATGCATGTGCCCAAGGGACATGTCCTGCCAGCTTCATCCCCAAACCAGAGCACAGCAACCCGAGGCAGAAAAAAAAAAAAAAAAAAGTGAACACATAATTAAGTGCCCATCAGTGAAGAGTTTGGCCAAGGGACTTCAAATGTGTCATAAGAATTTTGATTTTCCAAAGGCTGCAAAACTTAATTAGTCAATGCTTTTCCACAAAAGTCAGCTCCTGCCATATTTCAAAAACCTGTTCTGAAATATTTTGGGGGTGTGACTAAGGACCTCAAAGACTGCTCCAGCAAAGCAGCTTGCTAAGGAAGGGCTTGGTTCCTTCTATTCAGCTGAAAGATTTGTTTTCTGGAAGGAAACAGTGCAAGGAGAAGTAAGGATTATGGTCACATTAGATCCTAGGACAGAGACTGAAAGCAAAACAAGAGGAGAGGAGGTGCCCTTATCTGGAGGGAGTATTTCTACCTACAAAGAGCCACTGGTGCTTGTTGTCCAAGGGACACACAGTCACACATTTCCTTCAAGTTGTCTAAACTTTCCCAAGTACCATAAATTCCCGCTTTGTTTTAGCAAGCTCTTTATCAAACCCACATGCTCCTCTGGGCTGTGGAAACTATCCTGGGAGAAGTGAAAAATGGAAAAGTTGCTGCCTTGAAGGTTCGTTGTTTGGTTGCCTTTTTTTTTTTTTTTATACTGCTTTTATTTAAAGCCAGACTCACTCGTAGCAGGATTCAGCTCAGGCTGTTTCAAACTCTCCCTCCATCCTGCCTTTGGGCCATTTGTTTTCAGGCTGCTAAAGCTTTTACAACAAGGCATGAGTTTTTTCCAAGCAGCACGCTTGGGTGAGAACACCTGAACGGAGCAATTCAGAAGTGCAAAAATAGTATTCCTCTTCCTTAGAGGAGCCAGATAACTTCTCTCTGCAGTGTTAAAAACCAGTTATTTCACAGAATCACAGAAAGGTTTGTTTGGAAGATCAAGAGCATCTCATTCCAAACCCCTGCTGTGGGCAGGGACACTTCCCATTAGACCAGGTTGCTCCAAACCCTGTCCAACCTTGCCTTGAACGCTTCCAGGGAAAGTATTTCTGGGGAAAAGCTTTTAGCCCTAGTCATGCTTTCCTCCACTCTGAATTGCCCCAATGCCACGAAACTCTGTTGTATCCCGGGGTTTTGTACAGGTTTGCCTCCTTGCACCACCCATCCAAGACCCTTCCCACCTCCTCAAGGGCATTCTCAAACCCAGGCTAAGCCTCCACTTGCCACTGCCTTTGCATTACTGAAGGAGCTAATTGGGAACCATCTCCTTTGCCTCCCCAGCCTCTTGCTGAAGCACAGCAGCATGTGGAACACACACCTTCCTAATTACGTTTATTCACAGAAATCAAAAGGAGAGGGAAGCAGTTGAGTAAAGGTCACATTAATAATACAGGCTGAAAGAAAGTCTGTGGATATATATTTTTCATTAGAGACACATTTGACTGAAGGGGACGGTTCATTTTTGGAGTGACAGTGTTTCTCTGCGAAGCCATCAATACCATCAGAGAAATTTAGCTATTTTTCTTGTCATGGCTTGCTGTCTGCTGGAAATCTGCTTCCTTATCAAGAAATGTCAATACCACTGCATGCACTCAAGCTTCTTACATGGCCAAGGTATTAGAGAAGAGGAATTTCTGCTTCCATCACAGCTGTATTATTCATGCCAGCCTCTTCTTCTACATCCAGTGGGGACTCCTTCAACATCCCATGACCAGCCCCAGGGTGCCCAGGGCTGCTGTAGCACCAGCAAGAGCCTTCAGTGGATAAAACTACCACTTTTCCGGATTATTTACCATCAAAATAATCGCCTGAGGAAAACCTCTCAAGGTGCCAGATCCATGCCCAAACACTGGAACCTTCACCTTTGGGACCAACTAGCCCTGTAAACCAACCTCACCACAAAGTACTCAGAGCATCAGGTGAACTGAAGGGACCTGCCCTCTACAAAAGGGCACTGCAGCTTCCGTTTTATAAGCACAAAGTGGCAAGAATATGAGACTTAAGAACCTGTTTATTGGATTTGGATATCTGATAATGCTGACAGAAATGCAGTGTCCAGGTCTGCAACACCCCATCCGAATCCCCTGTGCCACATGTTGAGTTTTCCCACGCATCTCAAACAAGCAGCTCCCACAACATCTTGTTTTTCAGTTTATTCCCACATTTCCCAAAGCACCTTTTCCTTAAGCCCACCATGCAGTACTCCTCAAGGCTAGTTCAAAGCTGGGTGACCCTGACCTGGTGGGGAGGTGCCCAAGCATCACAAGAGGTGCAAAAAAGCTTCTGGGAGCTGCTTAACCCAGGAGCTAGAGCAGGCAGGCAGCTCTGTCACAGCTGTCTGAACAATACATTTGCCAATTAAGTTAATACACTCAAATCCTTCCTATCCACCAGAAAGGGCAGAGCGAATCCAGGTGAGAGAGAGAGTGGAGTCTTACAAGTCTCCTACATGTCACACCGCAGTAGAACAAAGGGATAGGAAAAAAAAACATATGAGGAAAAAAAGAAGTGAAATCCACTATTAATTACCACGACGTATCGGGTGGCTCGTTTATACCTTGACCTGCTGCTCTGCAAGGAGGGCTGGGGCAGGTACATTCAGGAGTGGTGTGTGGTCTCGCTCCCTGCAAGGAACTTTTGGGAACTGCTCTGCAGTTATTCTGGGTGAGACACAGCTAAAATTCCCCAGCAGACCCACCTGGCCCTGCTGGGACCTGGGTGTACAAGGAGCTGAGCTCCCCAGTTTGGGTGCACAACGATGTTGTGGAGGGCTGTGGGTATGAACTCAATCTTTAGGGGTGAAAGCTGTTCCTGAAACCTCCCAAAAGGGAGCTATTAGAAAGTAACTGGCCCCTGGAGTAAAATATTTCCGAATGGAGGAGTGGCTGATATGACTAAATCCTTTGCTATTTCCAGCTACATCAGTTAGTCCAAAAAAACTCCCACAAAAACCCAAAAAACTCCACAAACCAAAATGAAAAAAGCATTAAAAAAAAAATGAAAAGGAAAAATAGTGCTTGTTCTTATGAACCCTGCCTCTGTCACAGGCTGTGTTGGGCTCAGGTCGTACCTTCAGACTCACACATGAGCCACTGAGGCAGCTCCAAGAGCCTCTTGCTTCTCTTGAGCATCCTCCATGTCCAGGACTGGGTGGTGGTGGCCTGGGTTCCCATCACAGCTGGTTTTAGCACAGGGTGGTGATGTCCCTGCTGTCCCCCCCGTGAAAGAGGCAGCATCTTTGTGGAACTACTTGGTGAGAAGCCACGGCCAGGGAGCAGCTGTCTGGGGACACCTGGTGCCCCTCAGTGCCCCACAGGGACAGGGACCTCCCTTGGGTGGACAAATAAGAGCTGTGCAAACGTGACCCACCTGCAGAGAAAGGCTGAATGAGCAGGGTTTTGGTCTGCAAAAGGCTGAGAGGGGATGGGATAATCCAGGCTCTGTAATGAAGCCAGCAGGCAATTGTTTCCTGTGTCCTTAGGGGCATCACAAAGCCATCAGCTTAATTTGCAGGAAGGACTTAAAGGAATTAAAATATATATACAGTAGAGATTTTCACCTATATATTAAATATATATGTGCTTAGTGTCTTTTCACCTGTATATATTAGCTGTATAATTAATAAACATAAAGTACTTTAATACTTCAGTATGAATAATAAATACATTTATTAAATGTATAATTAATGTACCTTCATGTGCACACACACGTACATATAAAGGAAACCACTTTCTGTCTGATGGCTCTGACTAAGTCCCAGAACCTGCTGAGGGTGGGAACTGTGAGACTCACTGCTTTGAAGGTTTTTAAGAGCAGGTGGGACAAGAGCCTCTCTTGAGAAGCATCTCTGCATGACAAGGTTTCTGCTCATGCAGATTTCAGAGCTATGCCCCATCCCAGCTTGCAGTCCAGATTTCTTTTTTCAAATTTGAAAATTGTTCTCAAAAGGTAAAAAAAACCAACAAAAAAACCCCAACAAAACACCTCAGCAAATGGTAGCAGTGCCAAGTGCCATCTGCAACCAGGTCATCAGGGTTGGACTGGACAGGGAAAAGCTGTGAGTGGTGGACAGGGCAAAGATCCACCTCAGGTATAATGGGGAAAGAAACAGTGACCCAGGGAGAGCCCAGAACCTTCATCATGGAGAAAAAGTTTTCCTGGAGAGGGTCTTTTCCCAAGGGCATGTCGTGATCAGACAAGGGGTGATGGTGATGGCTTCACACTGACAGAGGGCAGGGTTAGATGGATATTAGAAAGAAATTCTTCCCTGTGAGGGTGGGCAGGTCCTGGCACAGACTGACCAGAGAAGCTGTGGCTGCCCCATCTCTGGAAGTGTTCAAGGTCAGGTTGGACAGGGCTTGGAGCAACTTGGAATAGTGGAAGGTGTCCCTGAAGGGGAGTTGGAATGAGATGAACTTTAAAGTCCCTCTCAACCCAAATCAGCTATGATGGACATATTCCCTTCCCCAGTCTTCTCTGCAGGGGAAGAAGGAGGAAAATAAGGATGCTGGGGAGATGAGATGCAGCATTACATCACTCCAAGGCAGGACCCAATCCAACCACAGGGCAGGGAAGGGACTGATTACAGATGCACCAACAGGGAAGGGATCAACAGTAGCCACTGAACCCCAGGCAGAGGATGCTTTGTGGGCAGAACTGGGACCAGGTATAGGCTGGTCAATAGGAGGAGGGGAAAATGCTGCCCTGGACTGGGTTGACCCTGTAGTCCCAGGAACGGTGGAGAGGAGCCATAGGCAGCAGCTCTGCTTTAGGGAGTCATCCTCAGGGTAAAACTGGTCTGCCCCCCTTCTTAAGCCACAGGCAAACGACCTAATAAAGACTGTCAGCAGCTGATGGGTGACTAAAACGGAGAACAAGATACAGTAAATAATGGCAGCAAAACACTTCCACACGGGGAGGGGGGGGCAGGGAGAGGAAATTTCAGTAAAACATCTCCAACGTATTGGAAAACTGAAATGAAATGAATTAGGAGGATGGTTAAAGCATGGGACTCATGTATAAGCAGAAGGTCTCATATTTATCAAGAGATGTGACCGATTTGCTGCATGAAGCAGAGACATCTGTCAACTCTATGAGCTGCAATTAGCTGCTACTCTGCTACCCAAAAGAGGTCACCGAAAACTACAGGTTCTCCCTTCCCAACAGAAAAACTCCTGGGCTCTGCATTTCCATTAAGAGCAATTGCAAGTTTGGTCTTCAACATGATTGAATGATCCGGAGGAGTGATGGCCTTTGTGGGTCCTGCAGTTTGTCTTGTGGAATACCAATTACAGTCATTTTAGAAACGTGACACAGCCCCGGCAGCTCAAGGATGCCGGGCTTTGCCTGAGGGGTCTGTGCTGGGCACCGGGGGTGCACAGAGCTAGCGGTAGATATTTTTAATTTACCTTTTATTAATTAATCTTATGGCTTAGAGCACCACTGCAGAGAGCAGGTGCTGTGGGAGGCCTCGTGCACAGCTCTAACCCCTCCTCTGTGCTGGCCATAGGTCCTCCTGTCCCAGCACATCCCTGATCTCTGGGGATATCCCCTGTCATGCCAGGTACCATGCCTGGCTTTACAACTGAAACAGCACTTGGAGCTTTGTTTTCTAATCATACACTGAGATCCCTCTTCCTCAACAACGTAGGAAGCTTCTGTGCCACAACCTGAGAGCAAATCTCTGACAAACAATTCACACGAGGGGTTTCGCTTCTGCTCGGGAGCAGCCTGCGAGCTGCAGCTTTCTCAAGCTGAGCTAAATTTTCCCCGTAATACTTTATGCAAATATATCACAGCCTGGCAGCAGTTCACAAACTACATGTTGCACTGTTCTGAGTGTACACAGGGGCTCTGAGATCTTTCTGTGCCTGACACTTGGGAGCTGGTTTCCTGTGCTGGTATTTGGGGTCAGACTTTACCCCTCACTTCCCTCAGATGTTCTGAAGGAGCTGAGGACTTTTGTTGCCTCCCTGCACAAAGCTGGTGGGGAGAATTGTCAGCAAACCCTCAAAGGGACCCAAAAACAGGCAAAGGGAATTCTTTCCTGTTCTGAACTGCTAATTTAAAGAATCACAGAATGGTTTGGGCTGGAAGGGAACTTTGAAGACCACCTGATCCAACCCATGAGCAGGGACACGTTCTGCTCAACCAGGTTGCTCCAAACCCTGTCCAGCTTGGACTTTTCCAGGGATTGGGGCAGCCGCAGCTTCTCTGGACAACCCTCACAGAGCAGAATAGTTTTTCCCCTGCTCCTTCCTTTCTCTTCCCATTTCCCTGCCTTTTGCTCCTGGTGGCTGGACACTGGGTTCTTGCTCCATGTGCAGATGGAACTGCATTATCTCCTTCCCTCTCTTTTTTTCAGGTTACCCGAAAATCATTCTTACTCTTTACTTGCCTTCAGCAGGAGTGTCCTACTGAAACATTAGGATGCTCCTAATTGCAGGAGGGGAAGGAGACGGGAGATAGACAGGTCTCTCAGCTCCTGTGCTGCATCAGGTGGTGCAAACAGATGTGCTGGGGCTGCTGCAGAGCCCGGCCCCCCTCCCACTCACATCAGCCCAGCCTGTGTCTGCACCACCTTTTAAAAGCAGCTCTTGCTCACTCGCCACAAATCTTCACTGCACACATCAGTTATATCAAATTAATTCAATTGAATTAATAACAGTAATTAATTCATGCATATTAGCATAACACCATGCATCATAGATGGAGGCTAATAAATGCAATACTGATTTTCTTAATCGACTTCTTCAGCTGCCATGTGTCTTAGTCAAAAAGGGAAGCTGTGGGGTCTTCCCCTCTTTTCCATATGCAGACAAGAGAAAAAAAACAACCAACAAACGACCTAAGAGACCCAAAGGTATTTCTGATTCAGACTGTACTTCTGCAACAACAAAAACAAGCACTAGGTTTGTGCTCTCAATTCCCTGCAACCCAGCCAGGTCACAAGCTGCAGTCTGAGGCTATTTAAAGGTCACCCTGCAAGTGTAAGGCTCTATAACAGACACTGCCCCAAAAGCAGGGGAAGGAGCAAGAGTGGCCAACGACCACTGTAATAACCATATATCTGGATATTATTTTCTCCCCTCACACATGGTTATTAAGAGACGATGCAGGTCTTAAAGCTAGAACCTTTTGCTCCGGGAAAATTATATGTGACACTTTACATACGGATTAGATAATTAATGTATGTCCTGATTTCTTCCACCGTAACATAAAAAGGGCGAGAGCAGCACTATAATTCCAGATAATTAAAGAGCGATGGAGTTACAGTGGCCTCCATGGCGGTGGGAGTGCTGCCCACTGTCATTAGTGCAGGAGAAACCCTCTCAACTCTTCACACCCTGCTGCAGGCTGTGCCCTCCTCCCCAGGGGCCATCCAGCCATGGCCCCTGCTGTCCCTGGCCACTTCCACCAAAGTCCCTTTCCTGCCATCTGAAGGTACTGAGAGGCAGCAAGACCCTGAACTCGCAGAAGCCAAGCTGCAAAAGCACGCTCCAAGAAACCACCGAGCCAGTTTAAGCTTCAGCAGATGAGCCCATCCCTGTGGAGTCTGATCAGCCCCGCACAGCTGGGCACACAGGGCTTGGATTGAGGGCAGCCAGCACACCGAGCCACCTCAGCACTGCTTCCAGACCTTGGATGTGCCCCACAAAGAGCTCAACCTGTTCGTCTACTACTGCTTCTACTGCTGAAGGAGCGGAGAGCATCAGGAAGGGCAAGTGCAAACCTGGGATTGCTACACCAACTAAATGAGTGCCACACTGGTGCTAAAATGAGGTGCAAGCTCCCCAAAATGGACTGGCAGGCAGTCCTGTAGGGACCCTGGTCTGGCAAAGGGTAGGTGTCACCCGTGTCCCTTGGTGGGGACGGCAGGACCCAGCACACCTGCACTGGCACTGGAGTTCAAGTGCATCGGTAGTGCCGTGGGACAGAGGATTTAGAGACACAGCAAAACAGAGCAAGTTCCTCCCAGCAGAAATATATGTCTCATGCTTGCTCTGAGCCAAATTTGCATGAGGCCCAAACTAGTTTTTTCCAGTGAGGTAGGCGAGACACACTCATTTAATGTAAAGAAAATGCATGTCGGTGCATGGGGACAGAGTATCTTTTGAAATCCCTGCAGGACCTCCCTGCCTGCTGTGATCAAACATTAAAATCTAGAGCTGTCACTAAGCAAAACAAACACAAACTGTCTGTGCTTTCATCTGCACAGCATCCTGCATCCTGCCCCGCTGATGCGCTCCCGCTGCCCCCCGAGGGCTCCTGCACCCGGGGACCGTGCCAGGCTGGGGGGACAGCAGCAGCACCCGAGGCACTCTGCAGGGTGACAGCAAAGTGCTCTGAACAACCAGGTGTTTCTCAGTTTGATCTTTTAGCAGGAAGCCTGTTTTTAGCTTGGTGCAGCCTTTGGTGTGTCCCTGCCCCATGTCCTGCTGCCCCCAAGGAGTGAGCAAAGATAAGCAACTAAGAGGGCAAGACTGGCAGCCCCAGCTGAGGGATGTGGGACGCAGGGCACTGTCCCCCTGCACTTGTCACATCTGCGTGTGTCAAACCTCCCTCTTCCTGTGCAGCTGAGCTCTGTTCCCAGAATAAAACAAAACAAAACAAAACAAAAAAAAACCACTAGAGGAAAAAAAAAACCAACCCACCCCAACTGCTGAGCTTTCAGATAGGCTCCTCTCATTAACTGGGGCTCGAGCACAAACGTCCTGAGGAGCAGAAAGCACAGGCTGCAGGTGAATAATTTCCTCTTTCGGGTTCCTCGCTCGATTTCTCCGCATCTCCTGCTGCAGCCTTTGTTTACCCGCCCGGCTGCTCCTCCATCACATCACTCAACATGTCTGAAGTGCTCGCTGCTCTCCCTACTCCCCAGCATCTTGACAATTTCGTATTTAAAACACTAATAATAATCAAGACGTGTTATTTTTCCTCCTCCTGCAGGATCTCCTAAGGCTGTGAAGGTCTCAAACATTTGACCGTAAGCCTGATAAATGCTTGCCTTCAGCCATGCACTTTCTTGCACCACCTTTGAAATATGTATGCACATGTTATGCAGTGTGGATGCATATCAATGCCATATCTACCTTTGCATATTAAATCATCGCCACATCTTCTCTGGCAGTAAAATATGCAGAGCATATGCTAAAGACAGCATCTTCCCTGCCTAAGCACAGCAGCCCTCCCCCTGCACACTCTCCCCCAGCACAGGCTGTGATCCCAGGTATTTCAGCCCCTCCCTTTTGCTCTTCCCCTAGGAGAGGTATTTATTTTTCTTTCCTCCCCCCCTCCTCACGTTGCTTTCACGGTTTTAAGGACTTCTGTTACTGCCTGCTTACAAAGATATTTCAGCTAGAGCTGTGCCCTAACTTCTCTCCTTCATCAGAGGGAAGACAAATAAGAGAGACTATGGAAAAGCTACTTGAAACAACAAGCCAGCAGGAGCATGGGATTGCCTTCCCTGTATTTACACTCTCTCATTACACAATCCTGCAGAGGCAATCAGGGATTTCCGAGGAACCTGCAGCCCTGCCATTACTGCTGCCCCATCTTGTGTTTTTACACCTGAGCAGTCAAACCTGGCTGACATCAGATTTGAGTCACAAAAAACGGAATGAGGTATTTCTGATGGAGTGGCATTATTCACTTTGATGATCACTAGGATAAAAGTCAGAAACAAGAATAATCTTTTGTGGGGCATAACTCAGTGGCTGGATGCTGGAATTAGGCAGAAATCTTTTGTCAAGGTGTGTTCCTTGAAAGAGCCTTGGTCCTACTCTTGGCAGCTGTGGGTTTGTGCTACACAGAGAACCTTAAAGCCTCTTCCAGTGTGGGACTTCCCATTCTGCTGGTTTAATAAAAATGCTAAAATTTACACACGAAACGTGCTCATCTTGCATTTGGAGTAACAGAGGTGGTTTGCCCAAAATAATTCCTTGGGCATCTAGATAATTGTACTTAGGGGTGTCTGACCAGGAAGCAGGAAATGTGCACATACCATGGAAGTAAATGGGGTGAATGGCTGCTCTAATATTACAGCTGTAGTATAGCAAATTATTATTATTAATGACAATAATAGCCCAGACACCCAACGGAACAAACCCTGCAGCCCGTGCCCTACCAGTCCCTGGGGCCAGCCAGCTGTCATCCCTCTGTTCACACCAAAGCTCTTTGGGGTCATGGAGCACTGGCAGAGCAGAGGGACCAGCTGCCTTACGCCACACACACATCTCTGCAAATCCTCCTCTTCTTCCCTCTCTCAGCAAACTAGGCCAAGGATTCCCATTCTCTCACCACACTGGCAATGCTGTGCCATCCCGCAACCAAGCTGGTTGATTTTCAACCCTCCTGCTTTCTTATCTGCTAATTCTCCTCTCCTACCTGTGGGCTTCTGTGCTTCTCAGGCATTCCTCTTCCAGACTAATTTGTCTCTCTTCTCCTCCCCCCCCCCCCACCCCCCCCCACCCCAGCCTTTCACTCACCCTAATTTTGCAGATTTCAGAAAAGAAGTGAGGAAAGCTGTCACTGTTAAAGGGAGCTCTAATCGAGCAGAACAGCATGAGCCCTTTTGTTTCTCTACAAGATGTCAAAAGGAGAAGGATTAGCAAGAACCATTTTCTCCTCAGCTCCCAGGTGTCTGCTTTCTCTGGCAGGTGCTGATCCTCTCACCCTTCCCTACTTTCCAGCAAAAGCCCCTGGACCACACCTGCAGGGACACCCTGACCCTGCTCCATCACTCCAGCAAAGAGAGCAGAGGAGGCATCATGCTCCATGGTCCCACTTCTCACCCCATCATGCACTGCAATGTTGGAGTGATGAGCTGTGCAAGGCATCAGCCTCTCAAACAGCTGCTGGATCAACCCTCATCCTACACTACTAGCATTCTCCCTAAATCAAAAGCAGGATGTGATACATGGGCTAAGAGGGGCTATTTGGTACAAGGGCTCCCTTCTGGTTGTCACTGCTGTAATTTTCCAGGAACAGAGGGATCAGGCTGGTTATGTCACCGTGTCATCAGGCTCATTTCTACCCACAGCCACCTTCTTTTCAATTACCACCTGCCCCAGGTCAAAAAAGAGCTTGACCCCTTTCACCCAGCAAGAACACGCTCAGCTTTGGCCCGTGGTAGAAGAACAAATCCTTCAGCACAAATTAACAACACCAGGAGTGCTTTCTCTCCTGTTTTTCTCTAGAAAGCAAAGTCTTGCTAAAGTCTCTCAAGAGATCAAGTAAAACCCAGAAGGGCTCAAGCCTGAAGTCCCCAATTTCTCCAATGGCATCATGTGTCCTACAGAAACCACAACATGAAACAAAATCTCCCTGACATCCACCTTGAGCCTCAATCCTCAGCTCTGGCACGAGTCAGGTCAGGCAGTGCAGGACGTGGAGGAGCTGGAATGTGTCCAGAGGAGGCCATGGAGGTGCTCCAAGGGCTGGAGTTCCTCTTCTCTGGAGACAGACTGGGAGAGCTGGGGGTGTTCAGCCTGGAGAAGAGAAGGCTCCAGGGAGACCTCAGAGCCCCTTCCAGTGTCTAAAGGGGCTCCAGGAGAGGTGGAGAGGGACTTAGGACAAGGGATGGAGTGACAGGACAAGAAGAGATGGCTTTAAACTGAAAGAAGACATACTTAGGTTGGATATTAGGCAGAAATTCTTCCCTGTGAGGGTGGGCAGGCCCTGGCACAGGTTGCCCAGGGAAGCTGTGGCTGCCCCACCCCTGGAAGTGTTCCAGGCCAGGTTGGACAGGGCTTGGAGCGACCTGGGCTGGTGGAAGGTGTCCCTGCCCATGGCAGGGGGTTGGAACGAGATGATCTGTGAGGTCCTGTCCAACCCAAACCATTCTGTGATTCCATGATCCTCAGTGCTGCTCACCCAGCCAGGTGTCCCTGAGCTGTGGGGTCATCACCAGGCTCATGGCAGATGATGGTGATGTCAAGCTGAACCAAGGCCAGGAAAAATACAATTAGGTGCATTTTAAAGCCAAGGTGTGATGTTTCATTTGCTGTAACTTCACCACACACAGCTAATGGGGTACCCTGGTGTGCTTGAGTGCAGCGACAGCCTACTGACAGCTAAATCTTGGCTCCATCAGGGACAGGGCAGCCATCAGTTAAACCCATGCTGCTGGCACAGATCTCCAGAAAATCAAGTCTAGGGACAAGCAGAGATGAGAAACAGACTCCTCACAGCACTGCTGCTAAAATTTTGGGAGGAGATGAGCCAACTGCATACATCTGTGTCTCTTTAGAGGAGAATAAATTAAAAATAATTATAGAAGAAAACACAAGTAATTGAAGATGGAAAAATCTCTGCCAGTGTGGCCAGATCTTCTTCTCCAGTGACACCACGAGGATGGTGTTCACAACAGAGGGCTGTCCCTTGGCACAGGCTTGGCCATGAGAGGAGCAGTTTCACCTGAGCATCACCTGCACAGTCAGGATTGTTCTGCTGCGGCAGCAGACCATGACATGTGGCATGAGAGGATGGTGCGTGCAAACCCACCGTGGGCTCCATCCCTCCTGCTGCCTGTTGCTGTAACTCCCTGCAGCCAGGTCTGCCTGCCCTCACCCCCCAGCCACCCTGCAAGGGCTGTGCGTCAGATTTGTGCCCATTGCATGGGGAAAGAGATTTTTCATTAGCGCTGCTGTTCCTCTCCATCTTTCAGGATGAATCATGGCTGGTTTAAGCACACAGCAAAGATTTATGCAGTAATAGATGTGGGGAATAGCTGTGGCTCCGGGGTCTCAGAACAATAATACATAATTCAGAAATTAATACAGGGTAGCAAAGACAATGGGATTTGAAATGAACATTATCGGCCAAAGCAAAAGGAAAACTCCACAGGCTCATCGTGTGCAGACGCTTCCACGATCCACACACCCAATTATAACTTTAGTTCTTACAAAGGGAACTGACTTAAACCATTAAATCTTTATTATTTTTTTCCCCGTGGTGGGAGGGGGAGTGGGAGTGCAGATTCCTTAAAGATAGAGAGTTTAAATTAAGCTTTAAAACTGTGACTGAGCAAGATTTAATACTGACAATTAGCCTGGACAAACAGTTAATCGTCCTGCAGGCATAATTTATATATTCTCTGTGCAACAGGGAGAGAATGTCAGCACATTGCACTGCAAATTAGTGCAATAAAAGAATCTCATAACCTCTAACAGTTCGGCTGTCTGACAAAGAGAGATCATTCCTCCGCTCCCCATGCTGTTGCCTAGCCACATTCACATCACCCTGGGCTGCTGCTCTCGCCTGTTAGACTTTATTTCCCACCTATATCCCACTGCCTGGACCTTCCCGCCAGCCACACCGCTGGTGGAGAGCTCTGTCAGAGCCCCCGGGCTGAGCCAGACTGGATGTTTGGTGTGAAGAAGGTAAAAATATAAACAAGCATCTTAGAGGACATGGTGATAATTCCAGTCCTGAATTAGCAAAGCAATTAAACACATGCCTAAGAATAAGGATGGGCCTGGGCAGCAGCTCAGGGCTTGGCTGAGCAGAGCTCGTAAACCTTCGGCTTTCTAAGGCGGGCATTAGCCAGCTGGGATGTGAGCTGGGGTGGTGGTAAGGAGTTTGTGTTCTTCCAAGTCAGGTATTTCATATAAAATATACAATTAAAATAAACAAACAGCGCAACATCTTTTTCCAAAGAACATTGTCACTGTTTAGACCACTGTGATGAGCAATAAAACCCCCCCATAATGGTGTCTCTGGATATTTCTATTTGGTAAGGACACAAGGACTGGAACACTTTTTAGCAGACAATGGTTATGTCTCATTCTTTATATTCTCATGTTAAATCCCTTTTAGAAAAAGTTAAATATTCGGTCAATTTTCCCTGTAGGTCCAGTGGCTATCGCTGCAACCCATATGTTGCATCGCAACAGAAAGAAAGTAGGAACTCATAACGAAGAAGAAAAGAAAAAAAACCCTTTAACAATATAGTCCATATCCAATATTATTATTTCAAGAGTATTATTTCAGTGGAGGCTTTCATAATGACTTACTGACCTAAACTATTAAAAACCATCCCCATGTCTGCAGTGGAACAGATGAAGTACTCCAGAAATAGCTACAATTCAGTGATACATACATTATACACTGTGCAAATTTGTTGAGGAACTTTCATAAGAGGGCTATAGAAAATTAAATTAATTATTAATAAAAATCAGCAATATCTTTTCCCTCATCTCCTCCTAATAACCATACAGGTGGCCTGCGCTGCTCTATTCTTCCATACAGAATTTTTTTCCCTGCTAAATTTCTTTTGCCTCTCTGTGCTAAAGGAGCCTGTGGGAGGCTGCTGTATGCAAAGAATTTGTTTTAAGAAAGGCAAAATGTTAGATCCCTCAAAATCAGCCACTAACCAGTGGGAGACAGTGAGATATTGGCAAAATAAAAAAAAAAAATCTTATTCAAGTATATCCTTATTTCCTGTGAAATTAAATTTGCATTTCTTTTGGGGGTGGAAGAAAAAGGAAGTGGGGAATTAAAGTCCAGAGAAAGCTAGTGCAGGGATAAAATATAAAACTCTACTGGGACTACCAGCTCTTAGGCACAGCAGGAAACTCCATACAGATTTACTTAAAATAGGTTAACAAGGCAGTTTGCCATCATCTTCTTTTAGCACTAGAGGACTCTGCTTTCGAAGGACACAATTAAAGGAAAGAAGGAAGAATCAGGACTCGGCAGTGCATTTCCAGCTCCAGCATTGCCTTCCACTGGAGCAAATAATGCCTTTCTGCTGCATTTCAGCTCTCAAAAATATGGAGATAACAGACGAGTAGGGCAAACCTGCACAGGCCTTACCAAAGATCTGGTCCAACATCTACCTGCCTCCTAAAAATTTGAGGATGCTGATATGGGAACCACACACAAATACAGACCACAATCCTCAGTGTGTGTTTCAAATCCCAGCGCAGTTTCTCATCCCTCTGTTCTCTCTGAGTATATCCACCAGTGCTGAGCAGCTAAAAACCCAACATCACCAGTTAACAACCAGTGTCCTCCCAGAGGGAGATTTTGGAGAGGCAAACGGCCCAGACTGACCAGGACACCTTAGAAGTACCAAAGCACCAACACTGGCTTCTTGCAGATTTACACTCTATGACATCTGTTCTGTGCCAGACAACGTGTCTGCATGAAATGCTGGGAACACAACAGGTTTCCAAAGCCATTTCTCTGAGTGGATACCTCACCCCAAAGCACACACACCTAAAAGCACACACATCCCCAGGTGCCAACTCAGCTGTGTGGCTGTATGAAAAATGTGCTAAAATGACTTTTAACACAGGATTTAAACAAAGCTCAGGTGGAGACAAAAACCAACCACACAAAACACTTCTTGAGAAGTTTTTACTACTTTTTTACTCCATGGTGAGGTGCTTTTTTAATGCAACCAAAGTCCTGGTGTTGCTGTAAACTCAAACCAAAACATAGACATTAAGTCTCTGTGCTGAGAACTGCTTGATACCAACATTTGTTTGCATTTGTTCCAACCTTTGACCTCCCAGGAAATGAAAACCCCAAATATTGTTCAGAAATATATTAGATAGCTCTGTAATGTCATTTGTTTCCTCTCCCAGCTCAGTCACCATTGTCTTTGGGATCACAGGCTTCTCCTGGGCCATGGGCATGGGCAGAGAGAGCTCTGCAGGGCAACCTGGCCACAGCACTGCCTTCCCCTTGCCCATGCCAGGGCACACTGGGGAAGGAAAAGTCCCCCAAACAGCCCTGATGTCTTTCAGCAGGAGAATACAGGAGGAGCTGGAGTCATTCAGTGTCCCTGAAAGGATGGGAGGGTACAGCTGAGTTCATGAATGTCTGTGCAATGACAACAATTCCCTCAGCCTGGAGCTGCCATCCCATTTCATCCATGCAGATTATCCCTGTCCCTGGGCAGTAGCACTTGAGCTAACTGGGCCTCCAAGCAAACTGCAGGAGCAAATGTTGATGAGGGTGAGGGTGCTGGCAGAGTTCATACAAGGATGCCGCTCCTCTAACACCCACCCAGCGGAGATGTCCACTTGTTGCCAGAGACAAAACAACCCCTCTCATGGAGCTAGAACTGCATGACCAAGTCCAAGACACTATAGAACAGTTTCCTACCCTGAGGTTCACAGACCAGGGATTGCCCATAAAATCATGGCAAACAACCCACACAGCAACAGTTGTTAGGAAGGCTGGATGGGGTGTTTTGCTACGGGGCATTACAGATGTGTTTGCCCAAGGCAGGCAGTGAGTGGGGCTGACACAGCCCCTGCACCTCTGATCAGCTGGGCTGAGGTCAGGAACAGACCTGGGGACATGGCAGAGCTCAAGCCCACACAGCTGGGTTTGGAAACAGCCTCGGGGCCAGAGCATAACCTCAGCCCTGGGATCACAGCATCCTTTGGGGGCTAAAAACAAACGGTTCTGGTATGTCAACAAAACTACAACACAAGGGAGCAGCTCCGCAGCAGCCACCAGCCTTGTGGGACACAGGCACGGAAGATCAGCTCTGCTGGACCCCACAGGCTCACTTGCATCACAGGAGAAGCAAAATAGGGAGTTTCTGTAAGAAAAAGTCACTGAAAATGATTACTGACTTATTTCTCATGAAAAGATGGCGCATTTAAAGCCTTCTGTTCAAGAATAACCCAAAATGTCAATGAAACACATTTGAATTCTCTTATTTACAGTAACCATGCATTAGTTTGTCTGTTGTGACTAGTGTGAACCTACCAAAACAACAGGTAAAATACTACTTTTCAATTTACTATTTTTAAAGTAATGGCACCTATGAAACACTGATCAAAACAACTTATTGACTTCTGCAAAGAATAACACCTTCTGTAACAGACATCTGCCAGTTTGATATGTCATGAAATAAAACAGATAGATATGGGAAATATATAATAAAAGCATAAGGCAATCAAATTGAATATTCAGAAATCCAAAATTTAATTTTCAATTTTGAAACAAATTTCTCAGAATGGGATCATTTTGGGGAGTTTGATAAAAAGAAGTAGGGTTTTCACTGAATTACACCTGGAAATAGTTCCATTTCTAGTGAGACACAAAGTCATAGCTTCAGCAAGAGTCAAGTGAGGTCTTGGACATTAACTGAGTTTTACTTTGTCAGGATGAAAGACAAACTCATTTCACAGCAGCTTTGAAGCAGCCAGCTATCACTTCTGGCAAACACCTAAGCAAGTGGCTTAAAATCAGCAAAATCCGCAGCTCCAGCGGCGTTTTCCCAAAGTGGGGGAGCCCCAGGGGAGAAAAGGAGGCTGAGCAGAGACCTTATTGCTCTCTAAAACTCCCCGACTGGAGCTTGTGCACAGATGGGAGTTGGGCTCTTCTCCCAGGTCACAAGCGTTAAGACAAGAGGAAGCGGTCTCAGTTTGCACCAGGGAAGGTTTAGATGGGATATTAGGAAAAAATTTTTCATAAAAAAAGGTCTGTCCAGCCCTGGCCCAGGTTGCCCAGGGCGGTGATGGAGTCACCATCGCCGCAGGGATTTAAAAGAGGAGTAGGTGTGGCACTTGGGGACGTGGTGGCCTTGGCAGTGCTGTGTTAACAGCTGGACTTGATGGTCTTAAAGGTCTTTTCCAACCTAAACGATTCCATGATCACATAGTTAAAAGCACTTGATTATCACCTGCTAACAAGTGAATTGAAGGCCTGGGGAGCACCGGCTCTCCCAGGATGGATTCGGGTGTTGCTAATTAAGTCCAGAAGCACAGCCTGGATGTGCAAAGTGGCTTGCACAGAGAAAGTGTCTTTCACACCTAGTCACTGTGCATTATAAATCTGTTTCAACAAAATTATCCCTTAATCATTCGTTTTGTTGAACGAGGTTTCACATTAGTCGTCCCCAAAATAGAAGTCATGAATGGTCTTTATCCACTTAATGAAGGTGGTAATCACTTTATTCCAATGGGTACAGTCTGTAACCCACATACACAGTTTAGAGTACTAAAAGGATCCTTCTCACAGTTCCAGCTTTCAGTGTTGGTTTAATGAGCTCCAGAAAAAGCAAGTCACTTTCTAAACAGACTGAGCTGTTTTAAATACCTTTGCTTTTCTTATTGTTTACGGCAGGCCTCTACAGGTTTAAAATTAAAATCTGTTGTATAAACACACTTGTCACTCTTGATACCTGCTGTTGGTTTTTTGTGAAGTGTTGTATTGCAAAGACGCTCTTCAGAGGTCCCAAACTGTGACACCAAAGAGCAGACAGACCTCAGAAGAAGGCTGAGCTCCCCTTTGTGTTCCTCCACCACCAGTAGTAAATCAAATATACTCTGAATGGTTTTTATTTGGTTGTGACACAGCATTTGGATCCATTTTAGGGCAGGTTTTTTATTTTGTTCACAAGACTATTGGTCTTTGAAGGGGTATAGAAGGATGAGAGCATACACAGATTAACGACACGGAATTTGCAAGGAGCTATAACAGAGGAGGGGGAAATGGGTCACATTTTTAGGCTTACTAACATTAAAGGTGCCCCTTTAAGGAGTTAGTGCTAATGAGCCAGCAAATTATTGCGATGGAGTCAAAACTAGCCTTCTGGTTCTGCAGATCCGGAGAACCAATCTGGAGGTGCCCAAGTGGAAAATGATGTGGTTTGTGGAGGTCAGTATTTCGGGTCAGTGTTTGTGAGGGCTGCCTGCAACTGCTGGGGCTGCCCACAAATATATCACAGCTGAAGTCACTCATAGCAAGCGGCTGCGACCTTTGCAAAGATTACAGAGCAGCTGCAATTGCAAGGAAATAGGCTGGGAAATAGGCTGGGAACAGCAGCCAGGTTTATGCAGGGCTCTGTCAGAACCACAGGGTCCTTCCAGCAAACACTACCCCGCCCAGGTTCAAGGTGGAGTGGACATCATCCCCCCTGAAAGGCTGTCACCCCCACAGGCAAACCAGCAAATAGGCAGGGAGAGGGAAAAATGAGATGTCACACGAAGGGGCTTTTCCTCAATGAGCACCTCTAAGGGCAGAGCTGGGAACGGAGCCTCCTGCCAGAATAAAGGCACTGGAGGCAGTGTTGCTTTGCAAGCTCCAGTCTGATTTGCTTCTCATTAGAGCACATACATCCCAGTGTTTTTACTCATTAGTGTTTTACATCCCTCAGAAAATCCATATTTTGCACTAGCTGTCTCAGTGTTTAGTCTCTTATATTTTCCTGCCTGAGTTTTCTGCCTGTTCCCCGCCTTGTTAATTCTCTTCTCTATTTTCCCCTCTGCCCTGACTCATGAAGCACCTCTGAATTCAGCAAAACCTGCCAGGAGGGAGGTTGGCAGAAGCAACACAGCCCTTAACGGGAAGGCAAGTCAATGATTGGCTTAGAGTTATAGAATCACAGAGTGGTTTGGGTTGGACGGGATTTTTAAAGGTCACCTAGTCCACACCCCCCTGCCATGGGCAGGGACACCTTCCACCAGACCAGGTTGCTCCAACCCCAATCCAACCTGTCTTTGAACACTTCCAGGGATGGAGCACCCACAACTTCTCTGGACAACCTGTGCCAGTGTCTCCCCACCCTCATTGTAAAATCTTCTTCCTACTATCTAAGGCATAGAGGGAAGGAAATTACTTGTTTCATCTCAGTTGCAGGATCATGCCTATAAATTGAGACCTTCTACATTGGGCACAGGGACAGGGACAGTTCTCCCAGGTCCACTTCAAGCTCCCCAAAACATACTTCAGATGTATCTTAAAAAAAAAAGAGGAGCAAAGAGAAGCTCCTCCTTCCTAAGTGCAGGAGTCCACTGAACATTTGCATTATTTCATATAACAAGGGAGGGGCAGGGACTTAAAATGGAAACTGAGATACAATTAATTAGCTGTTAACTGAAATGAAGGACCTTCTGCTCCCAATATCTAACCCAGTTTAATTATAGGTGTCTGGAGCTGGGGAGCCTGAGTGTTCACAGGTGGGGTAGGAGGTGGTAATAGGCAGCTCGTCCCCCCCATCATAATCCTGCCTCCAACCTCTCCCTGTACCTGTTTCTGATATGTGCAATAAGCATGAAGAAGGGCTTTGGATTACAAAGAGAGACCTCCCCCTCACCTTGTAATTACCAAATTAACACATTCTAATGGGTGAAGCACTCCAGCAGCAGACTATGATTAATGCACAAGTCCAATTAGCCGCAGATTCTTTCCCTCTAATTTTAGCCCACTTAAATAGCATGAGACAATCTGTAACGTCTCTGGGGTGAACCTCCCCTCTACACAAGCTCCCTCCTCTGCCATTTAATGAAATCTCTGGTGCTTAATGCGAGAGGCAGCTCAACTCTGCCACTCTGCTGGAAACCTTGTTCTGGCGCAGCAACTGCACGGGCAGGGAAAGCTGCCTCCATGAAAGACAAAAAGAGTACCTGGCTTCAAAAACATCAGCTGATGGGAGCTTAGCTACTGTCACACCAGGTGGAGAGGCAGGAACAGCTTTTGAGAGACCACATTTAAGCTCCCTAAGAGCACTGCTGATGTCCCTAAACCTTACACCCACCAGGAGCCTTTGCTGGCAGCAACCTGAATATTTCTGAAAATGACTACTCAGTCACAAGGGTTCCCAATCTGGCGTCTATCTAAACACAAGTCCATTACTCCAACAGCAACATAGATACACTAATTGTTAAAACTCTCACTTCTTTAACAAAATACTTGCATTCTTTTCCCTTCCAAGAAAAGTAGGACAAATTCCTCAGAAATGTCCTTCGGTGTGCCCCATTTTCAGTGTTAGAGGGGTTTCCAGTTGGTGGTTTCACTGGTTTGATGGAGAAGGAGCCCACGGCCTGAGGAAGAGGAGAAGGCACACCAAGAAGCTCAAAATACTGTGGGGGGCCTGACTCAGCCCAGGAAAGAAAAGGAAAAATGGTTCTTTGTGCCAAATCTGGAGTAAAGTCAACCCAATGATGGATGGCAAAACAACTTTTTAATAAGAGTCTTTGCCCAATAGGGAAGCCTTAGGAAGGTGGGACACCACATCTGGCATCTGAACACAGCCCTCTGAGGAGCAGCCCCAGAATCCTGAGCAGAAGGCAGCGGATGCTCCCAGGGGAACAGTCCAAGTGGCTGCTTGGAGAGGATCTCAGGTCTCCCTTGTCCAGTCAGGGAAGCATGAGCTGCTGCTGAGAACCTGGCAACCTGCTAAAGGCACACCCATCAGCGGGAATGGCTTCACACTGACAGAGAGTAGAGGTTTAGACTGGATATTAGGAAGAAATTCTTCCCTCTTAGTGTGGTGAGGCACTGGAACAGTTTGCCCAAAGAAGTTGTGGCTGCCCCATCCCTGGAAGTGTTTAAACCCAGGCTGGATGGGGCTTGGAGCAACCTGGGCAAGTGGAAGGTGTCCCTGCCCATGGCAGGGGTTTGGAACAAGATGATCTTTAAGGTTCTTTCCAACCTAAACCATTCTAGGATTTGATTAACTGCTTACTTCTCCTAAGCCATTACTTGACTGCCTGGGAAAGACCAGTACCTGTGTGCAACAGCACAAACTTCCTGAGCTATTTGCAATATCCTCCCAGCTTTTCATATTCAAGGAATTTCACTCTCCCAACACATATACCCATCCTGGTTATGAATGGCAAAATGAACAGGTTTCTAATTGAACACTCAGGCTGCACATCACTGATGCTCCCCAGCTGGCTGGGTTTTTTTTACACAATGTCCTCCAATAACAAAATCTGAGTGGAAAACATCAACAAAAAAATTCCCACAAACCCTGTGGACACTCAGACATGTGCAATGGCCCTGAACTGGGGGATCCATAACATTTGAAGGTGGTTTATGAATTTCACTCCCTCTGTCAGGAAAAGGAGAACAAGGTTTTTGCAGAAGGAAAATGCAAGTGACACTTGACAAGGTCACCCAGCAAGTCCGTGTCAAAGAAAACTGCTCCTTCTATGGCACTCCTGATGCCCTCTCCACCCAGCTTAGGACAAAACTCTCTTGCCACATCAGTGTCTCCTGAATCAACCTGTAAAATTTTATTAAAACATGACCTGGTATTTTTGGAAGTAAAATCCACTACAGCAGCAGCAGCAGCAGATTCAGCTGACCAGCTCCCAGCACTGCCCTTCTTGGCCATCACTTGCTTTTTCTAAGATGTAAAGAAATCTAGTAAAGCTTTCTAAGCAGATGATGTTGTGTACAAAATATTAATGCTGCTTATCCCTAAATTGATATTTCTTTGAAGAGTTCTAATAAAGCCCAGTTCCTCCAGAGCCTTAACCATGACAAACGTCAATAAATGTTATGAGTCCCTGAGGCTGAATTTTAAAGGAGCATTAAAGATTAAAGAATGCACAGGTCAATTACTGAAACAAGCAAATGACTTTAGGAGTAATTACATATAATTTTGCCTTGTTTATTTTGCATTAGTTATAAGTGTCCATAATCCTGTGTCCCCCCCCCCAGGGTCTCTTATGATTTGGGTTGAAAAATTCCTTCATCTCTCATTTGATTTTAAGCGCACTTGCTGGGGCCGAAAAGTGGCTTTAAAAATGATTTTCTGGTGCCATATGTATACATGTATATACACGCACACATATACACACACACACGCATTCCCTCTGGTGTCTCATCTATCCACCACACGAGTTCCTGCCTGTCCAAAGCCCCCTGGAGCCAGATCCCTGTGCCCCTACTGGCACAGCCCATTTAGCTGCAGCAGGACTAACGTTTCAATACTGCATTTCAATACCTGCAATAAATGGCTAAAGCTACTAAGTGATGTTTTAAAATGTGTCATTCATCCATGAAGCACTGGTACCTCCATATAAAATGAGCCCATGAGAGAAAGTTCAGATCCTGAGGTGCTCTCCCATCGCTGGGCATCTCAGCTCCTCCATCCCCTCCTGACTCTGTGCACACACATCACACTGGGCTGTTTTAACATTAACTGAAGTTTTAACTCACTGAAACCCTGTGGCTCCTGAGGAAAACCTTCACCTGCCCATGCCAGGGGTTGCCTCCATTAATGTTTGCCCAGGTACCAACTGTTGGCCAACCCAAGGCTCACCCAGGGGCAGGATGGAAAGCACAGGGATGCTGGAAGGGGAAGGTGCTGCGGAAGGGGACCCACCATGAGATAAGAATTGCTTGCTTAGGGCTTTCACCCACTTTTCATTTCTTCTGTATTCTCAGATGGCACTAGATTAGCAAAGTATTTACATAGCCCTTATGAAGTACATTTGATGTTCAGGGCAGAGTCAGCATCTCTCATGTGGCTGTTCTGCCTCTAATGTCATTTTATAGTGTGCCTGCTTCTAACAAGGGTAATAAAATAAATTTGGGAGGGGAGGCGGAGGTTGAGGAACACATTATGGAGGAATCTGGACCTCTCTGCAGCCGGCAGGAAGAGGAAGCTCAGTAATGGACATGTCATAATCTTTCTGTGCCAGTTAATATACGTCCAGTGTTACACTAATGTTTTATTGCACTCCACACATTCAGCAGAAGCCCATTTCTTTTAAGTGATTTTGATAAGCTGATTGATGCAGTCCCTGTTTTTCTCATATGTGTGTGTTTGTAAGAACCCGTCTGCCTGATGCCACGGGCTTCTATCTAATAAAGGACCTATAATGTACTTATTTTCCTCGACCATGACTTTCCTCCACTTTCCCCTGCAATTTACTACTTTAGAGAAATTTAATCTGCTGCTGAAATTCACTGTATTATTAATGGAGAGCCAGTGCACAGCCTCACTGTAATTAAACTACACACCAAGAAAAAAAAGAATCTCAACCCACCCAGTGCTCAAATAGCATCAAGGGTTTCGCTGGAACGATGTGGAACCAGGAAATGTAGAGCCATGCAGGATAGGTGTCCTGGTTACGGAGCTCTTTGCTGGTTTTTGCAGACTCAAGATGGCACACAGATTCCCAACCTTCACAGCCTCCAGGGAATTAAATTAAACTCCTCATTGCAGGTGTCACACAGGCAAATTCAGGGCTGAAGGAGGGACAGACCTCTGCCCTTGGGACATAAGTTTTGGAAAATGCTGCTCCAGGAGGCTGCAGGGGTGAAAAAGACTGATACAAATGAGCAAATTCACACTGGAGGATTTACTGCTGTCCTGGATGATCCCGATGCAACCCCTGCTGTAGGGGTCTCTTAAGCTGCTGGCAGAGCAGACAAGACAGGACAAGCACCTCCAGACACAGGGCTTGCACAGATGGCTGCAGTGACCTCCAGAATCACTTTTCCAGGCTTGCCCTTAGCCCTGGGCCAGCAACGATAGTCATTGCTTGTGTCCAGAGATGCTGAGGCTCAAGGGTTCAACTGATGTAAAGATGAGACACAAAACACCCCTTTAGCAGGCAAAGATAGACTGTCCCTTAGACTCCAGCCTAACACAGGGGAAGGATTCACCTGTATCCTTCAGGCTCCAGCCTAACACAGGGAAGGATTCACCTGTATCTCATGTTCCTGTGCAGCACAGGCAAAACTGAGACAAAGTGATGCCAAACTGCCTGAGAACTGAGAACCTGAGAGGGGCTCACCTAAGCTCGTTCAGATCTCAGCAAATTAAAGAATAAGCCCCTTGGAGCAGCTGGGCTGGTGCCTCAGGGTGTCACACACAGAAACAGCTGATCTGTGTGATGGCAGGTGCAGAGTGCCAGGTCGTGGATCACAGCCACGGGCAGCAGCAGGAGAGGGCTCCCTTTTGATCTTGACACATTAGTTGCTGCTGGGATGAAAAAGGCAGGATATGACTTATTTTCATCGGGACTGATGGGACTCAGAAGCCCCAGAAGATCACCAGGCCACTATTTGAAGATCTCTCTCACTTTAAAGCTGTCAGAGAAAACAAGGCTGTGCCAATTTTTTTTAAAGGTTTTTTTTTTTTTTTTTGGGTGTCTCTTTTCATTTGTCAAACCTTCATAGCAGGATTAAGCTATAAAGAGAACACTTGGCAGCAGACATGTAGAGGCAAGAGAGGTAGGGACAGCATTTCTTGGGCAGAATGGAAACTGGCATGGAATGCAGAAGGAAAACAAAGCAATGTTATCTCTGCTCCTTTCACTGGAACTCTGCTGGTTTGTTCTCTTGACTCTCCACTCCCTCCTAACACACCTGTGAAAACACCAGCTGGGCAGCCAAGAGCACAGATTTGCAATGAACACGCTGGTGGGAAGGGCTGACCAAGAGCGAACAAAAGAAAGGAGAGAAAGAAATGCTGGTAATTGCTTTTATGCAAGAGCTCCAAAGTGCTAAGAAAGTGCCAGTGTTGCAAACCTGCAAAACACTTGAAATTCCCAGGAAAAAAAGTATCTCTCCTGCCTCATTTTATACAACTTGCTAAGCAATTTACATTCAACGTAAATCAAAGGTTGGAAGCGTAAAAATTTAGGGGTTTGAATAAAACTAAACGCATCAGCAAAAGAGCCACTGATGCACCACTTTTAGGGACATGTACATGTTCAGGAACATTCAGTTAAAAAGAAGACACAAAGTTCAAGCATGTTTGGCAAGGATAAAATCTCCATTGATTTCAGTTTTTCAGTGCTAGCACTTCTCTGTGAAGATTGCAAAATACATTCTTTTTAAACTATAAAAAGCTGCAATTACAGATGGGTTCCTCAACAGAGAATGAGTTGCATTCCCAGCAGCAGGGTCACCCCTCCCTTGGCAAGGCTCAGGGAGGTGGACAGACAGAAGACTTCCAGAGACATTGGACACCACAGTATTCTTACTTTTGCTGGGGTTTTTAATTCTTAGTGGGTAGAGCAGAGATCTACCCCCCCTTCCAAGTCTCCTGAAAGGTAGCTGAACCATTTTGCCCAAGCTAAGAGAAACCACAGATCTGAGAAAAGCTGAAGTAGAGCCTGTACAACTGTAGGCTTTTACACTCAAAATTGGGAATGGCTACACAACCTTAACTTTACCTTGTTCTTACCAGCTCTGCATGCAGCATGCACATACTAAGGACAAGGTCTTTTGCAGGTATTTTTTGTTTTAGCAGCAGGGTCACCAATGTGATCTCCCTAAAAACATGGTACTAGACAGTGGCAGTGGACATGTGGAGAGGAGCAACACAAGAAATAACCCAAAAGCTGAATGAGTCTCTGCATCATTTCCAGAAGGATTTACAATTCCCTCTGGAAGTAGGTGAAAGCTGAAAGGGCAAAGATATATATTAAAATAGAAAAAAAACCCAAAATCCTCATTTGTCTCCCCTAGGGTTGAAAAGAAAAGGAAATATGGTGACTGAAAGCAGCCTCTTGACTTGGTAGTACTGCTTCTTTTTGGTATTTATTTGCCAGCCTCTAGTCCCTATGTTTCCTTCACTCATTTGGAAAGGTTTTGTACAGTGTATTTGTGAAGGATGATTGACTACAGGGAGTCTTTGTTGTACTATCTGCTGTAATTATTTTAATTCAAACACATTCCCTTATAGGACTGACATCATAAACGCTGTTTTCTATAACAAATAGCTGTCAAGGCTGTCAAGCAGATCTGCTTACTGTTTTATATCATTACGATATTTAATTTCAACTCTGCGTTCTTTGTCAAATGTTCTCAAGATTTCCTTTCCCCAGTAGCAGATCAGACAGACGCCTTCGGTTTCCAACAGATCATTCCTTAGGGTGAGGTCACAAAAAAAGAAGGAATTTGCAGGGAGATGCTCACATCCCAATGGGAACTCATGGCCAATCTTAACTTTGCAATGGCGCATTACTGTACGTGGGGTGTTATTAACCACCAAGCTGGTTGGGTTTTTGACATGCTCAGACTCAAACCTTCTCAATAATAAGAGCACGGAGAAGCCTTTCTATTATCAGGTTATAAACAGGACCAGGAACTGATAGAAACAGGCAGCACTTAATTCCCAGCTTCTTCTTGTATTTCTCATTGATCTGACTTCCAGCCTTCCTTGTGAAATGACAAGCTGTGGTTCAAAAATAAACACTTCATAGTCCTCAAAAGAGAAAGACAGTGGCAAGGACCAGCACAGGCCAAAGTGTTTTGGTCAGAAAAAGGCAGGGTTTTGTGCCTGTTTCTCCCATCAGCTGCTCCGCCCTGACTCTCAAACTCTCCTGGACAGCACCAGCTCTGTTTGAGCCAACTCTGAATGTGTTCCTGCCATGACAGCCTCAAACACTGTGTTTTTATGGTGGTTCATTGAAATGCAAATTATATTTCAAAAAACAAAATGGGAAGCTGCTCCATTTCAGGGGGTTTGGAACTGGGTGTCCTCTCCCACAGGTAGCCACATCCTTTTCTTTGAAAGGAAAAGCACACCAAGTGTTTTACCCTGCCCATCCGTGGGGCAAGGGGGACAGGAGGCAGCAAATGGAAATGCAAAGCAATTCTAACCTTGCCATCACTGCAGACAGACACACTAAACCCATCTTCTGTGGGCTTGGCCTGTGACATCTGAACAGGGGGCTGGTTCTTGTGTGTTCTGCCAAGTCATTTTCAGGGGCTCCTGCAACACATACCAAGGAGGCTTCTAAAGGCCACCTTGGTGTTTCATTGCCCTTCACACATGCTGGTCCATACAGAGAGGGTCACAAATGCCAATCCATCTGCTCTCAGCCTTTCAGGGCAAGAGGACGATAAAGCAGCAGAGAGATCCTGGGGTGCAGGACCAGCCCAGAGGGAAGGAAGATGCCTGTAGAGAGTATGTTTCAGAGGGGGCTGAGAACAGCCCACCCTGCCCACAGCAGGCTGCCCAGACACCAGAGAACTCAAAATTCTCCCAACTGCTATCAGCTCCCCTGGGAAACGTCCCTACGTGTCCAGAGGGCTCCCAGTTCTCCAAGGCTGAAGCCACCTTCTTGCTGATTAGTCCTCCCACATGCAATACAATGCAATCTTAGTTCTGAGTTAGTGGCAGAAGTCAGAATTAATGAGAAAGGAGAGGCAGGCTTGGTTTGACCACTCTTCCCACAGCAGAATAAGACTTGCCTACACAAACACCAGTGCACACAGCCATAAACACAGCCTGAACCTCCTGCTCCCTCTGAAGGGCTCAGCATCAGCACAGCAAACATGTCATTTGCTCAGCTGTTGAGACGTGGGGCTGCAGCCCTCCACATGCTCTGATATTTGGAGCTTATCATTTAATTAAAAATAACACCCAGGGTTTGAGGGCCAAGCCAATGATATACACCAAGCTGCTTCCTCTCCTGCCTCTCTCCAGCCCTCCCTGCCTGCCTGTGTAGGTGTATAACACTGTAACCTTCCTTTCTGACACAGAAGTGCTATAAACCATCAATAAATTTTACTGACTTTCCTGTGACCTTCATGAGGACTGGACGAGTCACATCTCACACCAAAGATGGAGCTGTAAATATTTTATCTGTGCAGTAAACACAGTGCCGACAGCAGCAACTCACTCATGTCCCGGGGACTGCTCTGTGAGCATTCCCGCTGTGTCGGGATGGAGATTTATCTGCTGCTTCAAGAAGAACCTGGGCACAAAGGCAGAGCAGCTCACAGAGAGCTATCTTATTCCCAGCGGTTTCATGTCACCAGCAGCGGCTGCTGCCTCATTACAGAGCAACTCCCTGGCTCCGTGAGAAAGGCAGGGAGCAGGAGCCAGGCTGGCAGGAAGGCAGAAGTGCTAACCGCTCCTTCAGCGAGGCCCTGAGCCAGCAAAACCCTAAAACATGTTGAAGTTTGGCAACATGAGGTGTTCTCTGGCTGCTACAGGGTTTATGGCACCTGAGGTTTGTTCTTTTGCAAACTCTGGGGTTAAGGTTTGGGAGGAGGGTTCCAAAATGATCATTAATTCATGTTTCCCCCCAGCCATGTAGATCTCTTACGAGTTCAGGAGTATTCACGCAACCACATTTCTCACTGTTGCAGGTAAGCACAAGCTGACCTTTTACCAACAGGAAAATGGACCGTCCTCACTCTGCTTTGGGACGTAACTGCATCCTGGATGTGCAACACCTGCAGCCTACACTGCTGCCATCCTTCACCCAGATCTGCTGCTCTCAGACTTGTCCTGGCGTGGGTCACAGTGCTGCTGCACAGCACAACCACCACCTCAGCACTGTGCCCCTCCCAGACACCGTGCCCGGGCTCTGGGGATGTTGTTTGACATGGAACCCCAGTGCCTTCAGCAGTAAAATCGGGTGCTGTGGTTCCAGTACACTCTGAGCTCTCCTGCCTGCCCTCCAGGAGAAGGTGGCCAAGTTCTACTTAGCTCTGAGAATCACAGCAGCTGGAGCCACCAAACTGCAGTGAACAGCCATTCATGGGAAACCATCTTGTCTTATCATGGGTTTTCATTAAGGAAACAAAAAAACCTCCTTTCTGTTAAGCCCAAAGGCTGTGGAAGGTGAGGAAGAGGAGGACAGTGAGCTTGTTACACCCAACTCCCCTGCATGGGTGAGGAGCAGCTCACACAGGATACAACCCATCTCCTCGCACCCTGCTCAGGGTTTAAATTTGTCCCATGAAATAATCTGCTCTGTCCACTTTAAATCCTCTGTGCACCCAAGGACACACTCCTTTAAGGCATTACCTCTTCTTTGGATCCTCAAAGGGTAAGTAACTCAGCATCATGGTGCCCAGACGACAGGGCTACCCCTCAAAAAAAGCCCAAAGCTCCTCAAGATCTTCCTTTTTCCTCATCACCATGTGCCCTTCGAGCCTCTGCCACACACAGCCACCCTCCCGCACACAACCCACCCTCGCCACGCTCGCATCAACCTGGACGCGTTGTCATCCCGTAATATTTCTTAAGGCAAAACCACGTCTACAAGACAATCCCCAAGGATACATCCCTTTGTTTTCCAGCACACGCTGCCAGGAGACATGCACGTGAAATGCCTGCTGCTATAATTGAGCCAAGAACAAGCAAGCCTCCGAGGGTTTCACTGACAGCCTCCACACCGGCTTCCCTGGCTCCATCACTCCTGCTGCTGGCAAGGGATGGGACTACTGGGAAACCTGCCTGAGGGATAGAAGGGTAAGAGGGATACTGGCCTGGTTCCCATCTCTCCTATCTGCCCTCAGATATCCTTCCTGATCCTGCTGGCTGCATCTGGTCTTAAATCTTCAGCTTTCTCCCCAAGTGAAACAGCCCAGCTTGCCCTGGCATGGCCTGCTGCTTTGGATCATCCTCATCTCTTCCCTGTGGAAAGGAGGAAGTGGAATCCCTCCTGCTATGCAGAATCTCACTGCAGCTCCTACAGCAACTTCAGAGGACAGGGACAGCCCAAATTGTCCTGCTGTGGCATGAGGCAGCAGCTTGGTTTGGGTCATTTGCCCACCCAGAGACCCCTGTGAACACCCACACAAAGGCACGGTGCTCACACAAGGCTGCTCAGTTTGCAAAGGGTGAGAGTAAAGGGTTAGTTTTGTCTGGCAAAGGCTCCCAAGCACCACCACCCCCCTCCCGATTTATTTCTGCAATTGTAATTAAGGCCCTGACAAAGTGGTTTAGCTGCCTGAGTCTTTTGTTCAATTTATTGATTAGCTATTTCTCAGAAGTTCATTACCATCCAGAGGCTGGGAATTGGGAATTGGGTCTATGTGGTTTTTCAAGGCTTCATCTCTGCTTCAGATGATTAAATGCAGCCACAACACATCCATCCTGTACTGAACAGCTCTGCCCAAGGTCAAACATTCATGCAAAACAGGAGTGCATATCTGCATGTCTAAATATCATCTGCATGAATTTCCAAGAGGATGTTTTTAAAGCTTTCCCCGTGAGTAGGGGAAAAAAGAGAAGTATTTATAGAGGTAAGGCAGGTCGTATCTAAATGCTCTTAATACAATATCCTTTAATTATAAACTAATACATTAAAAAAATATCTCAAGATCCACTCCCTCAAAGTAGGAATGGGGGAGGTGGGAAATTGCTATTGGCACAAATTGGCAGCTCCTGCTCAGGAGCAGAGGGGCTGAACGACAGGGTGGACAATTCTGCAAGACAGAAATATGGAGGAAATACTGGATCCCACCATCCGTCTTACACTGAGGGAAACAAAGGACTCGAGCACACAATGCTGTCCATCAGCAATCTTCATTAAGTTCACTATTTATCACAAGCACAACACACAGCACCCCCCCAACCTGCTGTCTTTCCTTGAAAGGTTTTCGAGGCAAATGAGATGCAGCAGGTTTCATCCAGATTTCCATAGAGCATTTGTCATTAGCTAAGCTTAAGAAGACAGGATTTAGTAGAATCTGTGACATGGGTGAAAGTCTCAACAGAATCTGAAGGGCACAGCACTAGGAGGAAGGAAATTATTGATGGAGATTGCAAATAACTCTTCTTATTCAATGTTTTTTGGGGTATTTACCACGTACTAAGAAAAACAAATACATACCAAGGAAAAGTACAGAGGGGCACCAGGACAGGTTCCAGCAGAGAGCTGGGAGCAGCACTGGTCGAGCAATGAGAGCTCAGCACTGGGGTCAGAGCTGGAAAAGTGCCCTGGCAGCATGCCCAGGTGGCCTAGAAGGCCACTGGCATCTCCTTTTGTATCAGCAATCATGTGGTCAGCAGGACCAGGGTAGTGATCGCCCCCCTGTACTGGGCACTGGTGAGGCCACACTTCAAATCTTGTGTTTATTTTTGGGCTCCTCATGACAAGAAGGACACTGAGATGCTGGACTGTGTCCAGAGAAGGGCAAGAGAGCTGGGGAAGGGGCTGGAGCACAAGTCTCAGGGCTGTGCTCCCTTTCCTGAGCCTCACAATCTCCCTTCTCCTCCTTGCACTCATTTTTCCATCTCCCAGGGTCAAGATGAGACACAGAGAGGATGCACTGGAGGATAAACAAGAATTCCTGATTCTAATTGGGAACTTCACCTCTTCAAAGACCAATATGATGCCTGGTCTCATCACATAACTTTTCCCGTAGAGAAAGGTACATCTGGCAACTCTCATCACTTCTGTCCAAGAAAGTCACATCAACCCTTCAAGGAGAAGAGGCACAGGCTACAAAGGAGCCTGGAGGGAGCAGAAGGGCTGTCCTGTGAGGGAGATTAAACCAGCTTAAAGTGATGCAGCCATTAAAGTGAAGGCTGAGGATGGAAGAAACTGCTAATAAACATGTTGAGTGTGTAAACCTTTGGGTGAGGAAGTTATTCAAGCTAAGGTGCAATGCTGCAGCCATGAGCTGAACATGGAGATAAATAGAGCTCCAGTGCAGAAGGAACCTGAAATAATTACACAGCTGGACCCTACACAACTCTCCTGTGCCGTGACAGGAAAGCACAACAGCCTCTGCCATTTGGGAATATTAAGGAAAACTTTTTCTGAAGCACTGAAAAGTTTGAGCTTGGCACAGATACGGGACAAAGTTTTAAACCCTATTGGGCCCGCAGCACCATCCAGCTCTTCAACACCTGACACGGGCTCTTTTTCCATAATGTTAATAAGGAAGGCTCCTACTTTAATGTTCCCTTCGTGTCTGCTCTGCCTTTCACAGACCAGCTCTGTGACATGGTGAGAGGCGCAGAAAGGAAACCATCCCACTGGAGAAAAAAAACCAAGCCAACTTTATGCAGTCACTTGTATGAAGAGAGGAGAAATAGTAAAACCCTTAAAAAATGTTGTGGGAGTTGCCAGAGAAACCACTGCTCATCTCAGCACACTCTTCTTTGATACCACACGCTCCCTTTTTCAAGCTTGTCCCAGTGCAAGAAGCCTTAAAAAAAACCAAAAACCAAACATTTTCATCTCACAGACAGGAGATGAGTAGCTTACTCAGTTTCTTTTCCAAAAAAGATGCATTGTTTTCTTCTCTGACAATCCAATTTCTCCAAAATAAACACCATTTGTATTCAGACAAGACCATTTCCTGCTCCCTATTTGAGTCAGCACCTGTTTGTGTAGCACTGCAATTATTTCCACAGTGACACACTTGTCACTGTAGTTGCTCTGTGTTGGGTGCCAGCTGGAGCACCAGGGAACTAAGCAGGCTTTTATGTAGGGAAAAGGTGCTGGTTATTGGTAATGAGTAAGGAGAAAACAGGGAGGGGATGCTTTTCCCCTCTACCTCCTACATCCTTCCCTTCTGAAGATTTTGTCTCCAATTTCTCCCCTTGCCTTGGGGTCCCCTTTCAAGGGATGTAATTGATATAGTCACTGAAAATAATAAAATTTATAGCCCAGGCTCAACACTATAAATTTAGCTATTACGTTCCTGATGGGAAAATGAAGAACAAAATGAATTGAGACAGAATATTTGTCTTAATAATTGTCTCTTTTCTATGCCGTATGTGTTTAATATGTCTGTGTGTATATATGTGTGAATATATATATACATTTACATAACTATATTTAGCAAAGGATTTTTTCTGTTTGCTTTTTGTTGTGATTTTTTTTTTTTTGCTCTGCTTTTTAAATGACCACATCAGCACATACCCATGGCCAGGCAAGCACATTAAGCAGCCATCTGTGACAGAGCAACAAGGTGAATTTCCCAAACTGGAGCTGTTTGATGGGAGAAGAGCCGAATTTTGGATAACCCAGACAGGGTAACAACCAATTGCTCCACGTTGCAAAAAGGCTCCTTCTTGGGGCTTTTGGCAGATTTATTTCATTTTTAGCCAGCAGAGTCAGAGCTGAGCCAGCACTTCTCTGCTCAAAGCTGTAGCCCTGAGACTCTGATAAGGTTTCTCAGTGAAACATTCCCTCTTCTCCACTCCTTCCTTCCCGTCCCTGCTCTGACTTGGGCTGTTTTGGGTTGGGGTAGCCCAACACCACCTCCATCCTGCTGGAGAGGCACCACCAAAGAAAAAAAAGTTCATGTCCAGGCCGTGATCATTTGTCATTTCGATAGAGTCTATGATATGAACCATGGCAAACACTGTAATGACTAATTTCAAACATTTATTACAACAGTTGAGAGACTTGAAAGCTCTCCCTGCTCTTGATTTTAATAAATGCAGTCTTGAAGCAGCCGCTTATCAAAGTGACACAAATTGTGTGGTAAATAGATTATGGCACAGCTGAAATAGTGGAAAATGAGATCAGAAATGCTACTATCTCCCATTTAAGGCTTTGTAAGATGCTCCGATCAAGCGGATTCCAGAAAAGTGGCACGGGCAGGGCTGGTGGAAGTGGGAAGAAGCCAAAATGCCAGGGGACCAACGCAGGGCCAGCTGGCTGCTTATCATCCCCATATTTGCATATGTACAATTTCTTGCACATTAACGAGTTTGTACACCAAAGGGCTGGGGAAGAGATACCAACAGTCCTTGAAGTCAGCATTTTAGTGCCAAACCAAGATATAAGACCGGCTTCATCCAGAAGGGAGTTATCATGCCAGCAGCAAGACTTCCTCATGCTGTTCCCTGCTCTTCAATCTCATTGTCTTCACGGAATAAACATAACTCACCACAGTACTGAAAAGGGAAATATTTTAACTTCTTGTCTGGTTGCACATAGATTTCTATATGCAGACAAACTAAAAGCTGAATTAGTATTTGTTTGCATAAAGTTCTAAAAAGCTGAGACAAGAGTTTCATTTTTGGAATATGCTTTGACCAAGAAAAATGATAAAAGTCTGGAAAACTGTTTTGTTTTTAAAAAGCATTCCCAAAGGGCACGGAGAAGGGAAGTGTAACTAGCCACATTTTTCAGCCAGCCACGAAGGGCCTCTCTAGGCCAGTTGGTAAAGGAACATAAACACAAGAGACAGGAAAATTACCTCAGAGATGTAAGAACTTTCTCACCAAAATAGGATTCATTTATAGAATCAGCTGCTGCCAACTGTTTTTAAGGTACAGAAAGGGCAGGGGGGGGGTGGTGAGGGGAGGGGCAGTATTATGGGCTTTCTCATTCAGTAGTAAACACTGTGGGTCAGATTATTTTTATATTTATAGCTCTCTTCTACTGAAGCCAGCAGGCCAAACTGCATGAGAACACACCCAGCTTCAGTGAAACAGGAATTTCAGGGGTCAGCTCGGCTTAAGAAAAATATGACAGTTATCCTTGAGGTCACCCACAACAGCACAGACACTCACAGGGCAGGATATTCATCCCAACCCAAAGCTCCTTTAAGATAAATTTTGAAGATCCTTCTGGTCACTGGGTGTTGAACCAGGAATGTAGAGACACCACTGACCAAGCAAGCACCTTGGCTCCAAATTCAGGTATTTAACTTGGAAGTTTTAAATTTGATAGACTATACCCCGCCACACACCCACTGTGCTAATTTTGGAGGATCTTTGCCTAAATCCCCTGGGCAATGTTTCTTTGCCTCTCTATAGCTCATTCCTTTGAAAAGATGCTGCCTAAGAATAAGGCTGCAAGTTTTGAATATGCAAAGCAGGAATATTCCCTATCAGATATTCTTTTGCTTTATTCACATGATTGAAACTCTTGCTATGGTTCTTGCAAATCCAAGGAAATGTGTTTACAGTCTCATCAACTGAAAAGAATTGGATTCCCACGTTGCGGTTCAGGGGATTTTCTGGGGTTTCTTTCAAACATAGAGACTCTGAAGGCGGTGACTTTAATAAGTGTCTGTATTGCAGTTTCTTGTTAGAATACACAATTAAAACCAGAAAAGGAAGAAAATACACACGCTTTCTATCTCCCTTCAGGAGGAACTCCATAAATCAGTGCAGTGGGGGAAAAGGTTCATCCCAACCACCCTAAGTTCTCTCCTGTATTTCTTTTGCTTGATGCTCAGTTGCTTTCATCCTTAGCCCTGAAAAATCTCTCTGGTAATGCACACCAAGATATAGGAGATGCTGTCAGAGGAGAAGGGAGCTCTGCAGCAACACCACTGCACCTTCACTGCCATCACTGCACCTGCAATCATTGCTTATACCATGAGTGAAGCTGTAAGGGGAGAGGAGCAATCTGTTGCTCCCCACACTCCATAGACCAATGTTTCAAACACTTTCCTGTGGGATAGTTAATATCCAAAGCAGCTTCCTGGAGCACACAGATCCCTCATCCCGAGCATTTCCCTTCTGCTGCAGCACCAGCACGAACAGGAGTTGCGTTGGAGGCTTGGCTGGTGTGGGGCACAAGCCAACAGCTTTCCCCAGAAGCGGTAGACCTTGTCTGACAAAATAGAGGCAGCTGGTGGCATCCAGCATGGGTGAGGTACATGTGGCACAGAACTGGGCAGCTGAACCCTTTTAACACATTCCACCTTTGGGCAGTGCCTTCCCTTCTTCCACTGACTGTGGACAGAGAGCTCTGGACTCACTGCACTGAAGATTTGGCAGAAGGACCCAGAACTGGGAAGCTGGATATGCACTAGTGATCACAAAATCCTCACCTACATGAGACATGCTTTAAAATGCAGCTAATATGGTTTGTCCCAGAACAAACAGGTTTTTCCTCTATGCACAATTCCTTTGGCCAACAAAACTATTTGTTTCATTGCTAATCAATGTCCCCAAGTGAGAAAACACGAATTCAGTGGGGATGGTTTGGAAAAATACAAACCATAGAACCAAACAGAGACCAAATTGGCACTATAAATATCCTACAAGCATGCTGAGTTTTGCTTCCAGTTGCCTTCCCAGAACACTGGGAATCCCACACCCTCCTCTCAGTGCAGCACTGGGGACTCTTGTTCTCCCCTGCCAGGAACCAGCCTGGGCTTACCAACCCTGACACCCACGCTTTGGCCTTATGTAACATTTTCATGCTCAGTCAAGGAACTGAGGCACCCCAGTAGTAACATCCCCCCGAGCACACACCGTTACTTTGGCAGCTTTCCTCTGTTTCTGCTTTATAGCCTGTAAACAGATCCGGGGGTATTTTTGCCACAGAAACCCACAACTGCTGTTGCATGACAGAGGAGCTGCTCTCTCAGGCAAGTGTAACAGCCCCAAACGTGGTTTCAGTGGCTTTCATCTAGGTGCCTTTAGGTGGCAAGTAACTGTCACCCCTTCAAAGCAGGGGACCACAGCAGGCACGGGTGTTTGAGTCAGGAAGGGCAGAGCTGGAGCTCAGGTTTCCCAGCTCTCTGTGCCACCACCTCCCGTTCGGTTTTCATTTTCTCTCTTCTCAAATCATAAACAGAAGGAGCTTTTTTTTTTGACAGGTATTTCAAGCTCTTGCTGGGTTCATTTTTTTTCCATTTAAGGAGTCATTGGCAACAATTCACCCAGCTCTAATTCAAAGGAGTGAGTTTGTGACCCACTGCCTCGGTGCTGCTGGGGAGCCCCAGCCCAACACTGCCCACGACAGGGTGGGCTTCTGACCACAGGCAGCGACCCTGGCAGAAGAAAAGATGCTGGGACAAGCAGAGAGATGCTCACACTGAGATGTAGCCATGGCAACATGCTTTTGCAGAGCAGGAGGCATATCTGCCAAGGCTCAGAGATTTGCCATTTGATCGCATGGATTTCCATGCTCTGGATGCGATCACATCACACAAAATCCAGGTCAGGCTTGATGCCTTGAATAATTCTTTACCCTCAGGGGCACAGAACTGATGTAGGAAGCTGTGTCTCATGGAGGATATGGTAGGATTAAATAGATTATCTTTTTGGCCAAAAATAAAGGTGAGCTGTGCAAAAGAAGAGACACCCAGTTCTGCTTTTATTGCCCAGGAGGCAGTGGGGAAGCTGCAGAACCTCAGAGCTGTGTGTGGAAATCTGTGTTTCCTGGGGAGGAGATAAAGCAAAAGTCTCTAGAACCAGGGTAGAATCCTTCCTGCTAAAAATCGCATCCCCTCCTCCTCTTCACCTTGTCACTGTTCTCTGAAGATAGGAGCAACCACATTTCCGAGCTGCAGCAGTCACAGCAGTTTCCAGCTTTTTGCCCAGGGTTGCCTTAGAACAACCCATCTGGACTGGGCAGGCATTTGTCAAACCATGGGGCCAGACCTTCCCCAGGCCCCCAGCAATCAGGAGCAGCCATGGATGTGATGGATATAGCAGCCCAGTGCCCATCCAGCAGCAATTCTCCTGCTTTGGGGAGCTAGCACCCTCACCCTGCACCCCTCCGCAAGCACAGGGACCAGCTAAAGAGCTGAGCCACAAGGTGCCAGAGGAACCTGCACCAGCACACGTTGGGGTGGCAAGGAGAGCACAAAGCCCTAAGGGGTAAAGGCAAGGAGAAAGAGAGAGAAACTGCAAACCCTTCAGGGCTTAAGGAGATTGGTGGCAAAGCCTGGGATAAAAATATTTCCTCTGGGGTTCTGCCGCTGAACCAGACCTGCAGAATGGCAAAGGCTGTATTTGCTCTGATATGTGACTGTGCAAATCATGAAAGCCGGGTCTGAAGCCCGGAAAGAAAAGGCAGCTTGAGAGCAAACAGCACAGAGCAAGTTAAGGATGTGTCAAGTGTTTTGATCTGAGCAAGTCTGCAAGAACTGCTGGGAACTCCACACACCTCTCTGGGTCTGTGGGGAGAGGAGACAGGGAAGGAAGAGCCAGAGTTCCACATCACATTGCTCAGCCTCCTACATTTTGATGCAGTTTCCATCATCTGAGCCCGGGACAGGACAGGGATAGCAGAAGCTATGACCCCCGTGGAGCATTTTTACCCTGGCTGTGATCATGTGTGCACTCAGCTCTCCATAGTGGGGAGAGAGGCTCTAGAGATACATCAAGCTTAGGTAGAAATAGGAGCCTCATCTGAGTCAGTACTCATCTGTGTTTGAAGGAGATGGGGGGGGGGGGGAAAGGAACCAAAGGCTTTTTTTCACATTTGGATGATATTTTTCTCCCTTTTATACTAGCAAGCCTGAAACCCCTAGAAATCAAGGTGTTCTTCACCTGGCATCTTTGAAAGACTGTTGCCTTCCCTCAATAGCTCCAGGGCTTTAACCTCTTGAAAACAACAGGTCCTGAGACCTTGAAAAGAAAAGTCAGGAAGGCAGAGCTCATTCTCCATTAGAGCAGGAAGAGGGAGGGGGGAGGATTTATCCCAGTGATAGGAGTCTTTTGGAGAAGTTTAATTCACTCCCTTGTCAGGTCCTTTCTGTCTTGCCCTCCCCACTCCCAGCTCTCTCCAAACCAGCCTTCCTGTCCCTTGCTTTTCACCTCTGCAGGCTTGAGCATGAGATAAACATGCCCTAATTATTTTCCTCTTGCACAGCTGAGCCCTGCAGCCCTTCATTTCCTTACCTGAATGCTCTCGCTTCAAGTGGGTTATATACGACAAAGCCTTTCGAGTATATTTGTTGTGCAGCAGAACTCGGGTGTCACACAAGCAACTCAAAACCCTCTTTTCCCCAGCATGGACTAATAAGGGACATGAATTACTCAGACTTCTTACAGTGTGAGGGCCAAAAGAGTAAGGGAGGAACGAAATAAGGTCACAGATCCTCTTGCCTTCAGACAAATAGCACGGATGCCTCCATGGTTGATAGGGATTAAAAACTGCCTTCAGTTTTGTGCTTAGTTTTGCAGAGGGACATGAAGAGCTTGGTGACATTGCCTTAACAGAGGCATAATATCCTCCATCTCAGCACGCACCTTGTTGGCAGCTTCTGCAGAGGGCAGGGAGCAGTAGGAACAGCCACTGCACCACCTGTCCTGTGGGGTGACCCTGGGAGAGGCCACAGGCAAATCAACACAGGGCTGGGCAGTGCAAGGGAAGATGGTGCTTTTGCTGCTTTCACTACACCATTCCCAGCACAATTTACAAGTGATGGGATCCAAAGCCTCCCATCAGAACTGCTGCCTCATCAGCACAGACCCCCAGCACAAAGCTCTCCCACACAGACACCATCGCTGCTTTCACTTACAAGCACTGAGTGCAGGATGTAGATAGGAAGCAGCACTGAAGGTCAGCAGGCATCCAAAAACCTTGCTTTGTGCTATTAAAGTATAGCAGCACAAACTATCACCAAAATACCCACTTGAATACAAGCACTGGAAATGCTTCTATGTCATAGAATCATGGAACGGTTTGGGTGGGAAGGGACTTTAAAAGTCATCCCATTCCACGCCCTGCCATGGGCAGGAACAAGTTCCACTAGCCCAGGTTGCTCCAAACCCCATCCAACCTGGCCTTGAACACTTCCAGGGATGGGGCAGCCACAGCTTCTTTGGGCACTGGTCACAAAGTAACCCTCTTTCAAATTTTCCTGACCCTGAGGAGCCCTCGATGGGAGGCAACTGCCTCGCCTTTCTAAACCACACAGGAACATGGAAACCTCTCACAGTGATTCCCCAAATCCTACTTTTCCTTGCAGTTCCTGTTTTAAGGTGACCTCTGCACGAGGTCCAGAAAGAAAACCCCAAAAAGCGTGGAGGTTGCAAAGCTCCTGCATTAATGCTACCAATAATAGTGATATCACATCAGGGGTGTTGCCAACAGACAAAATCTGTGACACAGACCAAGTGACAGAGGTCACTGTTACTTTTGGCCATGGGGTAGCTCAACCATAGGCCCTGGTCCGGGATTACCTTAGTAGAGAGCTGTGCTGGCAGGATGGCTGTGGGACCATGAAGTCCCCACTGTGGGGGGCAGCTGCTCATGCTCAGCACAGACCGTGGGAGTTCATGGTCCCATGGCCCCACAGCCCAGCCTGACCTTTATCCGCTCCCCATCCTGTAGCACAGCAGTGTGGAAACCTGTCATCCCCAATTCTGCTTCCAGAGCTCCCTTTCCGCAGCCTGTTTCTCCCAATTCCGTGTGGATTTTGCAGTGTGGCTTGTAAGATCAAAAAGGTTGGCTGGGCTTCACCCCAGCCCCCCTCTCTGCTTTGAACTTCTAATTATTTTGCTAATTCTGAGCCTACTGCTAAGATGCTCTGAGCACACCTAAAACCTTCCCCACAAAAATCAAGCTGCAAAATGTCTCCCAGGATCTAATCCCCAGTGAGAAATACTCTAACCTTTCTCGGTAACCACAAGCAGAGCTTGTCTAGTCATTTGCAATTAAGCTCCTGAGCTAATGAAGCTGCTTTAAAAAAAAAAAAAAAAAAGAAAAAAAAAGAAAAAACTCAACAACCTCAGGTCAGTCTAATTAAGAAATGTTGTACCTTGCAGTCCCAGTGTATCTTGTGGCAAACAGCTGTGCGTGCTTTCAGCTTTGACAGCAGAAAAGGTGTGATTATTTATTTATTACATGAATGCAGAGAAGCTTCAGGAGTACCAGACTGTGCTGCGAGGGAGCTGAAGTATAGAGAAAAGAAATGACATTCAACTGGAACCTGTAATTATAAGAGGCGATGGTGACCATAGAAAAACGCAATTGTGTAATGAATACTTATGCATTAGCTTTTCTTTGAGATTAAAAGTACACAATCAAATCAAGGCCAAAGTGGAGCTTGCCCTCAAGGAAAAGCAGTTTGGAAGACAAATGTAATTATGCCACTGTCATTTACAGTGCTACTGAAGGTGGCCCAGGAAACTTCATGGAAAAAAAAATGTCTTAAAGAAAAAAAAAAAAACTATTTGGAAATAATTTTGCTCCTGATTTGAGTATCTCAGTTCCCTCAACAAGGGAATGGATCTTTCCTCTTATCTAAGGGCATGTCACACAGGATGTCACCCACCAACATCTGCTCCCAACGTGCATTGCTGATCTTAGATCTGCAAACAACCACCTTCCCTCTGCTTTTCTTTTGATGGAGTAGCATTTGTACAGCAAGAACTAGCTTTCATCTGCAAGGGCAAAATTTTAATTAAGTGCCTCGCCAGAAAAAACAAATGTTAATTTAGGAACTGATCCAACACACCACTATTTCCTTACATTCTCCTATCTCTCTGCTTGTCTCTCTGCACTGTGTTAACCCACAGTCCTTCAGGACTGTGCACCGTACAACAGGATCCCAAAATTCCCAAGCATCCATCAAGCCACTGGTATGTGACACTGGTGCCTGAAACACTGATTGCCTGAGCTTGGTTGCTCTCTACTCAGCAAGAAGAAATGACAAGGTGTTAAGCAACAGAAGTTGTAGTTAAGCCTATCCTTCTTTTTTAGCCAATTAGATCATTTTTACTATCTGCAGAAGACACCAAGGTTAGAGGGTAGCTGCCAGCACTGCTCGGGCACAGCTCATCTTGATCGGTTATTAAAATTCTGCTTGTTAGCTGGTGAGAAGAGACACATCCAAAATGACCTCACGTTGCTGAGAAACCCACTGAATTATCTCTGTGGCTGAATGGAGTATTTTCACAGAGTCTCCTTTCCCCCCCTCCCAAATAAACCCAAACCAAAGAAACCCAAAATCAAATCTTCCCAGCAAAACCCTCAAATCTTTTCTGGATTACGCCACAGATTATCCACGGCCGTAGGAACGGTGGGGCACTGTTGTGTTCACAGCTACAGCTGCCCATGGGGAAACCCACCTCACGTCCTCAGCCCCGGGCTCAGGTTGCAGCTGCCTGGCCGAGCAAGGGGCTTCATGTGCAGCGCCCAGCTCGAGTGACCCTCCCCAAAACTGCCAGCACACACAGCCCTCTGACAACACAACCACCAGTGCAGAATGTGCGTGTCGGGCCCAGGCGATGGACTGACACACCAACCTGCACTCCAATAGTGGGGGGGGAAAAAACCTCAGAGCACATTTTTGATAATGATAACCTTCAACTCTGAGCTATCCCACAGCCTAGGAGCCCAGCAAAATCCCTCAAGTTACCAATCAGTGAGGATGCACAAAGGGACTCGAGGGGGAGGGAGGGGACAAATTAAAGGGAGAAGACAGACTCCCCAAAACGGTACATGAGGATAGAGGGGAAAACAGAATTTAGACAGAAGAGATACAGCCAAGTGTGGGAAAAACGAAGGAAGAGTGGGGGGAAATAAGAGATCTCAAGAGCATCCACTTAAGCTTTGAATTGCCTGGCTTTGTCTCTACTTCACACAATGGAAATGTACAGTAGCAACAGACAGATGCTGAGAGCTGGTTGCTTCTCATCTGCAATTCCAAACACCCTGTCAGGAACAAATATTTGAAAAGACATCTATCCAACCATTAATGTATCTAGTGGGGCAATTTTTCTTCCCTTTTTTTTCTTCCTTTTTTTTTTTTTTGAAAGAAAAATAATTCTGCATTCATCACAAAGATGATCACGCAGAGAGATGCCAACAGAAGCACCAGAGGGATAAGTAAAGTTTCAGGTCTTTCTTTAGGGCTGAAGACAGCTCACTATCGAGCTGAGAAGGTGCAGCTGGTTGAGTATTTGCAGTACAGGGAAAGAGGAAAAAAATAATCAGACAGCTGTATTTTTAACTGATCATGTGCTTGCTTCTGTTTCGTAAGATTTATTCCCTCATTAATCACTGCCCTCCCTTCATTCATGTTAAATATAAAAATGATTAGGAAAGATCCTCATCATGGTTAAAAAAATAATTAGCTGCTACATCATGTTGCACACATTCAGACAGAAAGGAGTGATTAAATTAGGAATATTAAAACCCCATTAATCTGTGTTCAACTTAAGCTCTGCTTGTTCATCTCACTGTGGCACTTATTATTTCTGACACTGAAAGATATTTGAATTACTAGCTGAAACAAGGTCACTATCAGAAAGATGTCAGGTCAGCAATTAGTCAAAGGTGGGAGAAGCTACCAGAACTGAGCTGTGCTTGACATGCCACAAATGTGTCGAGAAGTCTTCCCTTCCCAGTATCCCTGGGATGAGCAGGTCAGTGCCGGGACCCCGATGGCACACGGGTCTGATCAGCTCTGCATTGCCTACCTGCCTGCACCAGCTCTGCCAAAGCCTCTGGGCGGCATCTGAGCTCCTAAGGCTGCCCCAAATTGCTGTGTCCTGGACTTTCAAAGAAGGGTTGGGGCAAAGGGTTCAGCCTGGCGCCCACACCAGCAGCTGTGCAATCTTCCCTGGGCCAGCCAGGGCTCATCGTGGGCAAATGCCAGCCCCCCACAGCAGCAGGGGCTGGCAGGGCACGGGGTGAAACTGGAAGGACAGAGTCAATACCAGGACAATGGAGTTTTAAGTCTAAACCCATAGCATTGATTTCAACAACACCAACTCCCTTGTTCACCACTTGCACTGATGCTTGTGGACACATATTGGTCACCTAACAAAACACTCTGAGATGTTTTCTCCCTCTCAAGAAGCTAAAACTTCACTTCTAGTTTGGCTTAGAAAGCAAAACCAGCAAGCCTGGCAGAAGAGAGATTGTGACAGATGCAACAGAAAGACCCTCCCAAAAAATTATTTTCTCTAGGGGAACGTGTGTAAGTACACAAGCGTTTGACTGCAAAAAGGAATGTAGCCACAGATCCGTGTGTTTCACGGACTTAAAGAGTGGTTTGGAGGGAAGGCTCCTGCACAGAACTGGCATTCAGTGCTTTGTGTTCACCATTTGCCTGTCACTGCTGAGTTGGGGGAATTAATGAGCAAAATCCCCCACGGGCAGCTGGCACTGGCCCCAGGGTGAGGACCTCCAGTGCTTCCAGTTTCCCACTCAAAAAGCAGAGAACCATGTTTGCTCAGTGCCTAGGGCAGTCCACATCTATCACAGAACTATTATAACAGTAATTGCCAATTTTACCTTCAACTCCAGAATGAAAAAAAAAAATGTGGGGTTTTTTTTAGTTTTTTAGTGGAACTACCAGCTAAACTTTCTGGAGAGCACCAGTGGTGTTGTGTGGGAACCTTTAGACTACAACAGGAGGTCTTTGTCTTTGCTGGGGGCCCTTTGCACCATTTCCACCATGCTGAGCAGAGCCCTTTGAGATTTGTTACTGGGAGCCGGGAATTACTCACCACCACACACAGATAAGGGAGGATGCAAGCACAGGAGGACAAAAAGAAAGCTGACAAGTCAGGCACATCTTGCAGATGAGTTCCTAGGCTGTTTTTTGAGCCACAGGTGGACTCAGGTGCTCGGTGGTTGATACCTTTGATATGTTTGCTACACTCGCCCTCATTAAGGGGGATAAAAAAAACCCCACACACAGACATTTTCATCCACAGATCTCCCAAAGTCTTTCCTAAGCACAGTGTTCCAGTATACAAACTATTTACTCTGTACTTCATTCAGCACTGACAAAACCACCTCTGAGTCTCTTTAAAAGGGAAAGAGATAATAAACCAGCTAACAAGCCTGCACTCTAATTGACAACACAGGAAGGAGGGAAAGATGCTGCATCTTCTTGTAACTGCAGGAAGAACTTTAGGGAAGCAGCATATAATTAATCGAGCTGGGATTTCACCAAGATCCCCTGGTCTTATGAAAAATGCCATAAGGCATTTAATGACCACAGGTGGGGAGAATCTTCAGTTTACATCTCATTTGAAACTGAGCACGCAGAATATAAAGCGATTCAACACCACCCCCAAACGCCACACAAGTTATGCTCTCCACTTTTCCATTTGCCTTTGGACATCCCACAGAGCTCCCTCTATGAGCTGTGGGACCCCTTCTTAAATAGGGAGAACAGGGCTGCTCCTTGTGACCACTCCAGTGGGGCAACATGAGCCGAATATCGATCTCTCTGCCATTTTGCTGCTCCTTCACTTTAGAAGAATGCAGCTGGGATGGATGAAAAAAGAAGTCAGAGTGACAAAAATATCTTTGCTAAAACATTTATTTACTATCAGTACTTCAGGATGTGTTTTGTTAAGGCAACAGCCACAACACAGCAGCAAGACATCCTGACTTCACCCACAAGGGGTGAGATTTTCAGCCAGATAACAACAGCAGCTCGCTGTTACCCTTGAGCAGAGGTTTGCCATTGACTTCATCAAGAAAAGAATTAAGCCAGCAAAGTGCTTTCAAAACCCTCCCTACTAATAATAGCACTGACACCACAGGGCAGCCAAGTATTTAACGGGCAAGATGTGCTCTGTCTTTTACTTTGAGACTCACCTATATGAAATCAAAATCATATATGGCTATCACAGACCCATAGCCATCCTTAATCATTGGCATCAGTGAGTTTTATTTAAGAACTAAGGAAAGCCAGGAGCAAACTTGGGAACTCCCATGAAAAACAGTGGCTGGTAGGCAACGTGGCCAGGAGCAGGAGAGGTTTACTGGGGAACTGACCTTATTGGGCCAGTCTGTCCCTACCCTTTGATCAGTATAGTCTTGTTGACAGAGCCATGGCTATATTTAAAAGTGTATTTTCAACCTAAATGCTGTTTGGAAGTGAGGGAACAGGACAGGGTGACTCTGCAGCTTTAGGTGTCCATTCATTGGGACCTCTGTATTTAGAAGTTTGGGCACTATGCTGTGTGCCCACATCATTGCTCCTTTTGCATGATTAATTAAAAAAACCCCAAAAGACTAATGACCAATAACTAGGAAGGCTAAGAACACATCCAAATAACAGGAGTTATTTGGGCCACCAGGAAGTGAACAAACACTCCCCCTGCCCCAAGTACTGTGGAATTAAGACACTCATAAATCCCTGCCCAGCAAGCCCTGGAGAAATAAAAGAGGCTTTAAATATAATCTAGCTACCTCTTCATAGAGCAAGGGAAGCAGCAGAATGGAGGGTAAGCAGAGAACAGCAGAGGAAAGGACAAACCTAATTGCTGGAGCCAAACAGAGGAAATTGCAGGTAAATACCAGCTGGATGCAATTCCAAAAACTCCCCCAAAGCCTGAGGTGGCTCCAGGGCAACACCCAACTCAGGCTACTGCAGCGAGGTGGGGTGAAGGAAGGGGACTGATGACACTTGGGTCAAGCAGAGCTGCAAAAGGCATCACCAAATGCACAATAGCTTGTTAATCAAGAGCTGTGCCATTGAGACTCTTTTGCTGGATAGGCTTTTATACAGCTTTGACACTTGAAAACCGTGTTCGGAAATGCAGAGCTTGCCAGCTCTTTAGGACTCCAGCCAGCACCACGAATGGCATCTGCAGTACCTCTTCCAACTTGCTGGCACAACATTTTGCCACACATTCACACATGTGTCCCATGGCAGAGACCTGGAGAAGAGTAGGCTCAAAATGACAGATCTGGCAAGGAGGAAATCGGGCACAGCTGAACTCATAAAAGGAAAAATAATCATAATAAAATAAAAAAAATCCACCAACAGGTGTGCCAGCTCATCCTTTTGCTTCCCAGTCCAGGCCTGTACCAACAGTGGTGTTTCCCATGGCCTCAGGGCAGCATTCACTGTCTCAGCAGCTCAGAGAGGGTATTTCAGGTCAGGGAAAGGGCAGTCCAAGAGCAGTCACATCACAAGAACTTCATGTTGCCTGGGAAACAGCATCATTCTGGGGTTTATTTTGTCCTTCTCATTGGTTTTGTATCCCCACAGCTTCAGCTAACTGAATCAAGCCCCAGAGCACAAGCCATGGGATATAAAGCAAAATGCAGCAGAGCAAGCAAGAAGGTGAGGGAGCACACCAGTGTCAAGGCACGAGGCAAAGGTGAGCAAGGTTTTGTCTGTAATACCTGAACAACTGCCTAACATTGCTATTAAATGTATCCTCGTTAAGCAGTAAATAAAACCAGGCTGTTCTTCTCATGACCAAGCCACCAACTCCTGAATCCAGCTCCCTGCAACCAGGTCAGTCTCCTGTCCTCGTCTCTTGCCCATCCGTCACCCCTGAGGGAAGAGAAAGCTCCTTTGGGACCCCTCCCAGCCTCTCCATTCCTGTTGTTCTGTGTTAACAAAGACACCAGCACATTCACACTGCTCTGAATGCCCTTCTCCTGTTTAATCATGAAGCCGTGAGCTGTTGTGGTCGCAAAAACCCCCTTAAAAGTGGAGAGTGAGTCTTACATCACATGAGTGAGGGAGCAAACAGCACCTGCTACCTGAGGCAGGATTTAACTGGACGCTCAGGGTGCTGTGCAATATAGAAGAGTCTGCACACACCTCACGAGTTCAGTACAGACCTGGGGCAACATATGAGAGAGACAGAGAGCATTTATTTTCGATTCACTGGAGGTAGAAAACCAAAGGAACTCAGCAATGAGCTTCACTAAAGGACAACTCAATGCAAGAAGTTCTCTGCTGGGAGTTATCTGGGCTGGGACCTGCACAGCACTGCGTGAGCCTGGATCTTCATCTCACTGAGCAGGGCGGCTTGCTCAACTGACTCTGCTTCCAGAGCCTGAAATACTATAATTCCTGCATTTCTCCCAGCACGATCTCTGTAAATCTTCCCATCCACCAGGCTGTAAGGAGTTCCTCGTAGGAATCATATCCCACAGTGCAAAAACCAGCCAGCCCCTTGGTGATCTGAGTGCATCAAACCTCCCTGTGGGCACACAGGTTGGCATAGCTTAACCCCAGCTGGCAAGTAAGTACCACACAGCCCCTTGCTCACTGCTCTCTGACCCCATGGGAAGGAGATTTGGAAAAAAGGTAAACTTTGGCAGTTGAGACAAGAATGGTTTAATAATGCAAACTAAATAAAATTAATGATAATAGTAACAATAAAAATAGTAATGAAAAGAAGGGAGAGAGAGGAATAAAAGCCAAGAGAGACAAATTATGCATAACACAGTTGCTCACCACCCACTGAACAATTCCCAGCTGTCCCTGAGCAGCAACTGGGAGCTGCCCATCAACTCCTCCTAGTTCATATACTTGGCATAACTTCCCATGCCATGGAATATCCCTTTGGCCAGTTTGGGTTAGTTGTCCCGGCCATGCTCCCTCACAGCTTTTTGTGCAGCCCCCTCACTGGCACTGCACAGAACACTGGAAAATCCTTGATTTAGGGTAAGCGCTACTTTAGCAGCAACTAAAACATCAGTGTGTTATCAATGTGAATCTCGTGCTAAATTCAAGAGACAGCATTGCACCAGCTCCTAAGAAGATGATCAACTTTATCCCAGCTGAATCCTGGATAAGTGACCAAGCAGTGACTCGCAGATATAAAAAAAATGACCTATAAGGTAAGAAAACAGGTAAAATTCACCAATGCTTTCTAACATTTTTCTTGGTGAAGAACATCTCCCAGTTAGTATGATGCACACCAAGAGAAAAGCTAATCCCATGGGGGATCCCTTTGAAAGCAAACTCCAGACATGATATGTGCTGCTGGCCCCGTTCCCAGCACAGGGACTGAACGGTGGAACTGCTGCAGTCAGAAACTTTCCATTTTAATGATTCTGAAATTGTCAGTCTGGAGGGTTGTTTAAATTGCAGTTACTTTTCATGTTGGTCAAGAATTTGGGGATTTCCAGAGCATTTCATTTCAAGCCTCTCTAAGCAAACAAGAGATGGAAAGTCTGACAAGTTCATCTTGTCACTCCTACACATGTAGGTAAATGAGCCTATTTGGCCCAATTTAGTCCCAAACTGCTCCAACCAGCCCCTGTCCCACTCTGACCCCGCAGGGACAGAGCAGGATGTGACCTGACACAGCAGCAGGGCTGCTGCTCCCTCAAGGCTGGAAGAGCTGGATGTTTGCAAACAGTGGCAGAGGACTGTGTTATCCACTATCCTCAGTCACCAAATAACTCCAGTTTCCTTAGACAGAGGAGGATGGGACAGGCAGGGATGAAGGAGAAAGTTTTGAGTGTTCTTTTTACCTTTAAGTTACATAAAATAATTTGTCATGGCTAATTGCAACTCAATCAGCTCCTTCACTGAAGTAGCTCTCAACGCGAGGGGGTTGTCACAGCCACCCCTTCAATTTTGGGGCAGCTCAGGAGCAGCTGATTACCAAAGCAACAAAGCTTTGGTGTTTCCATCCCCCCCAGGCACACCAGAGAGAGCTCAGCTCAGGAGCCAGGTGTGCAGGGGTGACCACATCCTGGGGCACAGAGCCCCAGCAGCATCACTCAGAGCTGTGACAACAGGAAGGGAACAGGAGCACAAGGCAAAGCCACACCGGCACCACAGGATGGGGCAGGGAGAGGATGGAGAGTGAGAGTTATCACAGAATACAAGCACAGAGTGGTTTGGGTTGGAAGCGACACCTCATCTAATCCAACACCCCTGCCAAGGGCAGAGACACCTTCCACTGGACCAAGTTGCTTAGAAACTCATCTAACATGAATATTTCCATGGATGAACACTCCACAATTTCTCTAGGCAACCTGTGCCAGTGTTTTAAAGAGTTATAAAGCCTCTCCAAGGAAAAATGACCTTTCTGGGTCCTTTCAACTCCAGCACAGACAGGCTCAGAGCCCTCCTCACCAGCTCCGGTCCTCTGTGCAATCACACAAGTGAAATTTGTGCTGTTGGGCTCCTACCAGTGTCCCAGCAGAGCCCAAACAGTGCAAATCCACCCTGCCACAGCAGCAAAGTAATTTCTCCTCCCCGATGCATTTTATTACCAAACACAAAGAAACCCATATTTTTGGAAATTGAAATACAGTTTCTTGAATATTAAGAGGAAAAAAAGTTACTCCCTTTGCTGAGCTGCATTAATAACAACCCTGGTTTGCAGCAGTCAGGGAGGGAACAGCCTAAATTTTCTCCTGGTGGTTTTCAGTCCTTGAGTTGACCCAGAGGGTTGATGTGCTGCTGGAGGAGGCTGCACCAAACACCCAGGGAGGAGGCACTGGGAAAGTGTCAGGTTTTTAGAGGCAGGACAGAAATTGGAGAACAACTTTTGGACCAGTGGCATCAGGACACTGGCACTCAAAGATTCTGATTACGGAAGCAACTTGTAAAGAAACAAGTACACAAAGTAAAAGACTCCCATTTTATCTTCCCAATGTAATTTTGGTGTTTTACCAAGAGAAAATGGTCTTTGTTTTTGCTGCAAAAACTTAGACCATGCAAACATGTGGTGTAAAAAGGATGTTTCTTGTGACAAGGACCAAAAAAATAAAAATCCCCAAACATAAATATTTGAGTGGGGTATCCTAACCTAAAACACCTTGCAGAATTTTGACTTGATTTCAAGGATCTCATACCCCTGTCACTTGGCAGAAGAGGAGACTCACTGCATCTTAGGAGGGAAATTGGGCCTTTGGACAGAAGTATTTATCTTTTTCCCTTTTTTTTTTTTTTGGCCTTTTTTTTTCCCTGAGGCCCAAATTTCTTAAATCACGACTTTTATTAAACCCCAGCATGGTGCAGATCACAGCCATAATACTTTTCCCCCCACCTTCCCACCACAAATCCATTCAAAGTGAGTGACATTTGCAAAGTGTATTTTCACGGCCCTCGGTAATCCCTTCAGAATATTAAGACTGCATTACTTTGTCTTTGGTTACATTAACTTCAATTTTCCTTATGAGTAAGTATTTGGCTAAAAATTAATATAGTGAAGTTGAAAAGAATCTTATGATAGGAAAAAGACTAATTTCATCTCTGGCTGCTCAGATACCAGAGTACACTGGGGTTAATGTAATTAACTTACAATTTTAGCCTAGGTTGTGTACATACACTGAATCTCCCTGCTGGAAACAAGATTAGATTTTATTACACTATATATCCTGGTTATCTTCACCATGCCTCCAATATTACTTCCCTCAATGACTTCAAGGCTCTCTGCTGCAATGAAAATGCAGAACCATCTGGTATTGAGCCCATGCAGTTTATTTAAGGATTTAATTAAATGCTCTAAATGGAGAGCTTCTTTGAATTAACATTTTAAATGTGACTTATTGCAGGTTTAATATTGTCTTAATGCCAACCTGGGAAACTCCATAGCCAAGTTGTTGACGTTTAAATTGAATTCATTTGGGTGGCTCCAGGGGGACTCATTAATTAATCTAAACAACTAATGGGGATTGGTTCTGACTTTTGATGAAGATTATTTACAGAGACAATTTGCAGTGAATAAAGAGTCACAGTAGGCAAATGTTTAATTGAATTTAAAAAAAAAAAAAAAAGGACATCTCATTGTGTTCAATATCGAGGATGCATCTTGCGAGTAAGCTTTGAAATACCAAGAAAGGGACGATTGCTTGAAGCTTCCTGGCTGCACACTAATAACAAAGAGAATGGGTAATTACATTTGCCTGTGTAATTTGCAGCTTGTAAGAGGACAACAGGTCTGTCTGCCTTACAGTACACAGAGAAAGACCCTAACAGGAAACATTCTGTTTTATGGAGACCAAGTTGCCCCCACTCACTTTTACTCCCTTACCAGACAATGGCATTTTCCAACCAATCGTTGCTGGAAAAACAGAGTCAACTCCTCCCGCTTACATTTGCAAGAGCCCAGAACAACTGCAATGAGCTCAGCAGAGCCACTTTAATTTACAACAGCTTAACCTCTAACATCCAATTTTCTTTTATTCTTTGATTATATCAACTTTGGAATCAGTTATTTGCACCTCAGAGCACACCACAAGCACTGCGAGCACTAACAGCCAGTTATGTGGTTCGTCCTCGCTAAGCCACAGTACCAAAACAGTACCTGCTTCCCCCTCTATCTGCACTCATTAAGGCAAATCATCCTTCAGCATTTTTCCACTGTTCTTATCATTATCCCATCTCATCTTAAAGTTTCCAATAATACCAGAGAGGTTACCACCAAAGCAGGTAAACAGGGCGGATTAAAAGCTGTGCACGCTTGCATTCCCAAGGAAACACAGCTCCTTAGGGCACCAACACCTCTAAACACCTGTGATCTCAAGTCAAATTCTTGAAGAGCACTTGTGTGCTTAACACAAAGCTGGTGTGTTACTGGCCAACATCCCAAGACAGCACAGCAGACCAAGAGCGAGACAGAGGTAGATCACAGGGTGAAGATGTCAGCAGCAGGTTGGGGCTCTCCTGCCTCACACACCCTCTCCTATGTGATATCTGCTCTTGCTTGTTATAGATTGTCCTTGAACTAAAGCCAAATCGATTTAAGTCTTAAAAGCACAACACTGAAGGGCAGGAGAGGTGAAAGACAGCAGGAAAAAAAAGAAGAACATTGAGAAGAAAATACAGCATCAAGTGCCACAAATGCAGAAAACTTTGATGAAGAAATTACCCAGCTCCTTAAACACTCCCATAATTGAGAAACACAACGGCTACCAAAGATGCCCAGTGGGGGCTGGAGCAGCACACACTCACTGACTGTCCCACCAAGGGATATCAGTTACCTGGGAGACTCACATCTCTTGGTCTGCTTTAATCCAGACATGAAGGACCTCAGCTGTGGTCAGGCCTCTCAGGGAGCCTCATTCACTCTGAACAAGCCATATCTCACAGCAGACATCTGAAATCCCTTAGTTTTTTTTCAATGGATTGACAATCCCCCACAGGAGTCAATTCAATGCTTTGAGCTGCACTGTGCTGTGTCCAGCTGCAACAACCAACTGCACATAGAATCATTTTGGTTGGAAAAGATCTCTAAGACGTTCAAGTCCAGTTCTTAACCCAGCACTGCACAGTCCATCACCAAACCATGTCCCCAAGCCACCACTGGTGTATGACAGGAGTCCTGTTCCACACCAGCATTGCCCAGCTGGTTAAACCACCTCTAAAGGCTGTTATTGGGGGTGCAAACAAGATGAAACTATTGTGAACAGCCTTCACCTCAGGAAAGGCTAAATCCAGGCTGGGCCTAAGGGGCTGAGTAGGGTTGTCCGAGGCAAAGCCCTTGTGTTCCCCACATAGCCCAGTCTGTGCTGCCGGAGCCCGAGGCTGATCACTCTCCTCTGATCTCCCTACGTCAGATTTGCATTTTATTTTCAATAATACCACAACCTGTCTTGTCTGAATCCAAGAGGTTCCAAACTTCTTTTCTTTCCAAGGTTGGACACATTCCGCATGCTAATTTAGGAGGCAATTGAGGGGGAGGGCACATTAAGGAACCACACATAGCCATTAAGCCAGGGAGACTAAAGCATCCTGCCTGGATCAGCACTGCTGGAGACTGTCTAGAGCATCGCCAGCTGCTCTCAGATACCTACAGTGGAGCTCTTTTATGCAAACACCTCCAGTAACAGCTTTTGTGGATCTGACAGACAGAGTGGTTAAAAATTAGGCATTCAGTGGGTATCCAGTGGAGAGACATTGTACGGCACATCTGAAGAGGGGAGTCACACTCGGAAAGGAAATTCTGAATTGTCTGAAGGGGAAAGGCTGCTCAGGCAGGTGGGATGGATCCCAATGGCAAATCAAGCCGTGCTGTGAGTGTCACCCGTGTCATCCCTCCCTGTCTTCCCATGGATGCAGCTCCGATAAATGTGGATTCACCCACAGAAGAGTCACATTCCAAAAGAAGCAACCAAGGCAGATAGTCACTGCAAATGGGAGGATTGGAGGGATATGATGTTTTTCCCATCAACTCTCAAAATTTCCTACAGCATTTCTTCTGCCTTTTTTTTTTTCTTTTTTAATCACCAACTCGCTCAGGGCTCTCTCAAGGTGGCAAGGCTTTTTAATGTATTTTATTTTCCCCAGGATTGCTTGCTCTCAGTGTGAAAAGTGTCAGTTATTTTGGGAAACCTGAAATCAAGTGGGCGAGCGATGGAATTATTCATGAGGACACCACCAGGAGGAAGGTTACCTCCTTCACCCTGATGGGAGGCCAAGAGCTCAGCCGTTGTTTCAGGCTCAAAATTAAGAGGCAAAAGTTTGTGCCCCCTTGAACTTGGACAAGGCATTAGGAGCTGAAATTATAGGGAAAGGCACAGCTGGTCCATCACTGGAGTAGAGAGGAGAGTTATAGCAACACTTCAGGCTCGCTCCAGCCCCATGCAGCAAAGTCTTAGGTAAAATTCAAGCACACACTGCAATATCCATTAGGTTTGAGTGTCCACAAGGGCATAAAACTGGTGTTAGGTTAGCCTGCAGGGCTGTGTCCTGCTTCAAATGCCCGCCCTTCCTTCCCAGAGCACGCACCCTCCGATTACACCCCCAGGGACTGAGGTTTTTCTCATGCTGATATGATCAAGGAGTATGACTTAGAGTCATTCTTGCTTTCTAAAGCTTCTCTTAGATGTGATGCCATTTTCCTACTCCGAGCAACCAACTCTATCTGCACCTGCCTGTGAAAATGGCACATCTTACAGGAAACCTCCTCAATACATGATGCTAAGTTTGACACACTGGACAGAGGTCTGAGCTTCGATAAGCAACTTCTGAGAAAACAATCCTTCAGCAGCACCGACTCGCCTCAACTCTTTCCACACACCGAAGTTACACAAAGAGCCATCAAACCACCATTTCTGCTTTGCAAGGCTGTCAAATAAAGGGTTTGGCTCAGAGGCAGCAAAGACAAGGAAGGGCAAAATCATTTCCCCAGCATAGACTGTTGGGCTGCAGGGGGATCACTGGAGTAAAGGAATCATTCTCTGAGAGAGCAAGGTGGGGTTTTGTGTATTTGTGTTCTGTTGGTTGGATTTTTTTTTCAACCAAACTCCTGCAGCTGCTGGGGCGATCCTTAACTAAAGTAACGATTCCTGATATTCACTGCCTTTTCTTTAGAAACATCTTGTTGCTGTAGGGAACAGCAGATGCTCTGGCTGTGCTGCTGTTGCCTAGGGACGGCCTTCAGATATCTTGTTTGATTTTTCTACTTCATTTATCATCAAATCAAAATATCTTATCCAAACTTCAACGAACTCCTGTGGGCTTTGGTACCAACAATTAAAAGCATCTGCTATGAGGTAACCACATTGTTCCTCTCCAGGGTGAGAACAAAATAGCCAGGATGGAGAGCTGACAGATTTGGGACTGACATTTAGGTTACTACAAAATAAATATCTAAATAATTTACATATATACTGCATATTTTATGTGTGTAAATATACCAAGAACATATATACACAAACAAGTACTCCTTAAAACCCCTAAAATCGTCTCCCACGAAGTCCTGATTTGCAGCCTATTTTAACTGAAAGCTGGTCAAACACAAGTTTATGTGTAGAAACAAACTTTGACAGGTGAGCTAAAAGGGCCTTCTAAGGAAGAAGAGCTGATTAAAACAAGCAAACTAAATTTGAAAACGAAGTAATAGAAACCAGCACATGAAAATGCATTTTCTTTCTTACTCTCATTTACACTCCTCTGTTATAAATAAGGTTGTTTTAAGAAGAAGAAAAAAAAGTTTAAATGGCTATGTTGAAATGTTGGATGGCAAAGTCACCACTTTCGTCAACGTTTGGATTAAAATGTGTCTTCCCACATCCTACACGGAACAGAAACAGTAACATTTAAACAAATATTTACAAGGGGGTTTTCTTTGTTTTTTAAATACTTGTCCTGCTCCAGACAGGACCTGCAGACCACACAGAGTGTCATAAAATACCACTTCTTTGCTGCCTTATAAAAAAGGAGCAGGAGCAAGTGCAGAACAGACAAGATTACCACTCTCAGAAGCAAAGATCAGCTCAGGATGCCTATATCCATTTCCATATATTGCACCAAAAAGCTACACGAAGACCCTGTCACAAAGTATGACCTTGAACCTGGGTTTCAAGTAAAGCCAAACCTCTATTTTCCATCGGAGATCCACATCAAAAACATAACTCCAGTCATACTTCATCTCAGCAATGATAAAGACTAATTTTGGGCAACTAGAGTGCACACCTTTGTTTGTAAAGTATAAAACACCTACACAATCACTAAGAAACATGATTGAATTTTGGAATAAACAAAGCTAAAAGACTGACCTTCTCTCTGTCACCAAGATCTTGATTATCTTTGGTGTTAAATTCACAGGCAGAATCTTCCATGTCCTGGAAAAAATACATTAAAAAGCCTGAATTCATGTTATTCCTGAATTTTATAGCTGTTTGTGTGCTGTGTAGTGTAAATATTGTTGGAACAAAGACGGTTTCAGCTTTGTGCTTAGAATTTCTGGTAATTCCAGTGCAGGAGACACTAGAAAGGATGAAATAAAAGTTTCTAGTTTCTCAATGCTGATAGGGATATATGGCAAAAGACAGTCAGCCCATTCTTAGGGGACTAAGTGGTTGAAAACACACAGAAAAAAAATCCTTAAAAAATACAATAAAAACATTATTTTCCTGTCTAAACTTTTTCATAAAAAAAAAAAAATAAAGAGAGAGAGAGAGAGAGAAACGTGAGCTATCTGCCACCTTCTGTAGCAAAAATGGGCCAATTTTTCTAAAATCTTTTCAAACCTGACATTTCATCAAAACTTGAGCAGCCACTAACAGCTAAGGATGCTCTGCAGTTCCGCAGCCTCTGCTTCCCCCAAAAGCTTCCTCCTCGCCCCTGTGGTGCCAATATCTCTATTTTAGAGCTACAAACACAGGCAGAAAGAGCCTTTTTCTCTGAAAAACCCCCCATTGCCTCGAGAGCAGAGGCTGGAGCTGCAGAAAAGCTGCCCCGTGTCTGCCAGAAAAATCCTTGAAGCTTTGAGGAATAGCCGGAGGTGACAGCGGGAAGGCTCCAGAAAAGTCGTGGGGAACGGAGTCAGCTACAGCAACAATATCTCTGTAAATCGTTCTCCTGGTGAAAAGCCAGTGTGGTGCTAAAAACCGCAGAGTTTTACATTGTTACCCAGAGCATGAAATAACGTCCCCGTTGAGGGCTGGAGGCTCGTAAAGCATAACGGAGAGTCATGAATGGGATTGCTAAAGGTACCTGAATGCTTTTCAATAAGGCTGAACTCCTAAATTATTGAGGTGCTTTAGAAAAAAAAAAAAATCCCGCTTCATAGAAGTAATTCCGAAAGATATCAGTGTCCCTTCAATCCTTGGGGACTCTGTGGTTATAGAATAAACACCCTAAAAAAAAAAAAAAAAAGCAACTGTTAAATTATTGTGTGATTGCTGATGCCTGAGGATAAAGCCAGGAGGGCGGCCAGACTCTTCTCACTTAATCCGTCATTTTGCCTTTGAAAATATCAACAAGCTGTTCCGGAGTCAGCTGGGTTTCCTCAGAGTTTATGTAATGCTTATGTTGCTGGGTTTATTCCTTAGGCAGAGCAAGGGAAGCTACTAAGAGGACATGAGGTAGGCTCTAAAAAAACCACAAACAAACAAAAAGTATCAAAAATATTGTTTCTACAGTGTAATCTTATTTTTCTTCACTGTGTATGTGGATGGGCATCTCTGCCTTAGGCAGACAAAAGGGTTTGCACAGGGGCTTTCCCCTTGATCTCCTGGCAAATAAAGTTTAATACGATGGAAGATATCTGTTGGCTGTTTGCATTCAGAATATCTAGCGAGAGAATTACTACACGCCAAGTGAGACGCCTTAAATACCAGATTAAGATACAAGCAGCAAAGAGTGTGAATCAGATGCCAGAGTGTAAGAGATGGGTCTGGCTAGGCTCTACCTTGGCCAAAAGCTGGAAAATTCAGCCCAGAAAGTCCTGCTTTATTCACCCAAGAACTGGTAAAACCGGGTCTGTGCTTAAGTCCTTTAGCGACTCGATTATCGCCCACTCCCTTTTCAGCTTTCTGTGCTCAACTACCCAGGGCAGAGGATTAAGGGAAGATGCAAAGGGGAAAGTCATCAGCATTTGTTTCTGGAGAAGACAACCGAAAGCTGGGAAGGCAGAATTAGAAAGAAGCAGCGCTAAGACACAAAGCATTCCAAGACAAATGCCCATTACCCAGCACAATGTGCTACCACTTTCTTAGCAATACACGTCACTTGAATTAATTTTCTGAAAGAAAACAGACTGTCTCAACAGCAGCCTGATGGTCTTAGCAATTCGCTTTACAATTACTCACTAAACTACCTTGATTTAATTATTCAAGAAGAATCTCACTGCCACTGATAACTACTTAATTAAAAACACAAGTTTAGAGCAATAAGAGAGTCACATTATATTACATTTGAAATAGATTTCTTGCTGTAAACATGCGCAGTTCATTTTAACCAGCTTAATGTGCCAATATATTTAGAGTCCCGAGGATTTTAAGAATGGCTCGAGCAACAGTCATCATCCAGGGGCTGCAAACAACACTCATGAGCTTGTTCTTGCTTGGAGCAATTCCACTAAGATCAAATTAAGAAAAGCATCACTGCAGCAGAGACAGTGTAGAGCACAAAACACGACGCTCAAAAGAGTGCGAAGCTGGGGCGGGGAGAGGGGGGAGGACCACCAAAACCCAACAAATTCTTACCCTACTTCCCATCCCGTTCCAAAGCACCACCCCTCTGCCTGCTCTCCTGCCCTCTTATTGCTCGGAGAGCTCCACAGGTGAAGCTACAAAACCCTGATTGGGGTCATTGCCTCCCTTTTCATCCAGGACTCACCAGCCGAGGACGTGCCCTGGCCACAGCTGGGGCAAATGCTGGTGATTGCACCCCTCTCCCTTCAGCTGTGACCCACCTTTGCTCTCTGGTTACAGGATAATTATGGGAAACTTGTCATTGCTCTGTAAAAGCAGCCTTGGCCCTGACAACTCCTCAGTACTACCCTGAGCTCAGGGCACTCTGACAGGGAATGAAGGTCTAGTGTCCAGACTGGTTTCTGTGCCTAAAAACTCAGCTCTGAAAGTCCTCAGGATCTTTTCCAACAGCCTGTGTGCACGGAAGGGACACCCAGCCCTTCCCTCTGGGACCCCCATGCCAGCATGGTGGGAACAGCCCACATCCTCCACGCTGGGGGTCTCTGACTGAGGGCAACTGCCTGAAAGCCATTCCCATTTGATATGGATTTTAATGGGTATCAAGTGTTGGTATCATTAGAACCTTGCAAAAGTCAAGCGCAGTCTTGAAAAATTTGGTGGTTTTTAACCTGTTACAGAAAAGCTTGTGAATTGATTGGTTCGATTACCACTGGGTTGGAGATGGAGACAGCTTTTGGGGGGGAAAGAGCTGTTAGCTGCCCATGGCCACAGGGACCAGGGCCAAGCAGGGGTGACTACAGACACCAGTGTGACTCATGCAATGCTTTCTGAGAGCACTGTCTGGATTTAGACTGTGCCAAGTGATGTAGGAAAGCCTCCCAAATTACCAGCATGCCATCTCCCATTTAGTTATTTAAAACATCTCTCCTTCCCCCTAACTAAGAGGTACAGACTCCTTTGGTTTTAAGGCATTTTCAGTACAGCTGAAACTATATATGTATTTATATATGAAAAAAATTAATGACTGCCTTCTCAAATATTATCTCCCTGGTTTATTGTGTGCCCTCTCTCCCCTTCTCTTCCCGGAGAGACCAACCATCACATGAAAATGCTTTTCATCATCTGCAAAATTTGATGCCCAAAATAGCCCCACGGTTGCCCTAGCAACAAGCATTTATTCCCCCTCCCCCCAGCATCCCCCCCTTTGCATATTGCTGCATATTTCTATCATCTCTTTCCAGGCACAGTTCATAAACACGGCTGCATAATAAAGAATGTTATCACCAATGACTTACAGCCCAGCTGCTGCAAATAAGATATGAAGTGGCAAGGAAATACAATTTCATGCAGCTAGGACAACAGATTGATTGGGTGCCCTTCAAATTTGATGCCACTTCTTTAAGTCTGTCCAAATACTAAAAAAAAAAAAAAAAAAAAAAGTTAGTTTCCCCACCTCCCCATCTTTCCATGGTAGCAACAGACAATAAAAGTGGGAGATAATTCACTAGGACACTCATTATGTCTGCAGCACCCTTGCCCTGAGAGATTGACAATTTAAAGAGACGTGCTTCTTTTCCCTGCCACCTCCTCTATTTTTTCCCCAGCCACCCTTCTTCATCAAAACTCTTATTCCTTCAGTTTGGTTGCCTTTTTAATTCAATTATCTTCCCTTTCAAATTATTATTTCTGTTCAGATTACTAGCCAGAAGGCTGTTACTGATAGAGACATGCAACCTCCTCAGTTTCATTACCACCATCTCCAAAATTTTATCCTTGTTTTTGTTTGGTTTTGGTAGAACAATACGAAAAGCCTCGGTCCCATGGCATTTCCATCAAAGAACACCCTTTCAAGGACAAAAAGAGGTGGGCTTGTAAATTCTTCTTCACTCCTGTCACTTCTGATGGGTTGACTTTCAAGGATACAGAGATGTGCTTTGGAGGCTGATCTGAACATGCAGAAACCACCTTGTGATCTTGGGATCCCAAAGTGTGATACAGCACGATGAGGACCAGCTGCTGCCAGACTGTGCTGATGGACACGAGTGTTCCTGCTTACAGGAGAGAGCGCCTTTCTGGGCACAGGCAGAGACAACCCCCCATGCAGGGTTTCTCCTGACGTTCACCTCTCCTTTCTGTCCCCTGCCTCCCCTCTCCTTTATAGAAATCTTCACCCTTGGGTGTTGTACAGGGTAAGCTCGTGGTGCTTGTCTCTGAAACACCATTCTTTCCTTCCCATCAGGTGCCTTCCCTATATCCTCCCATATGGGCTTTTCCTCTGCATGCAGAGGGTGCACAGAGCAGTGCTGGCAAGGATGGGATCATTCTTTAATGGCGATCTTGGCACTGATCTCAGACACTGCAGTTGTCAGGGGAAGAGCAAGACACAAGGTGTGTAACTGGTGCACAGAGACCTCACTGCTTGGAAACAAGCAGCAAAACAAAATCCAGTTTATTGCCATTTAACAAAGAGAATAGAGAGACCCATCATACGTGTTGTGCAGCCTCTGGCTCCGAATTATCTCTAGAATTAGTTAACGCTAATCAATCTCAATCAAATCAGCCGCAGAGGAGGAAATCGCTCCTTGCAGAAGCTGTTCTCCTGTTCTCTCAGTGCTCAACAGCAGCAACAACTGCTCCAAAATTCTCCCAGAGAGCCCTGAACTGATTCACATGCAGATGGAGACAACAGGAAGGCTGAAGTCTCTTCAGCTTCTCCTCTGAGCATTTCTCCCAGCCAGAGGCTGCAGCTGCCAGCTCTCTGCCTGCAACCAGCTCTCCCTGCCCAGGAGCCCAGACATCCAGGGATGAGTTTCCCCTTAATTATTTTCATGGATTCCTGCCCCCTCCCCCCCCGAAAGTGTTGTAAAGCCTTTGAATGGACTGCACAGAGGAGTGGTGGAGTCACCACTTCTGGAAGTGTTCAGACACAGTGTGGCTATGGCACTCAAGGACACGCTTTAGTGGTGGACATGCTGGTGGTACTGGGTTGACAGCTGGACTTGATGATCTTAAAGGTCTTGTCCAACCTTAACAATTCTATGATTCATCAGACTGTGTGACCTGCAAGATCCCATTGCCTCTCAGTTCCTCGTTTCCCATCAGTACATTGCAATAATGACTCCAGAACAAGGTTTCAAATACAAACAGCTCTGATTTGTGCAGTGAGCTGGATCTCAGTTCTGGCAGCTTGCACTCGCTGCCCCTTAGGATGTTGTGATGCTTAAATGTGTAGGACATTTGCCAGCTCTTCAGATGGAAAACATGAAAGCAGCTCAGAAAAGGATTATTACTATTAATAAAATGAGAGATGAGGTTTTAAACCCCAAACTGCACAACAGGAAAGTTAAAACCATTTTCCATCTTGAAATATGTTCGGTGATGGAAGAGTGAAGTCAGCATTAAAGCAGCATTCGCGGGTCACACAGAAGAGTGTGTTTAGAAATGGTAGTGGAAGAGAGAACTGCAGATTTGGTGGATTTTTGTATCTCTCAAAGTACAGATGTAGAAAAGCAGAAACTGTGTAATATGAGAAGGAAAGACTTTTACAAACTAATTTCTACCACCTCCTTTGAGTCATGAGCAGTTCTTTAATCTAAGAAGGGTCATTTCTGTGTCACTTTTCTGCCCTAAGTGGAGGCCAAGTTCAAGAGAACTGTGTTTCTTTTAATTTCCTTTGGATACAAGTACTTGGATACAGAATCTCATTTATCTTTCTTGACTCAAGTAAATAAATTGAAAAAAACCCAACTTAGTGTGTCCTATAAATACCCCATAATATACTAGATCCAACACCACTTTTTTTTTTTTTTTTTTTTTCACCTAAAACCTTAAACCCTTCTGACACCATAAAACATCGGCGTCCCCCATCCCGTGATTGTTTCCCATAATCTAGGAGAACATTAAAGAGAGAAAAATTGTGCTGAAAAATGACATCTTATCTATTTCCTTCCTTTCTACCACCGCTGCGTGTTTTTGTCATTGCAGGTCAGACACCTGCTCCCCACATTATAATCTGGGGAGGTGATAAATGCTCGTCGGCAGTGATTACGAGTGGCCGCATTCACTGGGTGTCAATCTGGAGACAGGCATCTTCACTCAGCTGCCATTCTTTGTCCTGCCAGCAAGGCCTAAAAGGAAGGGGAAAGGCAAAAAGGAAAAAAAAAAAAAAAAAGAGATCTGACAATTTTCCTCTCCCTTCTCCTTGTCCCTGGAGGGGAGAGGCACTAGGATGCTCTACACAAACCCCTGTGTGGAGGGGGGGATTCTGCAATCAGTAGCACTCTCACAAACTCTTAAGAGACTGGGAGATAAGGAGGTTAATTTGCATGAGGTGGGATTTCCTGGATCTGACCGTGACCTCCACGTGGCTGTGGATATATTTAGCACGGCAAGACAGACAGGCAGAGAGCCAAATTACAGCACAGCCTGGCAAAGCCCAGTTTAATCATCTCTGCACCAGCAGTGGACAGCCCCCTGACTGACTGACCTTTCCTGCTGCAGGACTGGATCACATCCTCATTTAGGCAAGCCTTGGGCCACCCCAGCAGGGTTGAGCAGGTCAAGGAAGAAGAGTCTCATTTGGCTTTTCCCTGCCCCATCATAGCAGGCTGTGACCGTATCCTGCTTCCAAAGGAACGGCTGTAGCAAATGCATTGAACGTTCCTCTTGGAACAGGCACAGCTCTGATATTCCTCACAGATATTCCAAACCTTCCTTTTGGGACTCCTTTTGGTGACCGGATCTGTCAGTGGCCACTAAAATCTGTGCTACCCCACATGGGCTCTACACCCTTCACATCCCCTGCAGTGTTTATGTCCACTCTGAAAACGCACAGTATTTTTTACAAGCTCACCTGCAGGCACCTGGGGAACTTCTCAGCAGGTACAAGAGGCTTCAACACTGCAATGTGCAGGAACTCAGGAGTGCTGATGACCACCCCTCTGCCCTCCCAGCTGGAGATGGGCACTGGCATCTCCACATGGATTTGGTTTGCACAGTAGGCAAGTAGGGAGTGGTGTCGCATCCCTGAGCACAGAGTGAGCAGAGCCTCTGCTGGGCCAACAAACTTCAAGTCCATCCTTTTTGCAGGAAGTGAAGCCCTGAATGCAGCATCTGCTGGTTCTCCAACTCACTCCATCACTTCACAGGTGGGGAGGACACATCCCAGGAACCGGCTTTCGAGTCGTCAATTACACTGTGGCTCTGCAGTGCAATTATTCATAAATATTTATACACACACGCCCTTTGTTCTGCTTTTGTGTGACATAGAGGGGAATTTTGGCTCTGTTCTCTCTCCCTCACCTGGATTTGCTCTGCCCTTTCTGCTGGATACAAGGGATTTGATTGAATTAACTTAATTGGCAAATGTATTGTTCAGACAGCTGTGACAGAAATGACTTCGTGCATTAGTCAGGAGGTTAAGTGGCTCATGGCAGCTCCCAACACCTTTTTTGCTGCCAGACACCTCTACAGTGACTCCAAATCACTGGGTTTTGAAGTGGGTTTAGAGGGCAGACAGATCTGCTGTGTTGTACAGCACATTTGGGTGCCAAGAGGCCACACAGTCAGAGATACCCGTCCCTCTGGCTCCTTGCCATGCTCCCAGCCATCGGCCACATCAGCTGCATTGAAAACTCTGACTACATGGCATTTTTCTTGAAAAGATGGAAAAAATGTCTGGAGAAGACACAAGCAAGCCAGTGTTTCTGCCTTGTCTTTATCTCCCATGCTATAGCTGAATTTGACATGTCTTGCAGACCTCAGAGCCTTGCAAGGAAGGCCTTTGGTGCCCATGCCCTGCTCTGCTGCATTCACCCCGTTTCCTCACCCTTGCAGCCTGAGTTCCTTCCATGTATTTTGATACTAGTGGGATCACAGTCATCCAGGAATCCATCCCTCCATGGGAAACAGCAAGAAACATCTCCAGACAGACGTCCATGCCTCCAGGCAGGAAGACTTTTCTTGGGCAGACCTTCCTTTCTCCCCTCTGGCTCTCCAGTAGCTGAGCTGATGAGACTCATAACTTGAGTGCCTCAGCTAACAGCCTGAACTGGACTCATTGTCAGCAATCCCTCCCCTTCTCCCTTGAACCATTGCCTGTTACTCATTCCATTTTGCACAAACCACACAAGTTTACAGCTCAGAAATCCAAGATACATGTCAATACTTTGGCCTCCTTCAAATTCCTGCAACTAGGAGAAAAGCCATAGAGATAGATCAGCAGCACAGGGAAGCAGGAGAACCTCATGGCTGGGGATGCTGTGGGACAGGTCAGGACATAAAATAGGAGAGACTACCTCACTTTTGTTCTCATGGGCTGCACCACTCAAGGTGGAGCCAGGCCCTGCTTCCTGTGCTGTGTATGCAGAGAGGCAATGGGAAACGGGCTGTCACCTTCTGTCCCTGACAGCAGCAATGGCCACACTACAGAGGTGATGGGCACTTCCAGCACAGGGGTAAGGCAAACGACCCTTTGGGATAGAATTGCTGCCTGTTCCACAGTTTGGGATTAAAGTGCCTCCCCTGCTCACAACCCCAAAGGCTTGCAGCTTTTGCTGCTCTCCAACAGTCTCTCCAGTCCCTGGCTCCTGATGTAAAACCAGGAATCTCCAGCTGTGACCTGGGCAGGTTCACATGTCCATGCAAATCTGACAAATTCAGTTACAGAAGACCCACAGATCTGCAGTGACTTTGTGGGTTCAAAGAGAGGCAGCAGCAGTAATTCTGATGTCACCTGAGAAGTGACTCTGTCCAGCCATCACCTTCCCTGGGTGCTGCCAGCACTCAGATGAGACTGAATTGCCCTCTCCTGCGTGGAGGAGGTCACCTCCAGATGACTGGCAGGGCAAGGTGTGGGAGAAGTTCCTGTTTACCACTGCTCTGCACTCCGAGCATCCTCTGGTCAGGCCAGTGGTCCATCGCCCAGGGGGGCCCAGCCCTTCCCCAGCACCACAGGCACTTAAAAAGCACATTTAAACCTTATCCTCTGCATACACAGGCATAGAGAGAATGGCAAATTTTCATAACCATTTTGATTTCCGCTAACTGAAGCCAGCGTAAATCTCTGTTTTTTATGAATCTCACTTACATTTCGTGCCTGACTTGTGCATAAAACTTCCCCAGATTTACACAAGCTAACTCCATAAGTCATCCCCTTCCCAATCGGGCCCTATATCTTGATGACCTTTAAGAAACCAATGACTGCTTTCCTGTTGTTATCCATAATTGGAAAAGCACTGGAGATAAGAAAATTTATAGCAATGAGTGATCTACCTGCAAGAGACAATAAAGAACGCTGGGCGGTGAAAGAAGGGGGAAGAAAAATCCCACACACGGAGACACACAGGAGCACAGGCACACACTGGGGTACACACAGATCAGGCTGAACTTGCTATCTCTTTACTGAATATCTCTCAACTCCTTGAGCCCTTTATCCCCCTGACCATGCAGCCTTCACCCTACAGGACAGTTGCATCCCTGCATTTCAGTTTTCTTGGAATTTACTTGCAAATCTTTTGCTTTAACGTGAATGAAGCAACATATAGGAACAGATTCCCTCCCAGAGTGGGTAATCCCGCCACTCAACACAGCCCCCTAGGAAAGCAACCCAGGACTGCAGTGTTTATGCTGCAGTGGGTATAACACACAGGGAGGTGGGCAGGGTGGACCTCAGTGCTGGTCACCTACACACATCACTTCAGGGTTAATCACAGAGACATTGATCACCTCACCACCATCCACAGCGATCTCCGCCAGCAGGAATCATTCCACACTACAGGATCACTGAACTGCTCCTGGGCATCGAACACCCCATTCCCAGACTGAATCTTCTTTCGCTTTGAAACAAAGGCAGGAGCTCTCATGACGCCACATCCCTTGGGACTGAACCAACAGATTCAGGTGCAGCACTTGTGTTTGTAAGAAACAGGAGCTGTCTGTGAAGCAGCAGTCCTGATCTTGGTTGTACCCAAAAAATCTAAGACATGCTGAGACCCAAGAAGGGAACCTGTTCCAGTCACATCTACATTCAAGTCAAAGTAACTCAGATGACCTTATTGTCTCCAGGAACCAAAGAGGTCCTGAAATGAAAACAAATGTTTTCTAAACTGAGGATGAAAAAACAGTCACCAGCAGCATTGAAAGGGCCAAGTGTCTGAGGTGTGCAAAGAAATGAGATGAAAATCTAGATGCAAATAACTTGTTCAGCTTTGCTGTAAAAGTTACCTTCAACCTTCCTGCAAGAGCAGGAGACTCCTACAAGAGGCAGCCAGGTTTCAGGGGCACCGCAGAGGCCAAAAGTCCCCCTAATCCTGGATCAGATGTAGCACACATGCAGGCAGCCTTCAGGAAATTACCCAGCCCTTTCAGTTCTCCATGTCTTCTACTGAAAAGTGGCAATGAAGGAGCAATGCTCAGTCCCTACAGCATGAGAATTTTCAGATAGTTGGATGAGAGTGGCTAAAGCAGCAAAAAAGCTGGCTTTTAAAAAAAACAACTGCTGTCACTTGAGACACACAACTCCTGCACCCAACTCTGATTGCTGTACAAGTGTATTTACTGCCCTGGCTTAAAATGGATCCCAGCCACAGGTCTGTACCTCAGCTCAGCTTTCTTACTTGCAGCCAGCAAGATTACGCAGAACTATCTATAATAATTAACTCCCATGAGAGAAGTTAAAGTGAAACCAGTAAGAGCGAGCTGCTCAGAACCAGAAAACAAAAAAAAGCCCCACCGAAACAACAGTTGACAAATCTCTGTCAGGAGCTGGGATGAGGAAAGGCAAAGAGAAAGGAGTGGTTGTCATTGAAGAAACCCTGGCAGCTCTCCCCTAGCAGCCCTCAGCCCTTGCACATAAAGAGCTCTGCAGCTTCAGTGAAGGTCACAGCAGACTGCGGGCAGTCCAAGGCTGCTCCGAATGCACCCAGCTTCAGAACTGGCTCTTGGTGAGCTCTGCCCGAGATGGTTTTTTGGGAACGAGGTGGTGGCAGAACATCCCCAGCCCCCCCTCCCCTCGCTGGGGTCTCCTCCAGTTCTGCTGAATTCAGTCTGCGCCGAGCACATCTGTATTTTCGGATTATTCATTATGAATTGATTAGTTCATCCCACAGTCACCCTGATCATATTCTCCCTATGTACTAACATCTCAATGAATGAGCAGTCAAGTAGAAAATGAATGCATTAGTGCCTGATTGTATTACTAAGCTCTTGTATATGCTAACGAATGCAGCAGGGCTTAATTCAGTCCAATAACAAACAGGTAGTTACAGAGTTAAGCAGCATAAGTGTCCAAACAAGAGTGAAACATAAAAAAACCCTCTTAATATCTTTTGTGTTTAACATTCAAATTAGCTTTGGACAGGAGTGCTTGTTTGAGGAAAATTCTTTTGTCTGGGTATAGAGACATTTTCCTGCTACTATTTTCACAATCATGACACCAAATTAGCCACTTTCGTCCCTGCCAGGGTAGAACTGATTACAAACCACGTAGTTAATTAAAAAAACAGCTTGCATTCAGACCTGCTTTTAAGCAGAAACTAAGCTCAGAAAATTATTTTTTGTAAGTCCATTGGAAGCGCTGTTTGCAATAAAATACGCCAGATAAAGTTCTCTGCTGAGAACAGAGAAATACCACTTTTTTTTTCCTTCCCTTTTTTTATTTTTAATCATACACTGTATGAGATAATTTCTTATTTCCATCCACAGCAACTACAATTGCATATAAAAAAAAAGAGAAAAGCTTGGAGAAAGCACACTAAGCTCAAAAGGAACGGGTACATTTTCTAAGCAGGTTGGCCACTCAGGAACTTTGTCCTTGTGCATTGACTTATGCATGATGCAGAGAATAGCAACTCTCTGGATCACAATGTGTTCATCAAAACTTTATGAGTAATAGATGAAAAAGTCTGGAAAAACCCCCCACACAGACCAAGCCTCAGGTTTGGCTCCCCTGTTCACAGCAGAGCAGCACTGCTGCAAACTTGCAGAGCTGTGTAGCCTCAGCACAGCCCCTGCTATGGCAGTCGGGGGGCACCAAGCACACAGACCTGCTCAGGCTCCTCAAATTTACAAGGATATTTACTTTTCATAAAGCTTTTCGTAAGGGCTTCCAGACAGGCTCAAGTTGTGCAGCATCTTAACAGGTTCCACATTATTCCTGCTGTCAGCTGGTGACTATTTAAATGTAACATGGGCGCTATTAAAAAAAAAATTGTTCTTCCTTCTTAGTGAGAAAGAATCAGCTACAACGCTAAAGACTCTGCAACAGCTGTTAGAACAAGGCCTGGACAGCACCTCCCTCCACAAAAACGTGGGCACTGACCCCTCCAGTGCCCGTCGAGGTGACATATCAAGGTGACTCAGGCAGAGGGTGCATTCCTTAGGCAGCCTTGCTGGCTTATGGACTTGCACAAAACTCCCTAAGAAACCCCTCCGGGAGTTTGCTCCTCTAGATGTTTTTCCTAAGAGGGACAGCAACGTGCAGGGGTGCAGAGAGACCCTGGGCAGGGCTTGCTACCCCTTTGGAACCCTTCCAGATCACTGCACTGCAGAGGCCTCTGATGCAGACCCAGGGCTGCCAGTGATGCTGGAGGGCTGATCCGTGGTACTGGCAACCGGGGCTGGGCCAGCAAACAGCCCTGCAGAACCCACCCTCCTGCACCCTCATCCCTCAGTGCCCCTTGCACAAAACCCAAGCATGCCAGGAGCCACACGTGCCTGGCATTCCTCTGTCACTGCCCCAGTGCCAAATCCCTTCGGAGAGCAAACACCTCCACCAGCAGGGGGAATTTGGCTGCTCCTTTGACTCAGAAATGGGCAGCTCTCCCAGAAGTCAGTCGAGGGAGATTTTAATTTCCCATCTCTGCTGAGCCTCTAATGGCCTGGACTTGCCCTAACTGTGTGAAGATGTCCAGACCCTGTGGCCAAAGACCTGTCCTCCCAGGAACAGCAGGGCATTGTGGAACTGAGCACTCAAAGCCACTAAGCAGAGTCTAAATTAGAGCCTGGAAGGGGTGCCTATAACAACCCGAGCGCAGAAGACTGACTCATCCCCTGTTTTCCCCAAGCGCAGACTGTAGATGTTTGGCAATAGACCAAAGAAAATGACAGTATAAACTGCCAGATCCCAGGAATTTTCTTCTTTTGCTGCCTGTTTTTCATTTCCAAGAGGTAGAGTTAGTTTTGTTGCTATCCCATAGAGCAAGTCCCATTCTCAGGTGTAAATCTGGCTCCCCCCCTCTTCTTAGTAGGCAAAGTGACAGTGGGATTGGTCTCACACATTAAAAAGATTCTCTCCAAGAGTCAGCCAGTCCCATACACAGGTTTGGGGCCTCCTCAGTCAGTAAAAAGATAGGTGGGCCCCTGGGGAGCAGAGTTAAAGACTGCTGAGGTCTGGCTCTGAGGTCCGGCTCTGAGGTCCCACATCGGACTCACACTGGTTGCATCCAGCTTCAAGGGGAAGTTCATCACTTGAAGTACTCCACGGGTGAGAGAGTCCTAACAGAGGCATGAGAGAGCAAAGGCAGCTAGAAATGCTGTATATTTCAGCCTTTGCCTGCTTGTGGAAGAGATGTACAAGTTTAAAAAATACACAGCAAAAGTCTGACTTAAGTGCAGATGAAAACTGCTGGGCTCTGACTCACCAAGAGAGCTCTGCAGGAGCAGCAAGAGTGGCCACAGTGCAGACTCCTCTGGGGATCTCCAGAAATATAATTGAAAGAATTGCCCCAGGAAAGGTTTCCAGAGCTGCTGCCTCCTCACTGCCTGGAGGAGAACTAGTCCTGAAATGGGGTGTTAGCTCGGGCCAGCAGAAGAGTCAGAACACACCTTCATCACCCGCAGCATCTGACAGTCCTGCTCTAAAGGCTAGCAGGAATCGTGGGTTTGCAATGTGGGTGTGTTTCCACTAAGAACCACAGCGAGACCATTCACTCTTTTTGTACAGCCCACCAAAGAGCCATTTAATGATAATGACCAAACTTGGTTTCATCTTGGAAACCTTTAATAGACTCCTGTATATTATTGAGGTTTTAATGGAGCCAGAAGGAAAACAGCAAAACCAACACAGACAATATGAAGACACTGGATTTGTTTTCTGTATTCAGAATAAACCACTATTTTGAATTCTTTCATCAGTATTTTCTGTACTTCCCATTCACTCAGTTCAGTTTGTATTTATTATATCTTGTTTTCCTTCGTTTCTCCCCCTTCTTTCTGCAACCATAGAAGCAAAATAATACAAGAAAAAGGAAAAAAGTGGTGATGACCCCATTAGCCATTCTCCCAGGACTGACTGTCCTTCACAAGTCTGGCCTCTTGCTCTTTCATTTAGGAGGGCAAAGAGCTTGAGGACACAGCATGCACAAGCCCTGGGCAGAGAGCAGGCCATAACTCATGAAGTGTATGACAAGGAAGTGACACCCTTTGGTGGGACATGATTGGAAGGCTCATCTGGTCTTTCCAAAGCTGGACACACATTAAAAGAGGATCAATAAATGAGTGCATTTGCCTTCCCTTGAGAGATGCCATTCTCACTTTCTGGTTGAGGAGGGCAACAAGACAGGGGGATCTTCAGGCCTCTGTGGACACTAAGAGAGAGAAGGAAAGTAGAGGATGGGGCCCTCCAAGTGCCCTCGACATAAGCAGACAAGGACAGCAATGGTTTGCCCACCTTAGAAATATTTTGCTTGCTCAGAGACAAACAACAGGACCTACCTGGTAACTCCACAGTCCCAAGACTTGTCCTGTGAAAAATAGGATAAGCTTCTCCATAGAAACTATCTTTTTGACATTAGCTAGGTGTTCCTGAGCCAGAGGAACAAACTCTCTCAAGAACAGTGATAAAACCTTTCCAGCTGCTGGGAACAACAAGGTTGTCCAATGTTTATGGTAATCAAAAGAAGAGAGTGATTATATTCATCCCCAATGGGTTAGCTTGAATATCAGGCAACCTGAGCACACTTACTCATGATTATGAGCTCCTGAATTAATAAAGCCAATTGGATATAAACAGAAGCATCAGTAGCAAATGAAACTAGGACCTCTGTTCCCAAACACAACTCCACCAGCTGAGTGCTTTGATCTGTCAAAGCAAAACTGCTGTAGATAAACAAATGTGACAAACACATGTTTTACTCAGCATGTGCAACTGAGCAGATCTCTGGTTTCACCCCACAGCTCCCAGGAAAGGAGAAGTTATGAGGTTTTTAATCTTGCAAGTGTAACACTAAGTTTGGGAGGCAAAGTGCCTTGGAGGAAACCCTTACCGTGAATAGAAGTTGGGGGTTAAATCACTTGAAGTAACAGTGAAATGGACTGTTTGTAACATAAGGGAAGTCTCGTCTTGCCTCACTAGGGAAGGAGGTACACAAGACAGGTACCTTGTAAAATCTGCAGGAATTGTCCAAGCAGTTCAGAAGAGGAACACAGAGCTGGTCAAAGTCAGACTAACAGGCCTGCAGAGAGATGCTTTTCATTAATAGAAAGAAAAAAAAAAAGGGGGGGGGGAGGGTGGGGGAAAAAAACCCTCCCAAAAAAACAAGATGGCCTAAGAAACAAAACACTCTCCAGCACTATTTGGTTTAACCTGTAAAAAGCACCTCTGCAAGTGCACACACACACGTCCAGTCCTGAAGGTGTTATTGGGAGCAACCAGTTCCACTCTAGAGATCCCTGTCCCACTTTCTTAGATCTCCAGTCCCTACATGTTCACATGTTCATTTGTATCCAGAAGTCCTCCAGGTGGCCCATCATATAAATGCAAAAAATGCTCTTGCCTTGCCTTTGCATTACTTAAAGTAGGAGGGCCACATGCATTACTGAAGGAATTACCTGCATATTGTTCAAACAGGTAAATGGCTTTAACTGATTTAATTTTTTGTCATCAGTCACGTTTAGTCTCCAGAGCTACTTTTCACAATCTGTAGGAGCGCATCCTTGGAAAAGCTGCCTCCCAGGCAGGGTGGGAACTGACTGCTCTGGATTTTATACCAACACTCTTGGAACAAAACACTTTGCTCAGGCAAGAGCAGGAAAGTAGTAGAGAGACAGAGCCAGAGGATGATTTACTTTCTTGTCCAACAAAATCAATTTATTTTATCCAAAAGAAAGAGCTGGAACCTACTCTTATGAACAGCAAGGAGGGTTCATTTTACAACCACAAATGGACCACCAATACATGTAAGCCACTTCGTACACCTTCTAGGGTGGGATATTCCTAGTCATGGCACCACAAACAGGACCATGTAACTCCAAGAAGCACACAGCCAGCATGCCCTCCCACAGTGAACCAGCCTTCAGCTACAGAAGCCTTTTCATGAGAAGGTCTCAGGTCCACTGAAGCAGCACAAAGGCCACACAAGGCTGGCTGTTACAACAGAAGAATGGGAAGTCCAAAAAACTGATGGGCACTTACACCATATTTGTGACAGAAAGGGAATATTGCCACTGCTATCCATGCCAAAATCAGGACCTGAGGCAGTTCAGGTGCCTTCAAACTCCTTGCCCCATGGTGCTTCCAACATGCACAGCCAAACCACTCAGTTGGCCAGGAAAGAAGCACAGAGAAACCTGCCCAATACTGCACCAGGGCCATGCTCCCAGCTCATGCAGGAGCATTGCCCAACTTCCCAACCCTCCAGCACCTTCCTGAACAGACCCACAGCTTTTCTGCTCCTCCCTGTACAATGGCATAACCAAGGGAGGCTGGGAGCTGGGGCCAACAGCTTGGGGCAGGGAAAGGAGGGCACAGGCTGTTGGGGGGGTGTGGGGGTGGTTTTTTTTTTTTTCTTCTTCTTTTTGAGGAGCTGTACTGTCATCTTGTTTTATTTTCTGGCACTGCAGGCTGCTGGCAGGATGACTTGGTTGCCAGGGAAACTGCTGGGAAAGTGCACAGGGCTGCTGCCCGCATCTGGGCACCAGAAATGCCGGCTGCCAGCAAGGATGCCCACTGCCTCAGGCTTTGCTCTGCCAGGCCAGGGTGGATGGAGCAGAAACAGCAGCAAGCCAAGCATCTGCTCCCACACTGCCCGGATTAGGGGCTGTGATCCAAGGCTCCTGAGCCAGAGAGCGAGCCCTGCACAAGGGTCAGATGTACAGCCAGCCCTTGCCTGCCAGCAAGGACAAGGGGAGCCTAGTGCTTAAAGGAGGCTCTATTTTTATTATTTTTTATTTTTAAATCACTGCCATTAGAAGAATTGTTATGGTTGGCAATTTGCAATAATCAATTTGAAATCACAGTTTGATTAGTTAACGCATTTTCTGCTGCTCTCTCCTCTTAATTTGATTGGGGAGAGAGGGGGGGAATTTTATTTTCTGGTTTGTGACTGTGTCACAGCTCCTGCGGTATGCGCATGTGGTGACACATCCCTACTCCTCACCTGTCCCCTGGGGCTGTGTGAGGTTCCAGAAGCACCATGTGCCCTGTGGCTTGTCCCAGCCATGTGCAGGTTGAATATTCCCCACCCTTTCCAAAAGGACCATCCTTCCTCCCACACCCCTCAGGGTCAGCCAGTGACTCGTGCCTCTCCAGCTTGGCACCAAGGGTTGTGGGCAGGTGGGTGGTCAAGTGAGCTCTGGAGCACAAAAAGAAGCCAAACATCAGCTTCAGAAGTATCTGTAATACATGATAATATCCAAAATAAACTCCAGGCAGTCACTGATCTTCACACTTGCATGTAATATATGACTACCCTGAAGGTTCTCACTTCAATGCCTACACGTTATCCCCACCACCAGCAGACAGAGTAACAAAGCTGGAGGAGCATTTACAGAAAGGAAAAGAAGGAAAAGCATTTTCCTCTCTCTTTCATGATATATTCAGGCTCCAAATATCCTGCTATAATCCATATTTTCCTGTGCCAAACGTGTTCCACCTGCCAAAGCAGTGCAGGAATCACTGATCAGCTCTGTTAGAGGAGTGATGGCTCAGTCTGTGCAGGCTGCTAGTGCAGACACAGGTGTGCCCATGCTAACTCTCCTTTCCAGGGTATCCCATGGAGGTGTGTCTTGGCTTCATGGCTCAGATCCCTCCACAAGCCCCAAGTCCCAACAGGATGATGCTAACGCTGGATATTAAACAGCTGACACCCGGCCTCAGGAAAGGTCAAATCTGGAGCTGCAAAGCATCCAGCAGCTGTGACACCAAGAGCCAAGAGGAAATTTTGAGGAGCTGTGGCTCACAATGACCTGGACCAGTCACAATCCTCACAGCTTCAGGAAGAGCTACAATAGCCATATTGAAAAGGCCCTTCCACCTTAAAAATGACAGTATTGTGACATAATATAGCTTTCCCACCCTCTCCACACCAAGTCACCTCTGAAAAATGAGTGACTCCTGTTTTAGAAGGAAGAAATTAAATGTAAACCAACGTCCTTTGGACTTGGCATGTCCCAAATTGTAGAGGTAGGGAACCTCAAGATATGCAGGGGGACACTTCCAGTGCTGTCAAAGTGTAAGAGATACTGAGTTGAGTCTGTTCGGCAGAGTTATGAACTCCAGATCAGACTGATGGACAGAGTGGTTAGCAGAGAACCAGGGGAAATATGTCCATCCATTACCCTTTACCATACCACCACCAAGGTGAGTCAGGCATTGCCAGAGCCCAGGGGATCTCAAATTGCTCCTCTCCGTAGCAAACACTGTAACTCTGAAGAAGTCAGCTGGGGCCACCAGGCTTGGTGCTATTTTCTCTCCCTGTCACTCACACTGTCTCTTGTAGCTCTTCATTGCTGCTCCTCCCTTTCCCTTCTTGCTCACACTATTCCCATAATAGGCAGCGTCCTCCACCCACCTCTCCCCATCCCCAAATCTCAGTTCCCATCTCCTCAGTTATTCTCAGCACCACGTACCACAGACACACCACGCAGGCAGGCTGGTGACGCTCTCCCCTGCTGCCCTAAGTGAGCAAGTTTATGTGCCATTAAAGGGGGACGAAAAACCCAACAAATCCATCTTTTGAAAGACTTTATACATCCCACCTGCTCCTAGAGCATCCTTGGGAGGAATCTGGATTGTTGCGACTGACATTACCTGGTGCAGTAATTAGAAGCTGTATTTACAGCCTTGCTACCATTTTAATGCTATTTTGCATCTGTTGTGCCCTCACTTAGTGAGTAAATGTAGTGGGGAACATCTGTTTCCGACTGCCAGCTCAGGCAATGCTCCCCGGCCAGCCATTTCCCCTCTGCTACAGCGGGCTGTAATTATTTCAATTACCATTGCAGGGACAACTCCCTGCAAAAACAGGTACCAGCCCTGGCCCAGTTTTTTGAGCAGAGTGGAGGTTTGATGTGACCTCACTGGCAGGTTAGCTTAGTGCACCCCCACGGCCCCTCTCACAACAGAGTTCTGCTTGTGCTTTTTCCCCAAGCCCCAGCCATCGCTGCTTTGGTCACCCCATTGGATGGGCTTGGTCACTTCAAAAAAAGGGATGAAGGTAAAGGAGAGACATTTAATTCTCTGCAGCCCAGAGAAGGGAAGTGGCTAACTCTTGCCTGACGAAGCTCATACTGCAGGTTTCCAGCAGACTCAGAGGTGAGACCAAGGTCTCCCATCCCTGCCCAGTGCCAGAGCCCAGCTACACAGTTTTCCAGGTACCTGGCCTGGAGGCTAATGCTGTGCCCTTTATCTTATCTGCTTCTCTGCAGTTCCCAGAGCATCCTTCAGCCTAGTCCAGCACTTTGTTTGGATTAGAAAAATGGTGTAAGTGCAGCCAGAAACCATTTTAGATCCCTACACTGATACAGGCATAGACACAGTCCTCCTTATTCTGGCTTCAGCTATTTCAAGCAGTACTGAATCAAGCCAGACTAGCACAAGAGCCTCTGCTCGCCCAGAGTAGAGTTGTGTAGTCCTACTGGGACTGGTTTTCTCAAAGCAGAGCTCAAAAGCTGCTGGTGAGATAAGCGGGAGAGCTGGGTGGCAACTGTGGCTGGGGAGAGCAAAGGAGGCAGCAGTCTGAGGCTGCACTCTCAGCAAGGAAGTGGTATCACAGGAAGGTTATTACGGATCTTAAAGGTCAGGCTTAGGCTGTGTTTGGAAATCTAGATGCTTCTCCAGCACCTGCCTCAGCTGGCAGTGGGTCTGCTCTATCCCTCACTTGTGTGACAGCCCAGCTCAAGCTGCCTTTGTGAGTCCTGTAACACAACATACTGAGGGAGGAAGTCTGGCTGCAAAAAGCTCTGTGGCCAACTCAAGTATCAAAGCAAGTGTGAAGTGACCTTTCTGCAGCTCCAGGACTTACTTTTGCCCCACCTTCCAGACAGCCTGCAGGCAGACCCTATCCCAATTTAGATTCACTACCTGGGTCCATCTTTCCCAGTCAAACCAAGCTGCTCCGGGCTGGTGCTGCCTCCCCATCTCTGCACATCGGCACTGAGCACAAGTGCTTCCCATTGCAGGGCTCTCCAGACAATTCCACACCACAAATAACTGTTAGTAAACAGCAGCAGCTTGAAAATGCACTGGGAAAACCACTCTGCTCCATAGTAGGTTTAAGGAGAGCCAGGTTTTCTGTACCATAAAGCCAACAGAAGGTTCTTGGCTTATTTAGGTCAATTAACTACAGCTTTCAAATTAAGTTCTCATCTCATTTTACAGACAAGCTGTAAGCAAAGCGTAAAAAAAGGGTCAGCTGAGGAGAGCACAGCACAGGGTTTCTAGACTGTTAAGTAATTTAAAACCAAAGGGTAGAAACAAATTTAAGATCAAAGAAGAGCCCAGAGACCACCCAACAACGTCTGCTGCTTCACCCACTTGTTTTCCTCTGCCCTGTGCACCAAACTTCAGCCCAGAAAAAGGCAGAAATAGAGGCAGTATGAGAAGCTGTGCAGAGGAAGCCATTTGTGGTTGTACACACCACATTTTATTGGTCTCACGGAGCCGGGAATGACGGTCCATATTCTTTAGTGCCATCTACTGGCATTTTTATCTCTTTGCTGTAAATTAAAGCCAACCCCGGTGTTAAAAGAGCAGTCAGGTTGCAGTCAAGCACTTGAAAAATGCCAGAATCCAGACTGCACAGATAACCCAAGCTCAGTCCCCTTGTATGGGTGTATCACAACACACAGCGTAATAATATGATCACAAACCACCTTTTTTTCTGCAGGAAAAGGCCCCTTTCCTACACCAGATGGATAGTGCTCTCTTAATGAGCAGCTATTCAATATTTTTCTTTATCCTCATCATTCAATATGTAGTCCTGTGTCCTGGGTATGGCATGCTATTGAAGTCCTGGGCTAAATAATGAGCTTTTAATTTTCTCCTGGGCTTTCACAGCATTTATTATCATAGTATCCAAGTGGTTTGCAAACATTAATTTGCCTTAGAGCAACCCTGCAAGGAAGGGTGGAATTATTCTCATACAGCTGGGGAACTGAGGCACAGCCAGTTTAAAATCAGAAGGGTACTGTCAATTTGAGATGCAAAAAGGGATCAGTTTCTCAGAGTTGTACAAATCAAAACTTTCAGTGTTTAGAGCTCCACATCAACAGCCCCCACCTTCAGCTATGAGCCCCCAGCTCTCCCCACCCCATCTGCCAGCTGGGATTCATTTGAAATAAAGCTTCTCCACCTCTTACCTGAGACTGCTGCAGTCAGCAGGTTGCCTCACTAGCTCCAGAGAGACACAGTCCCTCAGGAGCAACCCTCCCCTCTAAGATGATCATTTCACACCACGGATCAACTTGGGGCAGTCAAAATTACCTTCTTACTGTGATTCATGCCAAAAGACCACCTCGTTCTCATAACACAACCCACCACGAAACACTTCCTCCCACACCTCTGGCAAGAGGAAGGCTTGGGTTAGAGGACCAGAAATCACAGCAAAAACATACCAAAGGAGGAGAGAGCAGGAGCATCGCAGACAGATTGGAATCCTGTCACCAAAGAATAATAGTCCCTGTTGATTTGGAATAACCCGTAAATGCATCACTATTAAAGACAGCAAAAAGCTCATCCATATTCCCTGTCCAATGAGGACAGAGGAAAAGATGTTCTCCCACCTCCAAATTCAGTGGGCATCATGACCCAGCCCATGTGGGCAGTTACACCAACTCTAAACCAAGAGAACGGTGCCAGGACGTGCAGTCAGACTGTCACAGCAGCTCTCTAAGCTTCAGAAGATGCAAAAGACACCCAAAACACAGTCAGCAAGTCATGGATGAGGGCAGAAGAAAGGATAAATCTCTCCTTGACACCTATTGCTCCCCATGCAGCCCTGACATCAATCAGTTGTAGCCTCCACAGTCACTCAGTGTCTGCCCAGGGGCGGGGGGCTTGAACTGAGCTGTTTCACATCCCCACAGCCTTTTCTGTACAGGTAGAGCTTCAGTTCCACTGCCCTGGGGTTGGTGCATCTCAACCCAGTGCTCAGCAAAACCAGCCATTCATTCTGCCCTCACAGGGGGATTTCCAGCCCCTGATCACTATTTTCTTTCTGCTCTGCACACACAGAAGAATCACAAGACCATTTTGGGGACAAGAAGTCAGTGTATTGTGCTGTCTAGAGAGAAAGAAGAACTACTCATTTACATCGTGACAGTATTATATTTTCTTTCTACTTTCCATCCTTCCCAGTCCTTTACTCCTCCTAAGATCTTATTTGCATTTTTGATCAGACCCATACACCAAGATGATGCCCTCGGGGAGCTGGTTGTAAAAGTGCCCAGGTCCTCTTCCTGGGCTGAATCAATTAATTTACACCCCTGGGAATAGACTGGATTTTTTTCTAGCAATGTCTACAATTACTCCCAGTTTTCAGTGGTAAAGGAAGGGAAGAATAAGGCTTTGAAATGCAAAGTCATATGTGCAAATCATCATCTCCAGCAGCAAAAGCTTCACCCATATGATGTGATCCCAGGTGAGGCAGCATCTTACCTATGAGGGAAGGACTTCTGCCTCTTCTGCACCAACCTGCCCACACTGAGCCATCCAGGCTCATCCTCGCCCTGGGTTCCTGGAGATCAGCGACAGCTCTGTCAGAGGAAATGCACAGGATGGTTCAATCCGGGACCAAACCAGCCTGTGCCTTCTCAAAACACAGCAGCATCCCGTAAACCCCGTCACATGGCTGCTGTTCCCCTTGCAGGACTCCCTCTGATCAATCCCTATTAGCCCCACTGCCCAGGTAATTTATTTTTTTCAAATTTCCCTCTCAGAGCTGGAGTTCACAAGGCTCTAAGCACAACCTCAGTGTGAAGCACAGCAGTAGCAAAACCTGGCCTGGGGACTGTCTGTGAGTTTTCAGTCCAGTTTGCTGATTTGAAATTCTTCAGCCCAACTTTCTCCCTCATTGTTGCATTTAGGCTTGTTATTTTTCCTTGAGTGTATAAACATGGATGAAATCTATCCCAAGCTGGCAGCTGGGAATACATTTGCTGTCACCTAATACTGGAAATACTGTCTCTTGACAGGAGAAGAGAGGAGGAAAAGCCTGGTGTAACTTCTGCTAGATGGCAACCAGCTCAGAATCGACCTCAAAGAGCTCCTTGTAGGTGCCTTAGATAAAATGCTTGAAGAAGGATTTTTCAGGATTCCAGTGATCCTTTTTTATACCAAGGGAGCTGCTGGGACCATCCTGTCCACGTGCTGGGAGGGGAGAGCCACAGGCCGCAGCACTGCCTGCCTCAGTTTCCCTCTCTCAAGATGTACAACCACAGCCACCCTTCCAAGGGGCTGCAACATCTCTGAGTACAGAGCATCCTTCTCCACACCAAGCTCCAACCTCAAAATCAAGTTCTCCTCGGACAAACTCCCTGCAAAACCCTTAGGTTGAACTCTGTAGAAAATAGTTAATTAATCTCTCTTGCTGTGGCCTAATTCTCTTTTCAACATGTGGCTGTCACTTCCCTGTCATCACAGCTGATTTACAATGGGGTTTAATTAAATCCTCCGTACATTATTCAGCATTCTCTGAAGACAACACCAAAGCAGCCAAGGGTATTTAAAATGTCACCTGCTGAGACGTATCATCTCCTCCTAAATAAATATGACAGTGATCAAACTTTGGCTAATTACAGTGACTTCGTTATTTGTTTGTATGTTTTAATATTTAATTGCTTTCGTGTTCATCCAATTACAAAGCAACAGCAAATAGAAATTAACTTTTTATCAGCGTGTTCCCAGCCCCGCTAATCAGCACTTCAAAGGCCAGACACAATAGGAGGCCATCCAACCTGAGAGTGCTTTACAATATATTCTCTGCTGAATGGACCGTTCTATTAAATTAAGGGAGAATTGTGTTTGTCAGTGTATTCCCAGCTCCCACCCGGATTCCCTTTATGTGGCCATTTATGGGCCTTGTTGTAGCATCCTTGCAGCAGGATAGTAAATTGTTTGTATTGCTCCTGTTCCGGCGGTGCTATTTGCTCTGCCACTGCCCGAGGTGACAGTGGGTGGCTCCACATCAGCAAAAAGTACTGGGGAATCACTTCCCTTTGGAAGCTCATGCTGAGGAGCAGAGGGAAGCACACACCTCCCTTGCATGTGCGGAGCGGAGGCTGCATCACTCAAAGCGTTCTGTCTGAAGAGAAAGAAGTTAAACCCGACTTTTTTTGCCCACAAAATCTGAACTTTCCAGTGCAGCCGCGGCAGATGTTGGAGCGTTCACAAGCCGTGGGTCTGCAATGACACTAATTTCATCCTCCTTCCCATGTGCTTGTGGTGATTAAGCTCAGCTTGGCAATGGGAGCAATTCCGTGGGCTCCCATCCTTGCTCTCTGGGAGACCCATACCCATTTTAGTCCTGACCAGGGGAAACCAGCAAGAAGAGCCACAGGATTCACAATTGATAGAAACAGGACTATTTCTGCCAGTGTAACAGTCTTACCAGCGACCAGCAAATTATTTATATTGTTAGAAACGCAATGAAGAAAACAAAAGGTTAAGTGTGGCTGCTTTCCCCCCACGAATCTCCCAGCAGAAGTGGAAGCTTCCTGCAGACCAAATGATTTAGAGTCAGAGAAAACAGAGAAATCACATATATGCCAAGCAGCAGAGGAGAAATACCGCTAGAGGAGCACAGGCATAAACGACCCACATTAAAGAACTGCTCTGCATTGTGTTGGTCCTGCAGTTCATTGCATTGCCCCATTATTACTGCTCCAAAAAGCCAAGATTTTCAGTCACCACTGTGAAATTCTAGGCGAGAGACCAGGAACTGTGCTGTAAATCAATGTGATTTTAGAAAGCGTAACGGGAATAAAGCATAACCTCCCTGTTTTAAATATTCAAGCAAAGAACTTATGCATCTATAGACCCAGGCAGAGAGCTTAGAGCTTTCCCTTGCAATCACACAAGAACTCTGATGTTATGGCTCAGCCCTGCCCTGTTGTGTTTTGGAATCTATCAGAAGCCTTTCTTCCTTTGTACACACCAAGAAAAATAAAGAAAAAACACTTGCACACTTGAAAATGAGGCAAATTGGGAGGTTTCTTGGCACATAGGTCACTCTCTTACTGGGTTGTACTCAACCCTCTCCAAGAGCCAGGTACAACCACAGGTCCTTCACACAGAGGCTGGGAGATGCCTCAAAACCTTGGTTTTACCTGTTTATGCAGATTTATTACAGCAAGACCTCGCATTAAAAAAAAATAAAATGACTGTATAGAAGACTTTCCTCCAAACTCCACTGTGGCAGCAAGACTCATCTTTGGTCCTGGAGCATCAGGAGATCTGCTACCCAGGGAGGTTTCTTTCTGCAGAGGATCCTGTCACATCGTATTGAGATTCTCACATTGTAAAAAATAAACAAAAAAATAGAAGTACTTTTACCAGATGGATTTTTTTTTTCTTTAAAGCACGCAAAAACAACCTCTGTTTTCTCCCCAGAGAAACAAATCTATGTTTAATTTTAGGCTTCTCTCATAAAATATTAAGTTAACAAAGAAATGTGTTTGAAATTCTTTGATTCTATTGAAATTAAATATTTAATTTGACTAAAAATATTTTTTTCAGATTTTTTTTTTTAAATCTGAGACTGGTTTCATTTGAGAAATCAAAGCTTGCAGAGTTTTTTTGTGAAAAGAGGAAATCTGCTTTCTGTTGTCTCCAGTAAGGACTCACTCACCACTCTGACTTGCTGCAGGTTTGCTTAATTTTTGTCCTCCAGAGTTATATGGCTCATTGAAAAGAAACAGAAATATTTGGCTTGCACTGAGAATGAAGATGAAATATATTTAACGGGGTCCTTTGAAACAGCTGAGCAACAGTGAGGGAGAGATTTGGGGTTGGGAGGAAGAAAACTGAGAAGAAATGCAGAAATATGCATATGAAGAAAAACAGGCACTTCCCACTTTGATGAAATAGCTGAACATTTTGAAGTCTATGCACAAAGACTTCAGCAAACTTGGCTGCCAGTGACATGAGACAGGAAGAAAATAAAAAAAAAAACCCCACCAAACTTTTTAACTTTTTTTACAAAAGCAAGAGAATGTGAGGAAATGGTCAAAGGGCTTAAAATTGTTTAATTCCAGACAAACTCCTGAGAGATGGACTTTTCAATAAGGAAATTTAAAAAAGAAAATATCCTTATTTTCCTGGCCACTGCCAACAACACCCAAAGCACTGCTCTTGTGCCCCAGGAGTGATGGGGTAGAGGCTCCAGGCATCCCAGTGGCCCTACTGGTACCACTGGGAGGTTTTACATTGAAAAAAAATATCCGTTCAAAATCCTGTTTTGAATCACTTCACTATCCTCTGACCTAAAGGGAAAAAAAATAAGTTGGAGAAAGTCCTGAAGTCATGATTCTATCACTTCCAACATGCAATTTATTTTCCTCCCTCAGCTCAGAGTGAATTTGTATCCTGAAGCTTAAGCCAACTGCATTTGTCCAACTCCAGCCAAAGCACAAACCTCAGGCTCAGCTACCAAAACCAGCCTGGACCAAATCAAAGGTTTCAGCTGGCACAGCCTGTTCTCTTTGTAACTTGCTGATTTTTGGAATTATGATTTACTGTCCTCATCTGGGCCAAGAATGATACAGATATTATTATTATTTCTGTGTCTAAATCTTGAATGATTTCCAGGATGGCAAATATATCTCCTACTTAGTTTTACTGCTTAGTTTCTGCATTTTTCAGCTGTGATATATGGGGTGAGTGAGTCCAGGGCATATCTCCAGACTTCTGAAGCTGTCATGTCATCAAAACTCAAGGAATAACTCCATGCTGGGGACAGCACAAAGAATTCAGCCTCCCCACAGCTTCCCATTTCTCTGGTCCCAGGTTCTTATTACAGAGCTGTTAAGTTTTAAATTGGTTATTGCATAGAAAAATACCAGGCCCCAGAGTCAGAAAATTACAGGAGAATATGAACTTTCATTCCCTAAAAGCCAGGTTGGACAGGGCTTGGAGCAACCTGGTCTAGTGGAAGGTGTTCCTGCCCATGGTGGGTGGGTTGGAACTAAATGACCTTCAAGGTCCCTTTGAGCCCACACCACTCTATGATTCCATGAAGAATCACGTTTCTAACCCACAGAGATGCTCAGGAGTATTTCAAAAGGCAACACTGAAGACTGAAAATTCAAGAGGAAAAAACCCCAAACCTATGATAGCAGAAAAAAATAATCCAATGGGACATACCCCACAAATTAAATGCCAGGAGCTGTTTTGGTCACCACCATTGAAGTGTTTAGTATGGGAGTTCCTCAGGGATTATGCCAGGACATTTGGGATGGGCACTGGGGCTTGATAACTCTTGGCCCCACAGTGGGAAGGAGCATCCCAAGGCAGGGTGACATTGGACATGTTGAAAACAGGGCTGTGGAGCAAAACTGTCCAACAGTGTCCTTCCATCTCACACAGAGAGGGAGAAATGTATAAACCAACTCTGACTTGCTGCTACTGTATTTCCATCCCCCTTTTAAAACCTTGTTCATGTTTCTTAGCCAATCCAACAGAGTAAGGTGTGAAAAATGGCTTTGTCTGGTTACAAAAGCCCAGAAAGGTTTCTCAGATTCTTTCAGCCTTACACATGTGGGCATCTTTCTGCTCACACACCTTCAGTTGCCCAGAAACTGCTGTCCCAGCCCATCCTTCATCTACCATCTGCTTCAGAAAAGGGAATCTCTGCTCCCCTCTGCCTCTTGGCAGACTCAGAGCTGCCCAAGAGTCTCCAAGGGGATCCCTCATGTCTTCCAGGACAAGCCTTCTGGATAAAGTCAAGGGTATGTTGGACCACTGTAAAAAACTATTAACAAACACACTGTATGCAAGATATGCCACAAGGGCCAGATCCTGGGAGATGTGAATGACCACTAGAGATATTCCAGAACCATCTGGACACGATCCCTTGTGCAAAGCAGGGAGGTTGGACCAGATGACCCCACCAGTGGTCCCCCTTCCAACCTGAACCATTCTGTGACTGATCTCAGCAGCAACTGCACAGAAGGTGAAGCTCAAGGGAGATCCAAGAACACGGGGCACTTCCAGGCAGCACCGGGCTCTAGTGCTGCCCTGTGCCAGGCCAAAGCTTTTGCAGGAGCAAATGCTCCTGGAAAACCACAGACGGGAATAGACTGACTTCCAACACACACAAAATTTTATATATATATTAAAAAAAATAAAAATCAAAGCGAGCAGATTGCACACAAGCATTGCATTTGCAATTCTGATTCTGTAATAGGAAACAGCTCCCAACTGGGGGAGGGGGAGACAGGAAATATTACAGCAACATTATTTTGTTACACTAATTACCAATAATGGCACATACTAGGCTACCAACCACAGTCAATTCATTTTGAAAGCTATATAATAATGTTTAGGATAAGGAATTAATTTTTATAGCCACTGAAGCAGATTTACTTGTACTGTAATGCAGATTTATTACAAATTAAATTCCCTAACTCCTGAAGTTGTCTTGGAGAGGCTCAGCAAGACCTGAGGGGAGACATATCCAGCTACAAGGACGGAATTTCGGCAGCATTGAAGCTCACAACTTCAGGCCAAAGAGTGCCCAGACCAGCCCTTCAACATGTACACGTTTGGATACACTCACCTTCATGGGCACAATGCGCACATGAGGAGGACCCAGTGGGTGATTTTCATTGAGTCAACTGATTGTGAAAGGGTGGGGTTTAGGGGCTTTTTTTACTGTATGATTTTAAAAGGTAACATTTCAGCACTACAGGTTTTGTTGGTTTTTTTTTTTACACTGTAAAGAACTCCATAAAAGATTCATAAAGGGAAAACTTTGAAGTACAGTCAAGATACACTCGTTAATTTTCAGAAACATCTCTGGTGTCAATTACTGACTATAAAGTGGATCAGATTGTCTCCTCCACTTCCATGCAGGAGCAGAACTGCTGGACTCAGACCCCAGAGCAAGGCTGGGCCTGGCCAGGAGACCAGAAAAAAGAAGAGTCCTTAGGAGAGCTTTGTATAGTCCAGAATAGGGACAGGACTTGATAATTTCTAGCTGAAGTGCTGTTTACTAAATGATCAGGATAATTTCAATTTCTCCACTCTTGCTCCTAAGCATCACTAGAGCCATCGCTATCTGGCTGGGAAGTCTCCAAGACCTTTTCCTTCAGGTGCATAAGCTGGGCTGATCTTGAAAGAGTTTCCCCCCAGAACCTCAGGCTCTGGAGGTCTGATTGGCTGTAGGTAGATGGATAAGGACAGGAACCAAAGGGACAGCTGGGCTGAGCTCTGCATCCTCCAGAGGGATGTACCCAGGGAAGGAACAACCACGGTTCATCTCTGCACTTGGGACACTCAGAGTAAACATGGGGACGCTACAGCAGATAGTGGGAGCAGAGACTTGGCTTTTGGGATCCATCTCTTTTGGGCGTGCAAGGAATTTTGTGCTTTCCCACAGGGATCCCAGGCTGGGGCAGAGTGAGCACATGTGGCCAGATAAGGAGCTCCACATCTGCACGACCCCCATCAAAGGGCTTCTGATTGGACCCTGCAATGGGACCTTCATCCCTAACAACACCCAAAGGAAAATGCTTCTGACATCTAGCCAGCCCTGAAAACATTCAGAAAAACACCCACAGATGGACACCCACCAGGATGCCTTTCAGGGCACGGTACAAGGACCAGACTGTGTGCAGTTCCTCATCTGCATCTTGGAAAAGGGGCCCCAGCCTGCCAATCCAGCACTTGACATTGCTACTCCCTTAAAAAAAAAAAAAAAAAAGCCGCTTATTCAGCCTAAGTCTTCCAACAGCTTCAGTGACAACTGGCAGTTCAGCACAGCGGCCAAGGCAGCAGGAGGGGCTTGCAGTGGTTTTTAAACATCGTCTCTGCACCATCTGATCTATGCAGGCACCAAACAAAAACCTACTCGAATTCCTTAGCAGACAGAACAACCGAGCTGGATTTGCTCCAATTCCCCTCCTGGCTCGAAGCAGCTCCTGGCCACGACTCCGGAGGCCTCAGGCACAGACACACACACACACAACATCGCAAAGACAATTTGTCTGATACTGTTTTCGTGTTAGCTTTTTTTAAAATGACACTTCTAGTGATCCCACTGCATTAAGTTTCATCCTGGGAGGGAGATGCAGAGGGAGGAGACTTATTAGCTTATTCCTAACGCCTGGCGAGGAGGAGGAGGAGGGGTTTCCTATGCTAATTCCGCACAGACTGATCTCCCACCGATGCTTTCCTGTGCTCCAGGATAAATGAGACTTTCCTAATTCTTTCCCCGCTGCAAATAAACAGACAGGGAGCCTGCACCATGCGGCTTGCACTGCCCTATTCATCACCGTGTCCCAACTGTAGGGAGCAGTGATTACAGCTCATTATTGGCAATTACCACCGCTGAGCTGGTAGGTGTTTTTCCCCCCAATAACTTTCAGCAGCTCCAAAGCTCTTTAAGGGTTTCTCTATGAAGAATGGCTGGAGGAAATCACTCCCTCCCTGCCCAGTAGTCAGATCTTCCTTCCAAAAGCTGTAGCCATCAGATCACAGTGCCATCACAAAAAATAAGCAGAAAAATATTGCCAACCTAAGAGCTGATAGGACCAGCGATGTGCCAGGTCTGCCCTCCCAACCCAGATGATTGTCAGGGAATGCCTCTGCTTGGAATTACTCTTCTTTCTCCCTCTGGGTTCTCAAAAAAGCTTCTCCTGTGAGCAAGCGTTCGTCCCCCTGCCCCTCCTCCAAACACATAATTCAATTCATACAAAAACCCCCACACAACAGAAAAGCACATGTACAGTCAGTGCTCTTCCCGCATATAAAGTAACACGGCAGCGGACTGAGGGATGGACCCTTTGAGAAATTCATATGCCAGCCTTCCCACTATAGCAATTTCATTCTGTCTTTGTAATTGTCTGATATTACATTGTTCCCTGCCAGAAGATTAATTAGCTAGTCTTACCCTCCAACATACCATCCCTCTGCAACCCTCAAGGAAGCTGGAGTGGTGCCAAGTCGCAGGGATTTGCTATTCTGGCTGGCAGCTGCTACTGTCGCTGCAAAAAGGGAAAGAAAAAAAGCCTCCTTTTGTCCCCGAACAGCAGTTGCTGTGCCAACTGACCCCCATGTCCTCCATCCTCCCAAAGCCACCACCAAGGAGGTGGCCAAGTTTCAACGCCACGGGTTGGGCGGCAGGGGGGAAATAAAAGAGTGGAGAGAAATAGGAATTAGAGAGAAAAAAAAAAAACACCAAAACAAAACAAGCAAAAACCACTGCGCACCCAACCCTGAGCGCCCCCCACACCCCAACCCTCCCTCTGGCTGGCATAATTACTCACGCTCGTTAAGCATGGCTGCATTGCGTATGCGAGTCACGCGGGACACGCGTGTCGGGCTGCGGGAGCGCCGGTGCCGCGGTCCTGTCTAGCGGTGGGAAGGGCGTGGGTGACACCGCATCCCACGTCCCAGCCCAGAGCCACCTTCACGCCCCGGCCCACAAGCAGCCTGTGCCCCTGAGGAGGGGGCAGGAGCATCACCAGCCCTGTGGGCTGGGGGGAACCACCACCCTGACCGGGGCTGGAGCCGCAGCCGCTCTTGGCAAGGAGCCCGGCCCGGCACCGCAGTGGATCTGCTGCTTTTGTTCCCTCTCCGTCTTCCATCCTCACACATACACAAACATACTCTGGATCTCTCCATCTTACTTTAAATGTGGTGCCCACAGAACACACATACCCATGGTCACCATCCCATCGAGAAACAAGTTGTGAGGGCATGTGTGGTTTCCTTCTCCTGGGGGTTTTTGTAGAGTGGAGAAGAGTTCAACGACGGGAAGGTAAAAACCTTCAAATAATAGTCACCCACGTAAACCCCAGTGCACGCCACAAAACCAGTGCTGCCAAGCACATCATCTTTCTTTCCAGACCATCCTGTTCTGCTAAAATCACCACACCAGCTCACATTTGCCGGTTCACTTGCTGTTTTGTCCCACTAGTGCTGCAACGCTGCCCTGGCTGGCTCTCCAGCCATCACCCCATGAGGGCTGTGGCACAGGGTAACACAGGGGATTTAAGAAGAGGAGACACCACAAGGGCCAACAGGTTGTGTTTAGGGTGAAAATCTGAAAGAAAAGGAGACCAGAAGCTCTGCAACACTAACAGACACAGACAGGAGCAGCAAGGGGTGTGCTGGACCCTGTACAGCCCAATGTGCTTTAGCCTCAGAACCAAGACCCTGGGACAGACCCAACCTGGCTGCTTTGCCTCCTGTCCCTCACCAAGCCCAAAAAACCCTCTGACTTGTTAATATTTTTTTATTTTGTTCGTTTGGGCAGCTGTTGCGGCAGATCACCTTTCCTCACAAGCACACAACCCCCAGCTGCCCAGGGACTGGCACGGGCACACGGGGCTGCGTCCGCTGGGCACGAGAAGCCAGTTTGAAACCACCCATTGCAGGGCTGTGGGAAACAAGCCCATATTGTCACGGGGGCTAATTAAGCTCCTCCACTGAGACAGCGGATCGAGACTGTCTCAGCACCCGCCTTTGCTGGCAGCCCCCCTCCTCGGGTGCTACGGAAACGGGAATTAAGTGGTGATGAATGCAGTATTAATTAATTAAGAGAAGATGCACGTGGAGGGGGTGGGAGGCAGGGGGTCTTTGCGCTGTGGAAATTACCCAAGGAGGGGCCGCCGTAAATTTGTTTTTTTTATTGTTTCCGCTCAAGAGAAGGCACCGAGAGGGACCTGAACGCCCAGGTGGTGGGAGCCACCCGCCAGCACGAGACCCACCCGTGCTCCATCACCAGGACACGGCGGGTAAGAGGGATATCTCAAAAAAACACCGAGGGAGTGGAAGGGGCGCCCGCGGCTCGGCGCCGCCATCTTCTTCCACTGCGGAGGCCGAATACCAAATCAATTTTGCACACTCCGAAATGGCTGTTCAGGAAGGTTTTTCCTGCTCTGGAGAGGTTAATGGGGAAGCTCAAGGCAGCTGACGCCAGGGGGACGCTACTTTTCAGTTTGCATATCAAGATTGTTTACACACATGATTAGCTAATATATTAAGCTTCTTACACACACACAATAAAAATAAAAAAAAAAAAAGAAAAGAAAAAAAGATGGCAAAGCACATTGTTCAGCTTTGATTTGCATTTCTCGGCCACTTCCTCCTTCACAATACACCACCCGGAGAAGAGGAAGGACTTGGCCATCACTACCAACAGCTGGGCTTTGGAGAAGGGAAACAAATGGTTAAAACCCTGCAAATGATTGCAGTGCCCAGTGTGATTTGGCACATCCAGCCTCCCCATCACACGTAAATGCAAGTCCCCATCATACAAACCCCTGGGGCAGCTCAGCCTGCTCTGAGATGAATTTTGGGTGGACACTCAGCAGCCCAGGCTGGCCATCCCTTGTTCTCCGTGGGAAGCCCACTCTGCCAAGCCTGGCTTGCCCCGTGGCACTGGGGTGCTGGGGAGTGTGGGCTGCAGAACCCACATGCAGTGGGAAGTGCTCAGCACTGCAGCATTTCCTCTCTCCATGATTCCTTCCTCCTGTGGGCTGGCTGTGATTTCCAGAGTCTTTTCTCTATCTCAAGGCTGGACACAACCACCCTTGAGACAAAAGTCTTTGTTTCACCACCAGTAGGAGCAGAGAAATTCAACCGCAGAACCCCTTGGGACTTCCCTGGGCTAACAGGACAGGTACTGTCATTCCCTGCTCCAGAGATGTTTTGAGCATCTCCAGGACACCCTTGTCAGATATCTTAATTCTGGACCTGAATTTTCTAACTCCTCATATCACACACACTGCTGGGAACAAAAATGAAGGCAATGCTGTGCTTCAAGAAGCTCCATAGATTCATCCCTGGCTTTGGCCCTTGGGCTCTGAACATCCCTGCCTCCCTGGTTATGCCAGTGTTTAACTAAGCCACAAAACAGGCTTCACTCAGAACTTCTCCTCCATACAAACTTCCTCCTGAGTCATGGGCCAGAAAATGTTTTACAGGACCAAGCTGCACACTCAGGACCTTGCATTATGTCTCCAATCCAGAGTCTACACTGCAGACTTGAGACCTACATCCCAGCTTTTTGGGAATCCTCCAAATACAGTTCCCTTGTGCATTTCCAAATACACTGGGAAAGCTCTTCCAACTCACCATCAGTCTCCTCTGACAAGATTTTAAAACCTCACTTCTCCTTTGCTCCCTTTTTTGCCCCAGCTACAGGGATAATCCCTCCATAGCCAGGCATCACAGCAGCCACCACACCAGCAAACCAGCTGCTATTCTTTCCCTCAACTTCCCCCCCAGCTCAGGGCAAGTTATTTATATAACATCTCAACACTGACTTTTTCAACACAACTTTTCCTTTAATTACGTGCATTTAAAATAAAAATGCCAACCTATGTGAGCAACTGCCCTCATTACAGTATCAGTCCTCCAACTAATTAATATCTGTTAGCTTTGGCTTATACACCAGGATGCCTAAATCCAAAATACACAAGGCTGCCAAGTTACTTTGCAAACAGAAGTGCCTGCCTTGAAGGAAATCACATTATCCAACTTGCTTTCAAGGTCTTAGAGAGAAGGAAAGCTCATTCACCTCAAAAGAGACTGCTATAAAACCAAAGAGGAGACATAGAGACAAGCAAAGAAAAAGGGATCTCCCAAAAAAAAAGAGAAACACCATTTTTCTATTTTCTTGTACTCACACAGGTCACATGGGAAAGATTGAGCCCGTTTAATAAAAAACCTCCCAGCAGCTCCCAAGCAGGCTCTTGCAAATCACACACACACACTTCTCCAGCCCATGGAGGAGGAAAAGGAGCTGACTACAACCGACCTGAATCACACCAGTAATCACCTTCCTTTATGGAGTTACATTACTGCAGTGCATGTCAGAGAAGCCTGTACAGGTGACAACAAAGCCAGAAGTCTCAGGAGTGCTTATGCAGCACGGTGAGAGATAAAGGAGCCATCCCGGGGGGTACATAAGAGCTGGCAGGGTGGAAAGGGGGGTGCAGCACTGCTGTGAGCCCCCCCTCCAGTAGTGCCTGAGTGTCAGTGCATCCAGCACATCCAAAAGCAGCAGGTTCAGAACTGATTAAAAAGGGAAAAGCCTTATGTAAACTTAATGCATAATTAACCTGAGAAACTCACTCGCAGAAGACATTATTGAGGTCATGAAAGCATTAGAGCCACAAAAACAACTCTGGCGGCATATGAAGGATGAGAACATCCACTGTTAAATTATTTGAATGCTCATCTAATGCAAGGGATAAAACGTGTTGTATCCTAACCAGGACAAGCCTCCCCTCCAGGCAGATCATAGCAGGTTTCTTGTATTCACCTCCAAAGGATTTGAAGCTGCAGGTCAGGAAGGAGGGCATGGGCTGGACAAGCCCCTGTCTGAGATTTTCTGTCTATGTCAGGTCTCTAGCAGAGATTACAGGAGGGATTCCTGCCCCACTCTGTGTGTCCGTGAGTGGGACATAATGGTCTGCACAGATCACCCTTGGCTGTCCCTGCACTTGAGACAACCAGCCTGTACAGGAATGATTCATCTCACTCCAAGTGCAATCAGGTGGATTGACCTTGTGAGGTGCCTGTCCCAGGGCAATTCAGCCCCACAGATGCTCTGGGCAAACAGGAGATGCCTCGAGGTGCCACCAAGCTGTGTTTGTGACACACCCCTGAAACCAGAGGGTTGTTTGGCTTTTAAGCCTTTAGAAGTCTGGGCAAGGACAGATAGAAGTGTCCCCTCTCCATTTTCACCTCCTGCATTTCCCTTTGTCCCTTCCCTGCCTCAACATCACTGTCACAGTTCCACAGTGCAGAGGCACCTTTCAGACCCACCCAGTTCTCCTGCATGGTGTTTGGGGCTCCAAGGTCCCAGCGATCTTCCTGATGCCAATTAAAATAAAAGGAAAGCCTCCCACTTGCCAAGGTCTATAAGCAAACAGCCACAGGCATTGCCTTCCCCTACTTTCCTGGCTCCTTTACAGCCATAGCAGCTGTTCCACATTTCCCACTTCTAAAATCCCATGTTGAAACAAGGTCTCTCTTGCCAAAATTCAATGAAACAGACTTCATGAAAAATTTCATAGGGACTAGGAGCTGCCTTTCCCCAGGCTGCCCCTCTCTCAGAAGATCACGATGTAAATACTTGAGGCTCCTTTTGGAGAAAGCCAGTGGCTGTGCTGGCAGCTCTGCTCCCAAAACATAGCACCTGCTTGGGGGTCTCTACAGTGCCCAGAGGGGTTTGTGGCAATGGATTCATGTGGGATGAGCCCTCATGTCCTCACCTGCCCTTGGGTAAGAGCTCTGATGCTTCCAGCACACGCAAACCAGGGGCACTGCCAGCAGCTTTGCAGGGCAGTGCCAGGTTCTGCCTTCCTTTTCCAAATAAATCAAAATAATAAAACAGAATTTCCAAATAGTTAATTTTACAGCTAATTTAATGATATTTTGATAAAATAAGCTTGGACTGCTTGTACTTGCAGAAAACAAATATTTTAAGGATGCCAGGCTTCACTTGCTGAAGTGCTTGTCTGCCCCTTCCAGGGCTAAAAAGGCTCATTTGGGAAGGAGGGCTGCTCTCAGACCACCAGAACTCCAGGAGAAATGCAAACACCACCTGTCATGATTCGTGATAAATACAGCAGCAGTAATGACAGCACAGAACTTTTGGGGCCAGGTAAAAATCAAGCCTGATCCAAACTCAACTCATCTCACCACAGGACACAGAGTCCTGTCTGCTTGGACAGGACAAGGCAGGTGGAACCCTGGAGTCCTCTGCTTTCCCCAAAGGGCTCAAGGACTGGATTATTCATCTACTCAGAGTAATTAAACCCTCAGCTCTATGAGCAGGGCAAGCATCACCAACAAGGTGATGGATCCCATGTGGGAAGGTGGCATGAAAGGGGGGATTTGGCCAGTGAAAGTCCAGGGAGCCTGCAAGTCCAGGCTCACAGACCTGCAATGATTATGGAAGTCAGAGCATATCCTTAAAAGCTTCCAGAAAAGCCAGATTTCCATCTGTTGCCCTTACTGCTTGGAAACTGCACTTTCACTGCAGGAAATAAAAGCCTGGAGCAAACTGGTCCTTCAAACTGGCAAGTGTGCAGAGTCCTGCAAAAGCAGGGCACTCCTCACACATTTCAGCCTTGTTTCCTTCATCCTCTTGCAGGAGGCTTCCCATTACATTTAAAGAGGGTTTGTGGCATAGTCATTGTCCAGTTATCCTTTGCAAACACCATGGAAGAGCCTTGACAAGCACAACATCCTGTGTCCCTTCACTGTATTGAAAGGGAAAGCTGACTGCTGGTGGCCCAAGCAACTTCCCATCAAATGGGAACCTGCTGATCTGCTGGGTCCTTGTTCCCCCCTCAGAGAGTCTTAAACTCACCAAGATCAAGGGTTCTTTCAAGGCTCATCCCTGAAAGCCAGGAGGAAGCTGTAGATATACTATGAGCACTTAGGAGGAAAAACATTACAGCATCTAAAGGTACTTTAAATGATTTAGATACAAACTTGCCTGTAATAAGACATCTATTTTGGTTAATCTCTTAGTTGCAAATCTTGAAACTCTTGAACCTGCCTCAGGCTACTGTCAGCAGCACTTCATTTAACACTGCTTATTGGGAATAACTGCTATTTCCCACTGTAACCTCCAAACCTCTTAAGTCTCTATTATTGCTCTGCCCAAATATACTTGCCTTCAGGATACAGAGGGTTTTTTCTTGCTGAGAACTGTTAAGATGATTTGAACAAGCTGAATCAGAGGAGACTGTTTCCCAGGCAAAGCGGCCAAGACTCAAAATACCATCCCTGCAATATTTTGGGGGTGATTCTTTCTGTAAGCATTTGCTTGGGTTATGAAATTAAGCAGCTGTGCCTTGATCAGTGCTCAGGAGCAAAGGAGCTGAAGGGACAGGGAGTGTTCATCCCCCAGGAAAGCCACTTGGGGCCAACTCTTCCTGCCTTCACCTGAGGGATGAGACCACCTTCCCTCACATACCTGTGACTGGGGAGACCATTGCCACCCACCCATGCCCATGTTCAAAGCCCTCTGAGGAGACTGGTGGGGGGGAATCAGCATCACCAATGCAGCTCTTGTGTCTTAAATACAACCACATCTTTATTTTAAGGTGTTGCAGAGCCACGGTGGGCACCGAATTGTGTGGTGCCCAGGCCATCAGCCCTAGAGCTCACCCATCCCAGCTCAGCAGGCTTGATTTTAAACACAACCATTGGGATTGAGGGCAGTTGGACCCTGGACATACATAGCAATGAGTGTATGGATGGGCTGTCACAGCCCCAGCCCTGAAGTAGAGGTGATGACACTCCTTGTCCTGCTGTCACAGGGAACAGCATGAAGCAACTTACTCCTTTTGTTCTGAAGCAAGAGCAAACAGAGGTACAAGAGCCCTCCAAACCCATCTTTTAGATATGGCACTTAACTGTGACACAGGATTTTCCAGTCCTGTGTCTGGGGCAACCAGTCATCAGTGCAGGCTTGCAGACTCCATGAACAGTGTAACTTCAGTTACCACCTTCTTTCAGCTCACTGGGAAAAGTTTTGGTCACTAAGTGGCTTTGCCTCACGTGTACAGGACAGAGAAATATGGCACCAGAATCCTAAAGAAAAAGAACAGGGCTCACACGATGCTGGCTCAGAGAATGCACAGAACCGACTTGGGATCATTTTCTATTCCTACCAATATCCTTGAGAAAGTACTCTGGCATTAAGGGATCACAACTCACAGAGGCTTAGAGAAACAGTCTCATATGCTTCTGCACCAAGTTTTACACAGATATTTTAATAGAAAAAAACCCAAACCCAGTATGAAATACATGTATATAAGCTGTGCTTAAATCACCATGTATCTGTGTAGGCTCTGGCTGCTAAAGGGCCCTGTCTGCCATATACATCCACCCTCGTTTAGTAGGGATGAAACCAGCAACTAATTGAGTCTCTGCCAAACCGTAACTGGCACAGCCAGAATCAGCTTGCTGACTGCAAAGCCACATTGGTATCAAACTCAGAGCACTCAGCTTTGGCAAACCACAGTCCCTGGAAAGCTGCAGAGCTAAAATTGTGTCTTTCCAGCCACTGCTCAAAGCCTCTGCTTTCCTGTGTCTTCCTGTCCTCTGCTGCTCTGGAGCTAACCCTTAATCTGAGCTCAGGTTGCAAATAACAAATATTTCATCAGACAGAAAACCATTTTTTCCCCCTCTTGCCCTTAAATAGCCCACTGTGCATAATCAAAGCCAAACACTCAAACCCCACTTCATCCCTGCTCGAGGCAAAGCACTTGCAGGGATGTACCTGCACATCTCTGGGCCTTTGGAGAGAGCTGGCCCATAGCACACAAAGTTACATTTAAATTTGAAGCAGAATAGAACCTCACTGAACTAACCTTTTCCTTCCTGACAGCTCCAGCTCTCACAGAAGTCAGCAGCAGGACAGAGCCACCTCAGGAGCTTTGAGTCAGACCAGTCCCACACATCCTGGCCAAAGGCAATGCTTCCTCCTCCGCTCTCATCACTCCCTAAGAGCAAACAGCTGCTACTTTTAAGCCCTCCGGAGGGTTTAGGAGCGGAGCACCTGCACCAGCAGCTGATGGCACTTACTGCTCTTCAATTAAGCTAATTTTGCACCAGAGGGGAGACAACTGTGCAACTGCTCATCAGGCCACCCCAGTTTCCCTGGTTCTTGGGCTGTGACAGTAACAAGCAGCAGGTACAGGAGGTGCTGAGGCAGCAGGAGCAGGGAGGCATCAGAGTCTCTGCAAGCACAGGAGGGGTCCCAGGGCCCCTTACCATGGCACAGCTACTCCTTCTGTGCTCTGCTTCCAGCAAATATCACACAGCCCAGTTACTCCCAATGCTGGTGTTTGTGATCCTGGACACTGGCCTGGCTGCCAGTAGCAAAAAGCCCTGTTTAAATCAGCTTTCCCCTGTAGCAACAAGCAGTAAGAGTGTGGTGTGCTCTGATAAATACATCAGAGATGACAGATTGAGGCAGGGTAGGACCAAGACCAGAGCTTCCAAACCAGTGGGAAATGTCCCAGCTACAGCTGCTGGCACAGTCTCAAATCTGCCTGCTCCTCCTCCATGCCAGACTGCAGAGGTGCTCAGAAAAGGAAACATCAGGCATCCCTGCCTTCTCCTCTCCTCCATGGGGCTGAAATTGGGTTTAGTGCCTCCTGCTGCACGTGCCAGTGGAGAAAATCTGTCACAGCCAGAGCTGTGCCAGAGCACAGACGGACACGGAGGGTGCCAGCAGGGCGGGGGTTTCTTTTAGGGTGCAGAAGGCACCTTTGAGATGCCACTTCTGGTCTTACCTTCACCCAGAAATGGGATCCTCAGAGGCAGCTATGCTCAACATTCATAAATATAGTGGGGCAGATCCAAATCCTTCATCCATCAATCGGCTTTCTCTGCTGGATAAGATCCTTCCATTCCAGGGACTTTCAGAAGCCATTTGCAGACATCTCAGCTTGCTCAATAATTTCTTTCCTTATTAAATATTGCTAATGATAAGGTTTTAGACTCTCAGTCATACATTCACTTTTTGTTCTAGTATAAATTTCAATCTATCTTCCCTCTTCCTTCTGCTCCAGCCTATGGAAAAAAATTACGGGAACAAAAAGGAAAGCACCAAATAATTGAAAGGAGCTGCTAAAAACAGAAAGGAAGGAAAGCTAAAGAAAGTTATGATGATTGAAAAGTTCAATCAAAGTGGAGGAAAGGAAGAAAAATCCCAATTTTCAATGAAATGGATGGTGGGGTGTCACCAGTACATGGCAGCAGAACCCTTTGGAGCCAAGTCAGGTTCCCACCTCCATGGGCCAACACCCCACTTCCCTTGTTTTAACTGGAGCTGCATTTTCTCCTCTCTGTTCATTCTCAAGCTAAATCTCTTCGGTTGGTGTTTTCAAAGCCTAACCAATAAAATGCTGAAAGCAATAAAACTGTTTGTGGGAAGAAGTTTTGCAAAGAGAGAAAGCATAAAAATAGTGTTTTACCAAAAGCTACGAGCAGAAATCGGGAGGTTGGGGTTGAAAAACTCACACAGATGAAGCTTGAATGGTCTATTCTCACCATCATAATGAGCACATGCATGATTAATGAAAATATTTATCCTCCTAACCCACTGCAGTGAGTTAATATTTAATCCAAAGTCCACGTGAAAACCCAGCCTTCCTTGGTTCCTCACCTGCCTCCTTGTTTCCTTGGAAATCTCTGAACTCTGCAAACTGACCTGAGATTTGGCTCTTTGGGGCTGATCTAAGAACCACACTGGCTTTTTCTGGCTTTCTGCATAAGTACCACACCTTTTGATCCCGAAACCACCGTCACTTGGGACCTACAAGGTTTCTTAGATAATCCCGGAGAGTCGGTGCTTTGTAACACGTCTCACTTTGATATTCAAGGCAAAGCCGGACAGCCCACACATGAAAAGACATCCTTCCCTTTCTTCCCAGGCTTAATTTCATCTGCAAATTAAACATATCGAGATAGATATTTATAGAGGAATGCCCCGATCCTCTCGGGAGGGCCAGGGAGTCTCCAATGTGTAATTTTGCTTTAGGAATATGATTTTAATCTTGACTTTCTTCTGAGGCTGGTGGCAGGAGAGGAGAAGGGCAGGGAAGGGTGGCAGGGCTCACTGAGCACTACTCTGCTCTCACACAATTTAAGCCTTGGGCTAATGCAGTATAAGATGGAGGGGATATACAGAAGGGACTCAGGTTCTTTCTGCTTCCCTGTCATTGTCCTCTGCAAAGCTATTTGAGGACATGGTCCTTCAGAGGTGAAAATTTTTACTTTTAATAAAATGGGGCCTGTAAGCTTCGCAAGTAAACACATTTACCTGTGACTTCCCTAAAAAAAAACACCCAAAACAATAACAGGCCTGCTGTAAAAATGGTGCATAGATTAAAATAACTGCTAAGCCCTGGATTCTGATGGTCCTTTGGGACAAGGAGCTCACACAGCGTCATCCATCTCCCTGTATCCCAGCCCTCCATCCCACACTCTCACTGTTGGTAATCCCCAACCCTAAATAAAACTACAAGACCTGAAATGTTTTGGTTATGTCTTTCCCAAACATGGCCTGGAGCAGAAGATAAAGGAATTTTGTTTTCCAGCTAAGTATTTTCTTCTCCTTCTCTTCTTGTTAAGGAATGACTCGATGCTCTTCTTTCGCACAGCATCACTCCCTTAAACCCCCGTTGTGTTGCACACACATATCTACAACAGATTTTGGTGCTGGAACCCCACTAAGAGGGCCTGCCTTGGGTTAGTGTAGGTTGTAATGATGATGTTGTGTTGTGCTGCTGTTTGTAAGAGCTTGGTTGGATGCCCAGGCCCATCACTGCCAACCCCCAGGCATGTGGTGCCATCCTTGAAGGGTTATTATTCCTGATGGGAAGAGTTCAAGAGAGGGAAACTTCCAGGAAAGATGGGTTTGGTAGTAGTAAGGAGAGGGACTTTGGTACATTGCTGCATGCTATGAGGTATGTCTTTAAGCTTCAGTAAACTTTTGGAGTCCCTGGGAAGCTGGTAATGTGCCTTTGAAGGAAGCATGACTTATGAAATTGCAGTTTTTAGCTTAGCTAGGTAATGTTAATGAGAAAATATCGTGGGCTGCGGGGGAAGTCTCCTGAATCCCATAAGTTAGGAATAAATTATTCTGTTTTCCTAAATGAAGCAGCGCAGTGCAATGCTGCTCCTAAATCAGGCTGATGGTGAGAGTTATTTATTAATTTGTACAGGACCAGGCACAAATGTAGGCAAATAAATACAAACTAAATTGCAGCAAAGAGTTACAAACTTGGACTTTCTGTGGGCATGGAAGAAAAGATTTGGCTGGGGTTTTGAGAAGGAGCAGGTGGCTTTGGACCAGCACTCTGTGGGACAGAGGTGGCGTGAGGAGGTGGCACAGGAGTGGAGGGACAAATCCTCCTTTCTGCTGGAGCCGCAGCAAAGATGATCAAAAAACCCCAGGCTTTCAACTGCAGTGCAGCAGCTTCTCAGTAATTAAAGCTTGAGCTCACCAGCTCTGCCTGTGCCTGCTGCAGCCCAGCTTGCACATCAAAGGGAGATGTTTCCCGTGGGGACAGGTCCCACATCACCAGATTCGGGTTTTGATGCGTGTTCTGGGCTGGTGTGTGAGAGTGATGGCCCAGGTAAGGCCCCTCACAGCAGTTCATACTGAGCAGGTGATGACATCCCCCTCGGGTACCCCAGGGTCGTGGTGACTCGGTGGTGCCCTGTGTTTTGGGCAGCACATCCAAAGGGACCATTCCTGGAGCAGGAGGTGGCCCTGTGGGGCAGAGCGGGCTCCCAGCTCTGAGGGCTTGGGCTCGGCAGGTACCACACAGCCACAGCTTCCCCTCCTGCCAGCACCTGGCCTCCTAGCCAGAGAGGATTTATTCCTCCCTGAACAGGTCTCCAATGACGTTATTAATCAGGGAGATGGACGAGTACAACACAGTTTATTGTGCACTGTGGATGAGTGATAAGTCTGGGCACCGACGCCTGGGATAGCAATCAGGAGAGGGCGAGTGGAGGGAAGAGGAGGAAAGAGCAGCATTGTGGGTAAATATGTGCACTTCTGGTGGTGATTACCCTCCAAGTAATTAGTTTTTAAATCAGGCAGACGTTTCGGGAACTACTCGCTATGAGCTGCTTTAATTATTTATACTCCCTTTTATTCTTATTATTTATAGTCATCCTCTTTGGATGGGGATGCTCTTTGGAACCTGACCCATCTCCAGCCCACCCTGGCCAAGCAGCCATCTCCAGTGCTGCCAAGCACCCCGAGCGCCTGGGGGGTCCCCCTCTCCCTCCCACAGCCAGGCAAAGGGGAGCAAGAGCCCATGGCTGCTGTGGAAAGCCCTGCTGGATCGGTAATTAAAGTCTCACTCATCTTCATTTCCCTCATTTGTTAAAGTGAGGCCACTCAATAAGCCATTAGTGCAAGGTCCTTTCTGTCAGCTACAGCATCGTTAGGCACATTCCCCTTGGAGACAGCTGGGGAGGGTGTGGGCAGGGGGAGCAGCCCCTTGCCTGCCTCCTCCTCTGCCCAAATCCTGCCCATCCACCCCCTCCCAGGTCACTCCTGCCCTGTGGCCAAGGCTCTGGGGAGTGAGAGGGAATTTTGCAGTGGCAAACCCTTCCCCCAGCTGGGATTTTTCCCATAGCACCACACAAACCCCTATTCCATCAGAACATCTGCTGTTGTTGCTCTCCCTTCATCAACCCCACCTCTCCGGAGCTTCCTAACATCTGGAAACCATTCCCTGCATCATTCCCATGAAGGGCCCTCCGACCCACTGAGCTCCTCCTCTGGGCTAAACAAAAGCTGCCCTTATTGTTGAGCTGGGGGATTTTGCCTGCCTTCCCCTCACTCCAGCCACAAACTGTTTCTCAATTCACCATCAGGAGAGCATCTGCCTGGGGATCCCCAGAGCATCCTCTGCTTCATCCTCCTCCATGGACACACTCCGATGTCAGCATCTGCCTGGAGACTCCCAGAGCATCCTCTTCCCTATCTCCCTCCACAGGCACATGCTCAGATGCCAGCATTGAAGAAAGCTGCTAAAAAACCCAAGATCCTAGCACAAGAAAAACTACAATACGGGGAAAAGCTGCTGTAGATTCATCCAGATGCAAGGCCCGTGGTCCACATATGTAATCACTACAACTACATGTTGATTTCCTCTCCCAAGAGTGTCTTGCTCTGGTTACAACAGTGAGAACACCTTGATCTCGCTGCTTCTCCCCCATGGAGTCATTTGGCAACGAGCCATAGGGGTGAGGAGAGTTTCAGCTAAAGCAACCATGGAACTGCTGCACAGCACGAAATAAAAGTGTTGCTACAGATGGGTTTAGCAATGGGACAAAGTGGGGCCCATCAGCACCTTCACCTCACACCTCACTGGATTCCATGCAAGACAAGACAACTCACTGCACCAAAACCCAGCTGCCAGCAGAAGAGTAGAGGAAAAATGCACATTAGCCTGTCCTGTGCTCTGTACCCTCACAGGAACCCAACCCAACCTAAGTGATGTCCTGTCAGGTTTGTTTTCATCCAGTTCCAGAATCCCAGAATCCCACAGGGGCTGAGGTTGGAAAGGAGCTCTGGAGTTCACTTGCTCCAGCCCCTGCTCAAGAAGGGCCACTTTGAGCTGTCACTCAGGATCATGTCCAGGTGGCTTCTGAGTTCATCTTCTTGGTGGGGGAAAAAATACACTAAACCTGTCAGATACAGATTAAACCATGAGACTGGACAGTGCCTTGTCTGTGACAACAAGGAGAAAGCCGATTTTCAGGAAGGTGAGCCCTCCAAGTGAAGCCAACTTCCAAGGGCATCACAAAGGGCATCTCCTTTGTGACCCCTGCAGTCACAAAGGGGTTTGAAGACCATCTACCTGTGGAGCCAAAGCCACATTTGTGTGAAAGACAAGCTGCTGCCTGCCCTTGAACTAGGTGCAAATCACTTCTTCCTAAAAATACCAGCAATCACAGTGGAAACAGTTTCATGTGGAAGCAGAGGGAGACCCACCTGCCTCCCTCAGGATTCATGCTGGCTTCATCCCCAGGGTGCTCAGCACCAGCAGCTCCAGTGTGTTGTAGAGTACCTGGGACAGGTATCCAAGGTGGGAAGAGCCAAGGGGGTAGGAATAACTAACCTTCAGCCCAAAGAGGGTACAGAACAGCAGCTCTGGGGCTGGACTCCCCCATCATCCCCAAGGTCCATGCAGCAATGATCACACCGTGGCTAGGAACAGACAGTTACAGACAAACCTCCTCCTATTTGCATTCGAAACATTTATTTTGGGAAATACATATTAAACACTATTATTTATACAAAAATGGACTAAATTTTCATAATGCTTATAACCCCCAAAAGGCCATTTTAATAGATCTGGATGAAGGGTTTTTTTTTATTGTATTATTTTTTTTTCTTCAAAAAAAAAACAACAAAAAAAGTCAGGTTACAAAGGAGAAAGCGGCGTGTCTTGCTTGGCCCAGCTTCAACTAGAGGAAAAAAAAAGAGTTTAAGATGACATTTGCAGAAGTGCCTCACACAAGAGATTTTTCTCCCCTTTCAGTCTTTTTTAACACTTGAAATATATATTTTTTTCAGTTAATACAATTTTTGTTTGTTTTGTTTTTGCTAAAATATAGCAAGTCGAGTTGTTCCCCAACAGCTCTGTGGTGCTGTTGTGGTGGTGGTGGGAATATGAGCGAAGGGGAGAATGGATTCTCACAATGCACCCCCCATACCACATCCCTTTAGGGGGGAACACGTATGGGGAGCCCCTGCAAACCCTGTACAACATCACCTGGGCATCCCCACCGAGGTGAGAGCAACCTCCTCCTTCCTCCTGGTCACCTGTGCTGAGGAAGGCTCTGTCCCCCATGGAGACCACGGGGCTCTGCAGGCGCCTTCCCGTGCTACAGGATGGGACACGCTGCCATTTTAGTGTGTGCTCCCCAAAAATGGGTGATTTGCAGAAAGTTTTATCCCTTAGAGAGGATATGGAGACCAGTGGAGTGGACAACAGAAAGGCAAGCGGAGCTGGGACGGGGGACAGGACTGCAGAGCTCTGCTCCAGGACCACCCTCTCCTGTGTCACGGTGCTACCTAACCCTTGCAGGGTCTTATTTATTGGAGATACACTGAAAGAGGAGATGCTGGGGGGGCAGAGCAGGGAGGGATGTGGGACACAGCACCCACAAACACGACCCCAGCCCTCCCCAGGGCTGCAGAGCTGGGTCTGCACATGCACACAGCCCCTGCACAAGGACCAGCAAACCACACGAGCATGTTACCTGGACACACGTCACACAGAGGACCCAGAAAATAAAAACTGTTTAAAAAATACCCAACAGCCTCCTCTGACATAGGGAAAAGCCCAAGAATCACAAGGGTCAGACAGGACAACCCTCTGCCTCACACCATCGCTTTGCAGAGACATTCCACTCTCAACCCCCTTTGGACAAACACACTCCCAGCCTTCAGCACAGAAGAAAACCACTCAACTGAATGAAAAATAAATACACAAGTGTTCCCAGGACTCAGCCACATCTGTGGTCCAAGGGAGAGGGAACAGGAATCCCTACAAAGGTTCACAGCCTTTTGCAGGCTGCACAGACAAGGCAGACCCTCCCTCTCCTCTCCCATGCTATTGCAAGGTCACAGTCTGAAAAGGCACTTCTCCCAAAGCAGGTCGCTCTGCCTGGCCGGGGGTCGGTGACAGGCAAGGTGACACCTGAACACTCCCAGTTTATTGCATGTAGATGGGGCACAAGGGTTGGGTTGGGGGCTGGCAGGTCCTGGAGGGCTGCAAAGGGCTTGGAGGAGGCGGCAGGAGATAAGGATGGCACTGTCTTGCTCTCTTCATACCACCGTACCTTGCTTCCGAAGGCTACATTCACCCGGAGAAACCCCTGCCTTCAAATGGACGGAGAAGAGACTCTGCACGGAGGGGCAGGCAGGGCTCTGGGAGGGGCACCCCAATCCTGCTGGCCCCATGGATCTGCTCCCCTGGCTTTGGCTATTGGGCCAGAGGTGGGGGCAAGCAAGAGCTCAGCCTCCACGGAGGGACAGTCCCCAGCCCTGGAATGCTGGACCGGAGGCCACGAAGAAAATTCATGCCACAAAGAGGGGGGTGAGCGGTCGCCCCGCTCCGCGTCTGGTTATTTGGTCAGTTTACATGGCAGGGGGTCGGGGACCGGGGGAGGAGGGACAGTGGCAGAGGGTTTATACAAAAATAAAGGGGGAAGAGGGGAGAAATAGCGAGCGTGAGCGAGCAAGGTCCTGGCTACGGAGCGAGACGGTTACATTTCGTTAGCCACCAGCTCTTTGTCGGTCACGCCGTTGGAGAGCGAGCCCTGGCCCTCGTTCAGCCTCTTGACCCTGTAGGCTTCAAAGTGGATGTTGCTGGTAATATCCTTGATGTTCTGCATGTGTGTCCTGCAGGAGAGGGAAATGGGAGCAATCGCACCTTGCCGGCCCAGCCTTCGCCTGTGCACACCCCAAACACCCCCTCAGCCCCAGTGTCCCCTCCTGCTTTACTGCTTAACGGTGTCTTTAGGAAGGAAGTAAAAGTAATAATGGGCAGCCAGGGCCAGGAGCCTTCACTGGTGCTTGGGGACATGGGAGCTCTGGCTGCAGAACACTCATCTGGAGAGATCCCAGTCCTGCAAGTCCTGGGATCAGGTTTTGTAGCTTCACAACACTATGGGCCAGGAACATCTCACGTGTGCAGAGTTTAAGAGCCAAATTCAGGAGGAGCCCAATAACCCCTGTGGCAAGCCAAGGGAGCTTAGCCTCCCCCTCCCCTGCAGTAGGGACACCTCTTTCAAGAGGGACCAGCCATCACACAGACCCCACAATGGCACCCCAGTGGAGGGTGATGTCTCTGTACCAGTGAGGGATCACTAAGGCCTAAAGCTGCTTGCAGGTGAGCTGGAGCCACACTACACACTGCCAGCATTCCTGGAGAATCCCAGCCCATCCACTGCTCCTCTCCTCCCTTAACTCAGCACCGTAGCTGAGAGAAGCCCCCTGGAGCCAAGTCCCACTGAGCAGGACCACCCCTTGCAGAGGGGCTGCAGGATGGCAGCGGGCTGGGAGGGGATGGAGGAAGGGATGGATGGAGCAGCAGAGCAAAACAACTCCTTCAAGCTGGACTGGGCTCTCCCTTTTCTTTGGATGCCACCTGGTGACTGAAGACTACGGGGAGAAGGCAGAGTCCTACCAACCTGATGAGGAGGTCCCGCAGGTAGGCGAACTCACAGTGTGTTGTGTTCTCCACTGGTAAGAAGAGAGAGAAACCCATCAGTGTGCACACATGGCATGGATACAGCAACCCCTTGGGGTAAGTAGGACCCTGGGGAGGCTTCACCAGCACGTGGAGGGCTCAGACAGGGTCTCACCCCCTGGGGCTACAGTGTGCTGGACACAAGAGTCCTATTTGCTGCTGCAAAGCTGGTGCCAGGCACCTGCCCCAGCTCAGAATGACCAGCTGGCTGGTGAGCTCTGACTGAGCATCCACACTCCCTTCCCACTGTGTTCCAACGACAAGGGAGCTCCCAGCAGCATCCCCCAGTGCAACACTGGGATTCCCTTGGGCCCTGAACAAGGCAGGGGAAGGGGCAGGGTGAGCATCAGGCCTGTCTCCACAGAAGTGTTTCATCTGTAGCTTGGCCATGAGCAACCTGGGCATGTTGGTGACAGCTGCCCAGGCTGCTGGTGCTGTGGAAGGACACAATCTCTTGCTGACAAAGGTTATTGTTGTCACAACAGGGCTTGGAGAAAGAAGTGTTTGCAAGAGGGACAAATCAAGGGGTGTTGCTCCACCACAAATAGTCTGACAGCTCATATTTTACCTCTAAATTTACTCAGTTTGGAGGATCAGCTCTTTTTTCCTTTCTTTCTCTTTTTTTTTTTTTTTTAACCCAAAGAGGCTTGTACATAGAATCACAGAATTCTTTAGTTTGGAAAAAAACTCTAAAATCATCAAGTCCAACCCTTAAACATCATTAGGAGTGGCAAAACAACAAATAATACTGTTCTGCAAAGGCTGCCCATGGCCATGTCCTTGAGGCCTCCCCGCGAAGAAGGCAGATGCCACAAGCAGAAGGTGAGGGGTTTAATGAAGCCCATTAAACTCAGAACTTCCAGGGATGCAGCACAAGAGGGCAGCAGAGCTTTAAAATACACTGATTTTCCTGGCAGCTTTGTTAAACCATCCCTCAACACAGGATTCCTATTAAAAGGACTCACAAATGAGAGGAACCTGTGAAACGAAGGGGAGGAAGACGAGAGGGGTGGCACTGGAGATGTGCCAGCTGGCTGCCAGAAACCACGGACAGGGAAAGGGGGAGATGTGCTGGAGCCAGGAGCTTTCATCTAGCCTTTAAGCCATGATTGTAAAATGGGGGAGAAAAACCATGCCAATGGCAAACAGAAGAGGCAAGAGATCCCACAAGGGCACCAACCAAATGCACAGTGGAGGGGACAGATGTCAGGGGAAGGCTCTAACAGGGGCTTGAGACACAGAGATGTCATTTGTGTGCCCTCAAATCATGCCATCAGGTATTGAAGTGTGCAATAAGCACAAGCCAGGCCACAATACCCCCAGAAGTGTCCCCTCTGGCACTCAGCAGCCCCCTAAGCCACACAAACACCCAGGAGCTCAGCACAAGACCACTGGTGTTTCCAGTCCTCCAACACCAGGGAAATTATCTTCTTTGGCAGTGGCAAGGAAGCACTAAATACACCTCAACTTCTACTGCTGGTTTTGGACCTCATTGCCTCCTGTGAGGGCAGGGAGATGGGCTCTGGAGGTAGGGAACCAGGGATAAGGTACCTTCAATGGTGCCCCACTTGGTCTTCCTTCCAAGGATTCTTCTTCCATTAACCTGGTATTCCTGGTCACTGCCCACCACTGCAAATGGGATCATTTCCTGAGGAAATTAAAAGACAGGGTTATGGTTTCCTCCCGAAAACCAGTCAGGAAACCAAACCAGCAAGCAAAGTCCTACATCAAGCTGTTTTCAGGAAAGTTTCATGGGATGAGCTGGTCTGTCCCTGATGTTCCTGAGCAGTGTTGCCTGCCAAAGTCTGCAGGCAGCACAGGACCTGGGAAGCAGCATCTCTTGCACATGTGCCCAGTCCAAAACCAGTCTAAACCCAGCCCAAAACCAGTCTAGCCCAACTCCTCACTGGCAGGTGCCAACATACAGCCAGAGCAAAGTGATCATGATGCTACCCTGAGAATTGTCCCTAGTATCTGGCAACCTGGGCTCAGTCGTTTCCTGATCCAAGGTGGTATCTTTGAACTTCAGAACTCCTTGAAGATTTTTTCCTTCCTTGAATTTGTCCAATCCATTTTATTGTGACAAAAAATTGCTCCCTATTTCCTGTAGCAAGAAACTGACAGCCATGAAAACAGGACAGCAAAAATCCCTCCTGGTGCCAGGGAAGCTGCTGCCCTAGCCAGGGATGGGCAGGCACCAGTGTTCCCCATGCCTAGGGCAGGGCAAGGGGCCATGGATCCCTCTGCTCACAGAGTACTGAGGGCACTTTGGAGGAATGGACATGGGGGAAGGAGCATCGACTGAACAGAACATCTTCCCCAGGAACCTTCCTCACCCTCTTTCTGTCCCTGCTCTGAGCTCTGGCAGGGTCCTTGGTCCTGGGCAGACCCTGTGGACAGGACACAGCAGCTTTGGAAAGAGAAGAGAGGCCCTTTGGAAGGGACTCCCCCAGGACATTACCAGCCCCTGGAGGTGCAGGGCCCATCCAAGCCCCCCCCCCCCCCCCACCACTAACCCGGAATTTCTCATTCACTAGCCGATCTTCAGAGTCTTCATCAAACTCCTTCTGAGGATACACGTCGATCCCGTTGGCCAGAAGATCAGCCATTATCTAGGAGGGAAGAGCAGAGGAACGTGTGAAGGAGATGCAGGCAGAGGAGCTGCACTCCCAGCATGGCAGCTGCTCACAGCCCACCCAAGAGGCTCTCTGAGCAATGCCTACTGACCACAACAATGCCCAGTAGCAACACCTTCCCTCTCCATCCTAAACACTGCCCACTTGGGGGAGAGACACCTGTGTTTACCTGCCACACACCCACCAAGCACTTGCCCTGGAATCTCTGCAAGAGCCTGGTGCCAAGACACGGCTCAGGCTGAGAGAGAGATGAAGTTATATGAGCTGGGCTTTGTTTCAGGATTAAAAAAGACAAGACATTACAAGCTGCCCAAGGAATGGGGAATGCAGCTGCCAGGCTTGTAACCCACAGTTAAGAAGCTGATTTCTTGTGTTTGCTTATGCTCCTTGGAAAAGGAGCTTGATCTGAGGGGACAAGGACACAGCCCAGAAGAGCAGCCTCTAAGGACTTTGCCTCTGTGCAAAGCAATGTTGAAATCTGATTCCTGGGTGGAGGCTCGGCCTTCTACAACACTGCAAACCCCAATCCAGCCTGTGCATCCACTCCCATAATTTCCTATAGCAATAAACTCCTTCACATCAGTCCTACATTGCAGGTTGGCAAAGGAAGCAGATCTAGCCCAGGGAATCCCCCCCCTCAGCCTCCCACCCCCCAGCCAATCCCCAAGAAAGCCAACTCCACAGGGCACCAGAACTCATTCCACTTGCTCAGTGCAGCACTAGCATCAACCTGCAGCCAGATTGGTGCTTCACCAACCCCTGCTGACCCCAAACTAAACCCAAAAGGGGTCTCCAAACCAGATACACCCCCAGATGCACACAGAGCTCTGCTTTTTTGGAAGCACACGGGAACACTGGAGACAAGGGAAAGTCTCAGCCTGTGCCCACCCAGCCTGATTTCCTGCCCTCTGGTCTGCACAAGTGAATCTGCAGCCAGGAGCATGAGGAAAGTGAGCAAACACACCACGTGGCTACGTGTTCTCCCTTCATCTGGAAGGAGTTAGGGGGTCTGGCTATAATCAGGAATGTAATCAGAGATAGGGCAAGCTCATCCTGTGCAGAGCCAATGTAGAACAGGCGAGCCATATGCTCTCTCCCCATGGTCTTTCACTACACAAGGATGGTATCAGCAGGCCAGAGTGCCCAGGTGACATTTCAAGTCCCAGACTGACTTTGTAGTCCCAGACTCAGCCAGTCACCCACAGACACACAGATATGTGGTAACCTCTGAATGGAGCCATCAGTCTGCAAATGCCACTGCAGAGAGCAGATGTGGCACTGTGGGCTCACCCCTCCATGTTCCCACACCAGCTCCTCGCAGATGCCATGCAAACAGGCTGACATGTCAATCGAGCCCAGCCTGGACTACTTCTCAACTCCATTCCCAGCTATCCTCTAGCCAAGCAAACTGCTTTCAAGTTTGGATTCAGCCCCCAAGACCAGACTGGATATTTCAGTGCCTGATCCTGCTCATCAAGAACTGGGAAGGCGCTGGTGTGGGAAGGAGTGGCTCATCCCCTTCTGCACAGAGGCGTGGAACAACCCCTGGCTAACGTGTTGCCCTCTCCATAACTAATGGAGGTGGCCCCTAAAACTGCCCTTTTGGCAAGACCCTTTTCCCTTCACTTCCCTGCAGTTCAGACTCACAGACCAAGGCGCTTGGTGGTTTGCTTCCTTCTGCAGGGAACGCTGAGGCCATCACGCCTGCAGCCACATCCATCAGCTACACAAATGGATTTACAGTCCCTTACCAAACCCCCAAATGGGGCATTTCCACCTCTTGGAAGCCCCAGAGGCACACGGAGCAAAGCACATGCCTTGCTGTGGATTTGAACAGCCTTTTCTTGGCTCCCACCACCAGCTCTTGACCAAAGGAACTTCATACCTTGCTTCCCTCTTAAATCTTGCCCAGCTGAGCTCAGCAAACCCACACTTTTTTTTTTTGCCTGGTTCCTGTACCAATGCACGATGCTACACAGGGAGGGTTTTACAGGCTCTCTATGCAACACCACCGAACTCCCAGAACAACAGAAACCAGCCTGAAAGTAACAACAACAATAACAAAGGAGGCAGGAGAGGCAGACCCGGAGACGCAGAGCTCCAAACTTATCCCGCACTGAAAAAGATCCAAGAGAAACACAAGGAACTGCCTTGGAGCGCAGTCCTTTCCTCCGGCCACGTGGGATCGCTCGGAGCTGCAGCCGGAGGAATGCGCTGGGCTCCCGGCCAGGCACTCGCCTGCCCAGCCCTGCCGGGGGAGGAAAAGGAGGCAGGAGGGGATGGGGGACGAGAGGTGGGAGCCTGGAGAGGAGTCACCCGTCCCTCACCCGCTGCTTGAAGTAGTTCCTCTCATCCAGCGTTAACGTGTCGGCTTTCGCGATCACCGGGACGATGTTGACCACTTTGCTCAGGCGTTTCATGAACTCGATGTCCAGCGGTCGGAGCCTGGAAAGGGAGCAGGAAAAAAATGGGGTTTGAACGCCCTCAGCGAGGTGGGGCTGCTGCGATCCCTCGGCAGAGAGGGGCATTCAAAGACCAGACGGAGGGGGAATCACTTCCTTTCAGATAGGACAAATAAAGGCATTTTCTTAAAAGCACCGAGAGGGTTTGCAAGCACTTAAAACATTTCCCTTTCAAAGCACCCGCTATCGCCTGTGAACCCTCACAAAGGCCCGTGAAGTGGCAGAGGGCTTTTATCTCTGCAGGGCTGCTCTGCCACAGAGGGCTGCGGGAACTTGCCCAAAGCTACACGTGTCCTTGGTGAAGGCTGGATGAGAGCAGGGACAATGCTGGCTGCAGGGCCAGCCCACTGCCATGTACAAATCAAAACCTCCTCCAGCTCTATCCAAGCTGTCACCAGCCATCCAGGGACAGCACAACACGGAAATGGCCACAGGTGACTATTCCTGCTCACTGTGCCCTCTGTGCTGAGCACCAGTCCACTGCTATGCATGAGCCATCTCGCCTCCATCAATTGGGATTAAAAAAAGCTCTGTGAATACTCCAAGGGCTCACGGAGCAAAGAAGAGCTTGCTGCTTGTTCCAGAGGGCAAAACTGTCAGCAAATCTCTACAACAGAAGTCTCTGCAGAGATTGCATAACCCCAGTGATCAGCGCCTTGGGAAATCCCTCCCTGCTTGAACGCTCCTGCGCGGCCCACAGTGCCATGCTATTCCACATCCAGGTGATTTTACTGCTGGGTGTTCCCAAACCAGCCAGAGGAAAGCCCTCCTTGGGACACCTCCAATTGCTGCAGGAATCCCTCGGTGGCTCTGGAGGTGATGGGGACACATGAACATGCAGGACAGTTGAGCAGATGTTGCCTTGCAAAAGGAAACCTGGAGGTCCCAGGGTCCAGGAACACCTTTGGGGCAGGAGCCTGTTTGAAATGAGTCCTCACTGAAAGCACATTGAATGGGCAGGGAGATCAGTGCCAGGGCCCCAGAAGTAAAGGGACACTTCTGTCACTTGCACATCCTCACAGCCTCCAGAGGTGGCATGTGCAGGACACAACCCAACTCACCTTTGGTGAAACTGGGGCAGAGAGAGGTGAAGTTGCCTTTTGAAGGAACTGTGTCAGTGGCAGAGCTGGGGCCAAGAATGAGACCTCCCCAAGGGCCAGTGAGCTCTGTGACACAACCCATGGCAACAGTAAAGAAACCAAAATAAATGGGACGGTGATTTAAAATACCCAGGCCCAGCAGGAGCCCTGTGAGGGAAACAGAGCAGAGCGCTCATGGAGAACATGGCCAAGAGACCACCTACTGCCAACACACTCAAACCAAACCTCGCCATGGTCTTCTCAAGCCCTACAAAGAGCTCAGAGACCCCTGCAAACCCAGCAAGAGCCACAGGAGTGCAGAAGGGAAGGGATTGAATCTGCTCCTCAGCAGTCACCAGGCAGCATTCCCATCCCATGGGGTCACCCCTGCCTGGCATGTCCATGAGAGATGAGCTTAGCTCCTGCTGATCTGAAAATAGCAGCTTGAGGCTGCTCCAACACAGTCAGTGCTGGTGACCCAATGAACCCTTTCCTGGTCAAACCCACTCCTCTCCCAGGGATCAGGCTGGACTGTGCCAGATGGACCTTGTCCCCACACGCTAACGGCACGCATAGCACAGAACACATCATTAGCACATGGACAAACAAGGTCCTAGCACAAACTCGGGAGTCACAGATCACCCTGGGCCCCAGGAAAGAAAGATTTTGCCTATTAAAAGAAAAAAAGGATAGGAAAAAATACAAGGAACCCCCCATGGACACATCTAAGCTGACTTGCTGCTGGCAAACATTGTTTGGAGCTCTGCATAATGTATTTCCCAGACCTCCAAGGAAGTAATGCAGTTATGCTCCTTTCCCAGCAGAATTCTTTCCCCTCCTCTCTCTTTGCTATTTTCCAAACAATTTTTCTCCTCTAAAAGCTTCCTCCCTACTGAGTCTCTGTTCCTGCCTCTTTCATCAGCTTTTCCTTTAAAGACCAGGATGCATATGCAGCGAATACAGAGGAATTCACAATCAGGCAATCAACCGAGTTTCAGCTCAATCTACATGTTAAAAGCCCAGTTACCTTCAGATCCCTAGCAGATACTCAGAGGATGAGGATGCCTCCACCAGACAACAGGAGGCAGAGCCACCCCATAGCCCTGCCCGTGTCCACCAGCAATCAGACAGGCACAGTGACCATGTCCATCTGCACCCAAAGCCAGAAGAGCCCAAGGCACCTTTGACACAACTTTCTGCTCTGATGGGATTCTCTAAGTGCCTTGTCCATGGGAAGTCACCTCCCTGCACCATCTTGGAGAACACCAAGGGAAGCAAAGGGCTCCTCAGAGTAACAAACACTGTGTTACTAGGGTATTTTATGAGTTTCTAGATATTCTATGAAATTCTGATGGGTAGCCCCAAAAAACCTTAATTATTTAAAAGAAAGTGAATCTTTTCACTAACAACAAGATCTCTCACTAGATGGCACATTCATGTGAAGACACCAAAGAAGAAATGCCTTGAGGTGATGACAAGTGTTATCTGCTCCAAGCAGATCACAGAAGGGAGGGCAGAGCTCAAGAAAAGGAACAATCTGTTTTCTTCCCCTTCTCCAAATGGTCCTTGATATTATTTAACTTGCAACTAGACACATACACACTTTGGGCTTTACTGGGAGGGGTGGAGGAGCTCTAAGGGGAGCAGTTGGGCTGAAGCAGGAGGTGCAGGATGGGCTCCAGCTCCATCCCAGCCAGGGCCGGTTGCTCCCTCATCCCCTCCTGCTAAGTCACAGCTGGGCACATGTTCTCAAGGCTGGGCACACTTGGTGGCTGAACAAACATTTCTGCCTTGTCCTCAGCCGCTGCACACAGACAGGGTCTGCTGGTTCCCTTGAAATGCTATTACAGGAATCAAAATTCACAGTGAGCTGCAAAGTTTTTCCTTTTGGTTGTGCCCCAGATCAAACTCACAGCAAGAATTTGAGCCATGTGTTAAGCAAACACCAGTGAGAAGCCAGCAGCCACCCAACTCCATCACCTGCTCCACGGATCTGCTGGGCACCTGAGAGGGGCAGCCTGGGGGGAAGGCAGCAGTGGGAGGCAGTCTCTCAGCCAACAGCCCTGGTACAGGCAGGAGAGGGGTTGCTGAGGCCAGGCAGTGCTCCAGAGCCCCACTTCCAAGCTGAGCTGAACTTTGCAGGGGTCAGAAGAGAGATATTTATTGGGTGGCAGAGCCAGGCCTGTGCAGCTGCAGCTGAAAGCTCCTGCCAGCACCATACTCAGCCTTCCCAGGAATGGTTATATGGGAGTGTTACAAGAACTACAGGCTGCAAAGCCTGGCCTGAACTCCCTTGCAAACCTCCTTGCGCAGCAGAAACTTCTCCACTGATTAACCCTTGAGCTGCCCAGATGGGAGGGCTAGACTGAAACAGAGCTCAGCAATCCTCTGCTATGGCCTCTGACTCTGCACCTGGTTAACTCTGCTTTTTCCCCGCCCCCTCTCTCCTTTTCATTCAAGCAAAAGGTAAGCTCTGACCCAACGACAGGCTTAACCCAGCTGCCTGCAGCATCCCTGTGCCAGGGAAGGGATGCTGAATTCTGTGCCGTGCCTACCCACATCAGCAGGGAAGAGCAGACGGAGTAAGTCACTGCTGCTTTGGGTTCCACACAGTGAAAGCAGCAGCTTCCCTAAGAACTGTCCCAGCAGGGATGGCACCAAACTTCCCAGGATGGCAAGTGGAGCATGCAGATGGTGCCATGTGGGCATGGTGGGGTTCTCTGGACCTGGGTGACAATGTCCCCAGTGCAGATCCCTGCAGCTCTACCAGCCATTATCCTGCCTAGCCATCCTCCCCATCATCTCCCAGACCAGCTGGAGTCACTACTGCAACGACCTTGATGCCCTTCCCATACCCTCCTGCAAGGAACCACGGATCACCTGCCTCAGCCAGGGCACAAAACTGTGCTCAGCCTTGTATGACAAGCCCAGGACGTGGGCACCCAAGCAGGACCATCTGCTACTGGTGCTGCCACAGCAGCTCCACCCCACAGCAGAGGTGGTCACGTCATCTTTTTTGGGCACCACTGGGGAAAGCCCATCCACCGTGACGAGAAACATAACCTGGGCTTCACAAGAGAGCAGAAAGCAAACCCAGTGCCTGCTCGAGCTCTCTGAGAACCAAAATTTCCCACCCATTCTCCCTCCTGGCAGGGTTTGCAGGAGGGGACACATGAGCTGGTGACAGCAGGGCAGGACAGAGCGACCCCGGAGCCACGGCCAGGGCGAGCACCAGCCCCAGCTGGGCTATCAGGCTACGGGGAAAGAGGATCAGCACAGGGCTCAGCCACAACGGCCCCCAACTGCTGGGCCCGCTTGGATATTGGAAACACATGTTTGCCGGAGAGAAAGAAACAAAGCAGCTGAATATCCACACAATTGCTGCGAGCCGGCGGGTGAGAGAAACCAGAGCGTGGCTGGAGAGGCTCCGGCGGGGGGACGCGGGGATGGGGCTCTGCACACCCTGCGCTGCCCAGGCACCCAGAATTTCCAACCTCCACGCAGGGTCCAAGCATGGAGGGTGTTTTCTAAGAGTTAAACAGGCCAGAGCAATGAGGAAAAAGCTGGAGCGCAGCTCATGCTGCAGCAGCCAGGCCTGCCAAGGCAGGGTCTGTAGATCTGGGCTGAGATAAGCAGGACCAACATGGTAGACTGACCTAAAAATGTCATCTCCCTTTGAAACCTTTTCTGCTTTATTGTATTAAACCATAAATGTTTCGTCAGCCCCTCTGCTCCCAATCACTTACACAAGAGGAGCATAACTGGCCCATGCAGTCATTTTATTCCAGTGAAGGATGCATTTTTGGTCTACCCACTGACAGAAGCAAAACAAAGTCTTTTCTATTGGAATAAATCCCCACATGGGGAAGTGGAAAAGGCTGACAAGAATACAGTGCTTGAGGCTTAGGTTTACTTTTGAAAACAAACCCAAAAACATGCCCATGCACACAGAGCCAGAAGTAGAAGGAATTGACACAAATCAAAAGAAAACTCTGGTCTCGTTTTATGTTGTGATATTTTAAGCCACATTTTTCAAGACACTCTAAGTGCCCCAGATTTTCATGGTGGGCTGTATGCCTAGGAGAAAGGGGGAAAAAAAAAAAAAAAAGAAAAAAAGGAGAGCGAGATCTGGGCCTTTGATGCTGTCACTTGAGAAGTGCCAGAGCCAGGAGAGCCCTGGGCTGAATAAACAGCATCCCACTTGCAGGCTAGTCAAACAACCTACAAAATACCCTTACAGGGCAAGGGTGTTTGCTTCCTTGGAAGCACAATGAAACTTGGCTTCTCCCCTTACAATGTCAGGGGCACAGCAAGAAAAAATTAATATTCTGCTCGCAAAGGCAGCCTCTCCATCCAATTTGAGAGCTGGTGTCCATCCCTGGTCAAGCAAGCCAGGTGACCATAGCAAAGCAAGCAGCTCCCTGGAGCTCAGAGGGGCTTTGATGGCCCTTTGGAAGAAGAAACGCTACATTTCTCTGGGTGCTGTTGCAATGGCTCCAGATGCTACAACCCTAAGAAGGGCAGATTCCCACTGTCCCCAAGCTCCTCAAGTCCCCAGGAAACACATGAGGATCCCACGCAGAACTGCCCTGATGGCTGAGTTGCTCGAGACTTAATGCAAAAGAGGGAAGCCCGAGGGGGTGACAGGGACAGTGGGGTACGTACGAGTGGCCCGTGGCTGGGATGAAATATATACAGCAGTGAACCCGCGTGTCGGGGATCCGCTTCTTCCGGTTAATGTTGGTTTCCTCCTGCAGGTACTTCTCATACTGGTCATTGATGAACTTCATGATGGGCTGCCAGCTGCAGAGAGAGAGGAACATGGGATCATGGGGTTGTGGGATGATCTGTTCTGTGTGAAGCAGAGCCCTCCAAGCTGGGGACACTCAGCATCTTACAGGATCCCATAAACCACAAACCTCACGTGCTCACTGCTTAGGAACTGCATGCACTGCTGAAAGGGATTTACTGGCTGGTTTAGATAATCAAGTGCCTAAAAAGTGCTCCCTTCTCTCCTCCTGGACCCAGCTGAGGGGCAGGGCAGGGCTGGGAACATGCCCATGGCGTCATGGCACAGGAGCAAGAGCAGAATCAAAGCCCACAAGCCCAGCTCAGCTCATGGAGAGGAGAAGGCACCACCTGCCATTGGCCAGCCCTGCCCAGCCCTGGGGGCCATCCCACAGAGCCAGTCACTATCCCAGGGATTCCAGGGACAGTTCAGCTCTCAGAGCCACATGAGCAAGGTCCGGGGACTGGCCCTGCTGGCACACAGCTGCCCCCAGCCACAAACAAAGGTTGTCTCATGCCTGGAACAGCAGGATGTTTGTGGGCTCTCACGGGGCCCAGGGTCAGCCCTGGGGCACATGGCACTGCACTGCCACCACAACAACCCTCTTCCCTGCTCCCTACGGAGCATGGGTGGCACAGGACCAGGCTACAGCCCTCAGCTCGCCTGCCTTCCCTCTGCACTGGTCCCCATGGCAGCTCACCAGTTCTCGTTGTTGATGTGGTCTCCAAATCCCGGGGTGTCGATGACCGTCAGTTTCATGCGAACCCCCTTCTCTTCAATCTCTGAAACGGAGAGGAAAGCTGGCACGTGAGGCAAGCCCACCCTCCAAAAACCAGCTGCAGGGCTGGAGCTTACCCTGAGAGGAGAAAAGCACCTTCACAGCTTGTCACGGGCACAAATCAGCACTCCAAAGGAGCCTCACATCCACCCTGAAATGCCAACCCCGTGGCCACCTCACCTGTACCCTTTCCACACCATTAAGTCAACGATGAACAAACAAAAAATAGATGTAGATGCTGATGAACAAACTAAAAATAGTTGTTTTCTCAGCCCTGCAAAAACATCTCTGGATGATAAAAACCCCTTCAGAGAGATGAGGGTGGAGCTCCACAACCACTGCGAGTCCCCAGAGATACGAGGCAGAACAGGACCAAAAGCCAAAGCACCAGGTGGGACCTGCAGAGCCTCACCGTGAGTGATGGATTTGATTTCAATGGTCTTGGGGATCCGCTCTTCAGAAGTCGGCTGTACAGATTTCCGGCTGATTTTGGATTTGAAGAGGGTGTTGATTAACGTGGATTTCCCCAAGCCGCTCTGACCTGGAAAAGAGCAGGATAACCCGTGGTCAGCACTCACTTGTTTCCGGGCTGTTTTTTGAGGGGCCAGAGGATGGGGATGCTGACAGACTCAGCCTGCACCGGATCTGTCAGAGGGAGGGAAGAGGTGCAGCTGCTCCCCTGTAGCTCCCCTGGCTCAAGGAACTCATATCCGTCCTGAGTAGGGGAATACTGCACATAGCAAACCTTCCCCGGCTCCAAAGCAGCCAGCTCCCTGGGAGTGAGCAGGTCAGGCACTGGTTCCCTGCATCCAGGCAAAATCACAGCAAACCCAAGGATAGGCAGAAATTACTGGGGATGTTTTGAGGGCTGCAGTGACACTTGGCAGCCCTGAAGTAGGGCACGGGAACCAGAGAATCCCAGGGAGGGGCATCCTGACACATTTGTGCCTTTACTCTCCTGCAGTCTCCTCTGTCCAGATGCACAGGGAAGGCTTTGGAGCAGCTTGGCAAGCCCTCAGCTGGACAGGACTAACAGTAACAACCTTACAAACCTCAGCCCTGCTGCATTTGCTGCTGCTTCCCTGGCTGACTTGCTGTTGCAATCGGACCAGCTGGCTGCACAGATCCCCTCAAGCAGGTCTAGGCCAAGAGCTTCTCTGAATCCCACAAACATCATCCCAGGAAGCACATGAGATTCCACAACTTCAGAAAAAACAGCTTTTAGAGAGAAGCATTTTCATGCTTTATATCCCAGAGCTGAGGCCAATCTGTGGAGAATGGACACCAGCAGCTCTCAGCTCTCCAGACCAACTGTCCCATGAGCTTGGAGAACAATTTTTCCCCAGCAAAGAAGACAAAGCAACTCCTCAAAACCCAGGGAGCAGACACTTGGCTTCAGAGAACATATTCTGGGCCCTCTGCAAATACTGCAGAGTAGTCCTGCACACACCACGGGGACCCCTCCAGCCCTGTTCTGTCACGACATTGCAGCCAGATATTGTGGCATTGGCACCAATTTGTCCCTAAGCAGAGTCAGCAAGGGTTTCACCCATGTCCTTTAGGTCCCTGACCCATTTATGCTGCCAAAGCCAACTGTAGGGCCAACCAACACATCAGCACGGGGCATCACCTCCTGGTATCACTCACTCCCTGATCAAACAGCCATTTAGAGCCAAGTTTACAACATTATTGCACATTGCAATCCAGAGCAGGAAAACCCCGTCATTGCTGGATTGTAAGAGAAACACACGGAGCAGGCTGGGGACAGGTGATCCCAGTCCTCTGCTGCCTAAAAATGCAGGGTGGGCCAAGCACAAACAGGGCTGGAGCTGAGCAGGTGGAGCCAAAGCAAAGCTGCTGTTGCACCACTGCTCATCATTCCATGGAGCACCCGGGAGAGGTGAAAGCAGGGTGACACTGCCAGAGCTCCAGGTAGCAGGTCTCTGCATCCATGCCTGTCCAAACTGCTGGAGCTGCACTGCCTGGGAAGGGATCAGAGGTGAGAGCTGCTGGCTGCCATGGATGCAATGTCCCCATCTGAACCATGGCCACAGGCTGACCTTGCTGAGCCATGATGTGGCTGCCCCCGGGGACCCGACGGCCGTGGTGCAGGTGGCTGAGCACAGGGCAGACCCCCTTCCAACACTCCTGGTTTGCAGCCCACTGCCTTTCCCAGAGCTGAAATCCATCAGGGAAAGCACAGCTGAGCCTGGTCACCTCTCCTCTCCTTCCAGCTGCTGTGCACCAAAAACCGAAAACAGATTATGTGTTTTGGGTTTTTTGTAAATTTAGACATTTTTCCTCATCTCTGCAGACTCAGAGGACAAGGGGCTAAGCTGACCTCAGACCATAGCCTTGGTTGGGCTGGTGAAACCTTTTTGAACAGAGACCTTGGTACACTGGGCAGAGGATTTCTACAAAGCCCCATCACAAGGACACAGCGTGGAGTGACCCCCCCATGGCAGCAATGCTCAGTTCCTACCTCCCTTGCAGGAGAACTTGCCTCCCTTCCCTCATCTCCCACCAGTAAAACAGGGACTGTAACCATTCCCAGGAAAGGACTTGCAGCTTAAACTGGATGGGAATAACTGAGATAAACTCATCCCCAGCAGCCTGACCATCCCTAGAGAAGCACAGCAGGGTGAGGGCTTGGCTGCTGCCTCCCAGCCTCAGCCCAGCACCCCCTTCCCAAGGGGCACCCTGCGAGGTGCTGCTCCTCCTGCATCCCTCCTGTGTCTTCTGGGAGGGCCAGAGCTCAACTTGTTTATGCTGCCACGAATTCCCCAGCCTGTAAACAGTCAGCCCAGTGCCTGCCAAGGGGAGAACAATGTTTTCCCAGCACTGCAGCACGGACATTCATACCACACACAGAGCTGCCAAAGCAAAGCCAGGCCCATTCGTGAACATCCCTCCACATCTGCACAGCAGAAAGCTGAGGTGGTGAAGCAGCACAGCCTGCTCCTGGAAGGATAGGAGCCTCCTCTGGCAGGGAAATGGGGGCTCAGCTCAGGCAATCTCAGTTGTGGGCTCTCAAGACCAGTGCAGTGATCACTCTGCACTAGGAATGCTGCTCTGTTAGCAGTGAAGAGGTGGATTTGTTAAAACACCTCACAATAACTGGTTCTGCAGTGACCAGGCCTGATGTGAACAGGCAGCCTGGGGAGCCCTCCCTACAAAGGAAATGAAAATATAAAAATGGGAAATGCAGAGCACCAGCAGAGTTCTCTGGGAAGCCACAGCACACTGATATCTTTAACAGAATTGGCAAACTCTGGGTCAGGCCCTTTTGTAACCCCACCAGTAAATCACTGCTTTTGGTATTTCTTCCCTGGTATTTGTAGCATGGCTGCCTGAATACATGAAAACTCAGTAGCAGGAATTCTATCCAAATTGCTGGAAATAACAGCAAAGATGAGTGTTTTGGTGTACCAGCAGCAATGCAGCCCCCTTGAGCCCTTAACATGCCCTCTTACTGCTCAAACAGGGCTCCCAGGAGAGCTGGCAAGCAAACTCTTGTGAGTCCTGACACCCCCCGAGGTGTTCCCCTCTCGGATGTGACTATGAGTAATGCACCCCAAGATGTAGAAAGACGCACAGGACTGTGGACCACATCACACTGACAGCTTTAATGACAGCTGAACTTCAGCCAGCTCCTTGGGAGCAGAGTTTGCTGACTCCAAAGGCAGAGACCCCAACGCTGAGCCCGAAGAGACTCCAAAGAGGACAAACATTGTCGAGGAACAATGAAAACAACGGGCTGAGCACGTTGCAGGGCAGCTGGTGCAGGGGGAGAACTCACCCACGACCATGATGTTGAACTCGAAGCCCTGCTTCATGGCTTTCCGTCTCAGCTGCTCCAGGATGGCGTCTATCCCCACGTAGCCGAAGTCCGCAGCCGGTTTCTCCGGCCGTGTCGGCGCCGCCGGCTTGGGGCCGGCATCCCGCGGGGCGTCCGTCATGCCGGGAGCGTGGCTGGGAACTGCCTCTGGACCTGTGCAGGGAAAAGACAGGCTGGTCAGAGGTGGCAGGCAGTGCCAAACACACTGGGTGCTGCTCCTGGCAGGGAATCAGAGGAGCTGCCTGCTGTATCTGCAGCGAGAATTAAGCACGTGCAGAGAGTGGAGAGTCAGGGCACCAGAAGGCTGAGAGGTATGTGGGAACTTCCTTAACTTGTAATTACACTCAATTTGGGATTTCCCTTCTCAGCTTACTGGATTCACCTGAATTCCTGCCCACTTCACTAAACCTGCCACAGCTGCAGGGGGTGTAAGGACACCAGATCCCACAGCAGCTGATCTGCTGCCACGGAGCAGGACCCAGCACCCAGAAGGTCCTCTGCCCACATCTGGGAGTTTGTGTAGCGAGTGACAAAGGCGTTTAGCACCACAGCCCTGTGCCCAGGCACTGCCACTAAAGGCTGGCAGACCTACTCAGCCTGCCAGCTCCTCCATACCACTGGAATTACAGCACTGTGCAGACTGCTGGTGTGAATGCCCCATGGCCACGGTTTGGGGAACTGGATAGCTTTGCAGACACAGAGAAGTCTTTGGCACCTACTGACACGTGCCCTACTGACATGTGCACTCCTGGAGCTCCAGCTGAGCAGATCAGAGGCTGCTGGCTAGGCTGGGGCTTGCAGAAAGCCCAACACATTTGCATCAAAACGGGTTGTGCCAGACAACACCCACGCAGCCACAGAGCTTTTGAGATCTCGCTCTGATTCTGTTGATATTCACCCCAGAAACCCAAATCCTTCGGTGTCACACAGAGACAGGGTGTTTGTCTCCCCTGCAGGATGCTCCAGGTTAGCAAAGCACCTCAGAAGAAGCGAATTCACAACTACTGCCTCAGACAACAGCTTTGTAACAAAAAGCAGGGAACCATCCACTCCCACAGGGACCAGGCAGGAGCATCAGCTGCCAGGAAGGACAAACTTCCCCGATGTGCTACAGGGGGGACGATGATCCCACCCAGCCCCAGCCTCTCCACTGGATACAGCAAATACCCTAAAGGCAGCACGTGCACCAGGTCAGCCCTGTACCTGCAAGCTCCTGGAGGCATCAGCCACATGCAGCACACTCCTCTGATCCAGGTATGGAGAGCAAGGTTATAGAAATTAGAGAGAGCCCTTCCCATCCCAGAGTGCTGCTGCTCAGTGCCTGGGTCCCTGCAACCACCAGCCTAAGTGAGCATCTTATTGTTGTTCAGCTGTTTGTAGTGCTTATTTTTATTAACAATTTATGATCTTTAATAAAAACGTTCTTTGCAAAGGACTTACTGCAAAGTCCTCATTCCTCCAGACAGCAATACAGTTCTCAGCTCATCTCACCCCAGTTATTTCTGGTCTTAGACAATGTGCTGCCTGGTTTTCTCTCCCTCCCTCTCTCTGTAGGAGCGAGGCTGGGCCAAAGGGCCTCCTCCAAAGACAAGTCCAGCATCCCTTCTCCTCTGATGACAGGCTGGAGTCACGTCAGACCGGAGCCTGCTGGGGTCTGTGAGGCAGAACCACTGTCTTCCTGCTAGCCCAGTGCATTTCCATGTGCTCAATATAGACCAAGCAGAAAAAAAAGTATGTAAAAATAAAAAACAAATCTAGAACTAATCCCAAAGACTGTTGGGGCACTTTGAACACTTTTTTCCAACCTTCAATCCTAGGCTATGCAGCCCAGTGTTACTCACACTGTTGCTGACACATATGGGAGCATCTCACTCCTTCCAGGGACACTGCACAGCTGGAAACGTGCTGCCACGCTGCCCCTTGCAATGCCAACCAGCCCAGTGTGCCAGAGGCCTCACCACAAATCCCAAATTAGCTCCGTTCCAAAATGGCAAGGCCAAAAGTAGGAAAAAATAAATCCCTACATAACACTAGGAAAACGAAATGACAACTAAATCATGTGGAAAATATGTTGCCACCGGCAGCAAGGCTGGGTTATGCAATGGTTTTAACTCCCCCAGGCACCACTTTTGTGCACAGAGCGCCCCAGCCCTGCAGGGTGGGACAGTGAACTGGGACACTGGTGCAGGTAAGGTGCAGCATCATAAATTAAACACAGCAAAGGCCAGGAGCATCTCCAGCACCTTCTGGCTGCTCAGCCTCCACTAAGGAGCCAGCAATGTGCAGAGGGGCTGACTCCTCCCTGAGCAGGGGACTAGCAGGCAAACCTGACCCGGGCATGGGGAGCAGACACTACGTGCTGCCTCACCACGTTGCCTTCAGTGGGAGAAGGAGGGCTCAGGGCTTCCCAGCCAGACCAAAGCCACAGGAAGGACAAGGCAACGGCAGGCAGTGGTTTGTCACATGGAACACGCAGGCGTGGCTGCCCTGGATGCGCTCGAGCAGGACCACCAGCAGTGCAGCCTACACTGCTTCAGTTCATCTGCTGGGGAAAGCACCGGGCACCTGACTCTTGATTGGGGAAAAACACAGTAAAAGGCAATGTATAGCAACTAGGAATGTCTGCAGACACCAATGCACCAGCAGCACTGCAGACAGACTCCCAAGAGAAATGTCATGACCCAAACGTGCAATTTTTTTTCCCAGCTTCCCCGCACTGAGCTGGTCTTTTCTTTTTAGCAAGGACTCCAGTCTCCCACTTGGCTCCAAGGGGGTTGTGCCAGCAGAGGCAGGACCACTCTGGAGCGCAGGTACACAGAGATGCTGTGCCAAGTGGCAGCGAGCACTCCCTGGAGTCACTTGTCTCAAATAGAAAGATCCTAGAAATAAATTGGAGCAGAGCGGTGGATGTCTGGGACGCAACACAGGCAGATCCTGGACTTGTCTGACCCACTGTACTCTCTGTGTGGATAGTTCAAACCTGTGGTGCTGTCAGAATCAGTATCACTGGGCTGAACCTTCAGAAGCACTGCAAGGAGGGATGGGTAAATAAGCACATAAACACCTGATTACTATCTGAAATTCCCCATGGCCACCGAGTTCCTGGCAAAGCAGGGTCAGACCTCTCATGCCATTGCTTCCATCAGTATCACCATAACCTCACCGATGTCCCTCCCATGAGGGGATGTTGCTTTGCTGATGAGGCAGAGAGCCCAGAGCCTGCAGCTCTGTGCTGCTCAAGTGTTCCTGGATAAACATGAAGCACGTGGGAAGATGTGCTTGTGCCATATTTAGACCTCCTCTGCCAGGAAAACCCTCTCCACGTGGACACCGAGATGGTCAGGGCAGCGCTGCCCCGAGCAGAGACAGGGCCAGAGCTCCAGCTGAGGCACGGGCTGACTCAGGACAGCTGCTCCAAAGTTGATTTTGCCAAAGACTCCAGGCTGTTGTACTGTAATTGATGCATGTCAGACACGAGCCAAACCCAACATCTGTGAAGCAGCAGATGAAAGGCACCCCATGGGGAGGGAAGCCTCCGGGAACCCCCCGGGGACCCTCCTGCTCCTTCAGCCAGCTGGACACCGTGCGTGGGCAGCCGTGGGACGGGCTTGGCGAGGGGCTGCAGCAAAGTGAGGGCTCAGAGACGCTGCACTGATGCCACACGGCTGCCACAGCCCGGGACACTGCGGGCAGGGGGTGCAAAGATAGCCATGGGCTCACCCGAAACCCAAACCTGGGGGCTGGCAATCCTCACTGAGGATCTGGGATAGGGATGTGTAGAGACTGGTGTTTTCACTGCAGATACACAAAGGTGAAAGAACCCTCACAGAGGCTGAAGTGGGACCCACAGGTACTGGCTAGACCCAGCAGCTCTATGCTCTGCTCCAGTGATGTACAGGGAGTGGGAAGGTGGTGATCTGGGAGAGCAGAGCTGACCCTGGAGTGGGGTTGGCCATAGACCTGGTGCTCAGTGGCTGCACAGAGCAACTGGAGAGAGGCCAGGAGGCTGCAGCTCCGCCATGGCCACCTGACAGCAAATCCAAATCACTGGTAAACTCCAGAGATGTACGTGCAATCAATGGCAAAATGTTAATGCTTGCGGGGTAAACCCAAGGAACTCCCCTCGGATTCTGGGGGTACCAAGCATTGGCCACCTTTTGGTGATGGTATAATCACTTGTGTAGAGCTACAAGCACGCAGAAGGCGAGGACACTGTGGTGTGGATAACTCCCCTTCCCTTCACACAGCAGACACTGGAAACCCTGTGGGCTTCCAGATCTGCTGGATGTGTTAATGCAAACACAGAGAGAAGGTTCAGGGCAGAGAACAGTGGTGTTACCAGGGTGTGAAAGCAGAACTGCCTCCTGGGCAGCTGAGCATCCACAGAAGTTTTCAAAGGGGCAGTGTGGACCAACTAACCTTTAGATTTTTGGGAGCAGCTATCTTAGAAAATTGTGCCTGTAGGGAGTAACAGAGACATTTTTAGATCTAAAGAGTGAATTTATAGCTCCTGGTTAAGTACAGCTGGCCGGCAGGACTGCAGCACGCGCAGCCTCTGAGGCCTCTCCCCTTGGCATACGGAGCCAGTGACCACAAGCTATGGAAACTGATCCAACCTGCGGAGGAGGTGGCAAAGCCACAGCTCTCCCTTCTGAAGGGACAGGAGGAGTCAGGAGGGAGGGAGTTAGCAAAGTCAGGACTGGATGTAAACCCAGCATGGCCCTGGCACTGCTGCTTTTTTCAGCTGTCTAGTCATTGTCCCAGTGCTGAATCCTGCAGGTCCATGTGGTCCCAGAGGGATGTGTGGGTACCAGGGAATGTGAGCACATCTCGGTCTGAAACTTGAGGGGGCATCCAGCACCCTGGAGGAAGGCTCAGCCTGGAACATAGAGCCACTGCTGCAGACCCGGCAGCACCAAACTGTAACTAAGGGACATTCCTATTATTCAGTTGCAATCATCTGCACCTGGCTGGCACTGCCAGGCCTGAGCTGGAGTCTGTCCCTCACATCCCTGGGCACTGAGCTACAGTTTCAGGCTGGCCACTGGCCCAGGCCCACCTGCCAACCAGTTATGTTTCCTTCTCAGCTTGTATTTCCACCTGTGTGCCAACAAACACAGCCCAGAAATAGCAGAGTATGCTTAACTATGCTTCATTAGACCAAATCCACCCAAGAGCCATCAGAGAGGTGGACAGGTGCCCCTTGAGCACCCCAAATGCTCCAGGCTTGAAGGCTTTTACTCAGGTCGGGAATAAACCCGTTTTGAGAGAAAAAGACAACAGTGATTCCTGCTCTGGAGTGAGCATCAAGCCACAGGCACAAGTCACAGGCACACATCATGCAGAGGTCGAGCTGTCCCCGCTTGCCACATGTGCTTCCGTCCACCCTCGCTGTGAGCTTCCCCTCCCCGCTCCGGAAGTGCTCCTCTGCCGCCCACCCCTCCTGGCTCTTTTATTCACAAGAGATGGATGCTTCAGGACTCCCCATTGCTGCTTCCCTTCCCATCTTAATCCCCCGGCTGCCGCAGGCTCCGGTTGCTGGCATTTCTGTGATGGGATGCAGCAAGATCATCCCAGAGGTCAAACTGTGGTGCCAACTCCACAATCTCAAAGTGTTGCCCATGAGGTCCTGTGCCCCTCCAGATCTGGCATGACGCTGACCCACCACCCGGCCCCAGCTTGGACATGTGCAGCCCTGGCGGCCTGGCCAGCAGTCCCACATCCTCATTTCTCCAACCATGTGAGATAGCAGCTCTAAATCCCTTACAGAAATCTGCATGGAGGTGTTAGGCTGTTCTCCATGTTTAAAAAGAAGGAGATGATCATGAACAAGTCTTGGCTTGGGCATGTGGAGGTCTCTGGCCAGACAGCTCCAGTGATCTCCCTTTGTAAGCAGCTTCCCCTGGAGCCAGAGGAAGAGCTGACCCCAGAGTAGCCCCTCCTCACTGGGGACAGCCCCATTGCAGAGGAATCCTCCTGAACACAAATGCCAGCAAAGCTGCTCCATCAACCAGCCCCACACAGCCAATGCCAGCGGCCAGCACAGTCCTTGCCCCTCAGACAGGCTCAGGGTGCCCGTGCCCAGCAGGATCTGAAGACACCCTCAAAACTTATTCCATGGGAGGTCTGAGGGTGGGACCCCCTCCCAGTCCCTGCCTGCCCACCCTGGATGATGGTGTTCAGCCTTTTCAGTCCCTGGCCAAGAGAAAGCACTCTTCACCCCTGTCAGAGCTCTGTGCTGTGAAAACAAAGAGGCAGGTAGCACTCCCCAAACTCAGCTTGTTCACCAAACCCTGCAGGAGGAATGAATCTGGCCAAGGACCGCACGGGAATCAGGAATGGGCACCGGGCACGGCTGTGTGTGCCCAGGGCCGATGCCTGCATCCCACGAGGCACGGACTGCAGCTACGGCAAAAAAAGAGCACGCCAGAGGGATTCACATCCTGGGGCTTGCAGTTTAGCTTTCCTTTTTTTTTTCCCCCTCTCCTTTTTGCTTTTCCCCCCCCTTTATTTAATTTTTTCCTTGGTTTTGTTCTTTGAAGGGTACCGTGTTTTTTTAATTTCCTTTTTTTTTTCCCCCCCTTGTTGTTTTCTTTCTTTACCAAAGGCAGCTGCGCCCCAGACGCCCAGAGAGCCCGTTTGCGGGGGGCAGCCACCGGAGCAGGGCGAGTGGGAGCCCGGACCCTCGGCGGGCAGGGCAGGGGGTGAAGGGGGAGCCCCCCGGGATGGGCAGCGGGTGCCCTCCCCGGCCACAGCCGCTATTCATCCCGGACAATGCCGGCAGCGCGGCCAGGCGGTGCCGAACAACGGCCCCTCCTGCGGGGCACAGGGGCGAGAGGGGTAGGAGGGGGCTGAGGGACGAGCCCCCCGCAGCACCCGGGTACCCCTGCCCCGGGGGGGATGCCCTGCCCCGGGGGCGATGCCCTGCCCCGGCGGGGGATCCTCCGCACCGCGCCCCGGTGCTCCCCGTGGGAACCGGCGGGACCCTCCCCACCCCGCGCTCTCAGGCCCTTCCCCAGAGTAATTCCCCCCCTAAACAAGCGCTTCCCCCCCACCGTAATGCCCCTCTCCGCTGCCCCCCGGCTCCGCGGAGCCCCCGCCCCCGGGCACCGGCGACTCACCCGCGGCGGCTCCGGCAGCCGGCGGCTCCCGCCTCCTCCCGCGCTGCCCTCCGCCTCCTCCCCCAGCGCCCTTCCTCCTCCTCCTCCTCCCCCATCACCATGCCTCCTCCCCCTCCAGCCCGGCCCGGGGGGGGATGGAGCCTCTTCCCGGGAAGTTGCTTCGCCCCCGGGCGATTTCCATCGCCCCGCCGCTCCCAGCCCGGCCCGGCCCAGGGGGGCCCACAAAGGGTGAGAGGAAGAGGAGGTTGGGGGCACGTTCCGTCCCACGGGGACCCGCGGTCACTCCTGGGTGCACGCAGGAGGTGTGGGGATAATTCCACGGGAAAAGAGAGTGGCTGGGACAAACGGGGGAGCCCCAGAACAGCCCAGCCCACTCACCACTCCAGGGAGAAGTGGCAAGGTCCCGTCCCCATCCCTGAGCACCGGGAAACCTGCCTTTTGCTTTCTAGCATCCCGAAATTCTCCCAGCAGAGCCCCAGAGCAGTCTGGGGTGGGTGTGAGCACTGGGAGCGTGGGCTCACTTTGCTCTGCAGCTGGTTGAAAATCCCTGGGCTGCATCTCACATCTGTCGGGGACCAGACGGCAACTTACACCCACGGGCATGACTGCTCTCTAAGCTGATGTCAATTAAGCTAAATAAAGCTATTAGCTGTCTCGATAAGCCCTTTCTGCCTCATACCTTGATCTCAGAGGTTCCCCACTTCTCTCTCTCCCACCAGCGAAGGGAAGGGCCTGGCCACAGGAAGGAAGGCACGATGTTCGTGGGGTCAGGCATGTTGGGCTGCACCACCTGGCCCTGCTGCCTCTGACACGTGAGGTCCCAGCCACCCTGGGGTGGGGCAAAGCCCCTTGGTGATGTGCAGCAGGGATGGCAGCAGGCAGGGAGAGCTCTGTAACTCTCACAACTGTCCTGGATGCAGGGCCAGGAGCAGAAGGGGCCTTCTCTCCCATCAAAGCCAAGATGAAACCAACCTGCCTCTTTTGGACTCCTGGTTCTGACACATTACTTTGACCTACCCTATGATCTCAGGCTACTTTTCCCCCACAGCTCCCTGCAGTTCTCAGATCTGCATTCCCAGAGAAAGGTCTGCTGGTGACAAAAGGGTTAAGACAGATTTGCACATTTGCAGCCTTCAACACCTAAAGGATACCATTTCCCACGAACAGCCCATGCACTGGGCTAGTACTTATACTTCCTTTTTGACCTATTATCAACATCATCAGCCTCTGTCAGACTTCTGCTCTTGGTGCAAACCCTGCTGCCAGTGGCACCACAGCCCACCCTGCCCTGTGGCTCTAGTGTGGCTGTCACCTTCCTTCTCCACTTCCGGACCACCACCAGTGGTGAATCTTCCTCCACACAACCCAGCTGCCACACACCAGGCTGGCAGCAACCCCTCCGTGATGCCCAGCAAGGCTGGCATGGGCTGCCCTGCAAATGATTTGTGCTCAAGGCAGCAAGACTCATATCTCCCCACTTCAGCAAGTGCCACAAATACCAGTTTCTGAGAAACCTCCACTCAGCACCCAGGCAGGAAACCCAGCCTCAGTCTGCTTATGCTGCAGCTGTGCACAGCTTTCTGCTGGATTACACCATTTTTTATTACTTATTAAAGCTTTAACCCCTATCAGTGGGCATTAGTGTTTTAATCTCCCTAATCTCCAGGAAAATCCAATGTTAGATGCCAAACTAGGCTTGCTCAAAGAGCAGCTGGGTCTGTTTGCAAGTCACTCCAGCCTTGCTTTAGCTCGAAAAAGGCAGGAAAGGGCTGCACTGTGCTCACTCAGGTGCTGTGCTTGCATGAAGAGTTAAGGAAGGATCTCAGGTGCATGTGGGCTTTGCAGATATGATCTACTCTACATGTCCCTGCCATTAAGCAAACCACATCTGTAAGGCTGTGCAGGTGTCAAGCATCCAGTACAGGTTTCACTTGCCCAAACTGAGATCAGCAGAGGAAGGGTGAACACGGCATGCTCAGCCACATGAACCAACCCCTTACCCCTCAGCATGTTTTTCACACTGAAACCATCGCCACATTTTAGTCTTGCCCATGAGGGGAAAAAAAATGACCACAGAAAAGTTCCCCTGTGGTCGTTGAAACCCTGCAAAGACATTTCATAGAATCACAGAAAGGTTTGGGTTGGAAAGGACATTGAAGCTCATCTCATTCTGACCTCCCTGCCACGGGCAGGGATGCCTTCCACTATCCCATGTTACTCCAAGCCTCATCCAACCTGGCTTTAAACACTTTCAGGGATGAAGCAGCCACAGCTTTCTCTGGGCAACCTCCTGTGCCAGGGCCTCACCACCCTCACAGGGAAGAAATTGGGGCAGGATGGGAACTCCCCATTGTGTACAAGTTGTTTCTCAGATTAATTAACAGAAAATATTTTGTTTCGACTAGTATCTCATCCTTCCCAGGAGAGACAGGAGGTGGGGGAGCCAGCAGCTCAGAAGAACAACAAAGAGGCATTCTTGGCCTCACAGCAAGCACACAGGGCTGTGGGAGCCCTGCTGCTCCTCAGGAGGGCTCTTGGGTGAAATGGGGTGTCCACAGAGAAAGGCACTCGCAGGGTGACAAACAGCCCCCTCTGGGATTTGTTCTTACAGGAGCATCTCTGTATTCCTGCAGGGAGAGCAGGGCCCCGCTGTACTTCTCCCACTGCTCATTTCTGGCTCTGCACACAGGCAGGACCCGCTGGCAGGGGAAGGAAGCAGCCTTACCCCTCCAGTGCAGATGAGCAGGAGAGGGATTAAGTGACTCGCCCAGGGTCACGCAGAAATCTTACAACAGAGCCAAGGACTGGATCCAAACCCCCTAACCAAGAGTTTTAAAATCACAAACTCATTGTTCTTCTTTTTAAAACAGTAATAATCAGAGTTAGGAGCAACTCTAGAGAGGCCCCTTGCTGTTGTAAGCTGTACCAAGGCATTTGAACTAGAGAACCAGCTCTTAGTCTTGCAACTAACATGAAATTTTAAGGAAAACTCCTGCCTGCCTTATGCAGTCTAATTTGTAGTATTTATGGGACATCTTTGCACGTGAGAGCAGGTCCCCATGTCACAGCCCCACTGGACAGGGCAGCAGAGACAAGCCCGTGTGTCAGCCTGGTAGGGCTCACTGGACAAGGTGGGTCCAGCGTTGATGCTCAGGAAAGGTTGGGAGGCAGTGGGAGGAGCAGCAAGAGTACCTGAGTTTTGGGGGAAATCCCAACCACAGTCCTTTGCACCAGAAAACCACGTGGCAGTGGGGCTGTTCCACAGGCACACCAGCCCCGCTCTGCCCCAGCAGCACCACAGCTCTCCCCTATGCCAGGCAATGCTCTGCCCTTGGCCAGCACATACTCCAGCTCCAACCATAAACCCCCAGCTCTGAGGAATAACCGAGATCTGCAAATTAAGGCAGCTTCACCAGGACTAACCAGCCTGTGGTGAGACCTGCCAACAGACCATTTCACCCCAAGGTGCCCAGCTCGAAGAAAACATCAAATCCCTTGAGCACAGGCAGCACAAGTAGGACATATTCTCTTGCAGGAATGCTGAAGGGACATTTCCAATTTTACTGCACCACAGCAATGCCCAGTTAGAAGTGCACTGTTAGGGCTTAGTAAATAATTTTTATTGTTTTAATATTGCAGCAATGCTGACTACTTGCTAGTCCTCAATGACTTTGATGGACAGCTGGAAATCCTGCCAGCTATATTTATAATCTCAGATCAATATCAGAATGAAAAGCATATCCAGAGACCTTGGTAAAACACCAGAAAGCTCACGGGAAGGCAGCATGACCGAGAAAAGGACACAGGCTTGCAGATCACAAGACTAAAATTTAATTTTTTAACACTGAAAGAGACACCATCACACAGCAGGAGCAGAAAGGATAGCCCATTACCAGGAACACCTGAAATCGACCCTAATGTTCTTCTAAGAGCCTGAGTACAGGTCTGCAGGTGTTACCACCTAGGAAGGGCTCTGGCAGGCAGCCACCATGGTGCCCTCAGCATGTGCAGGGTAACTCTCCAGAAGATCTCTAAGACCTACAGATCAATGACATTTCCTCCCCTCCGGCTCTATTGAACTCTCAAGTCTATAGATGATGCTGGGTTTTTTTCTTTCAAGCTACCTGGCTTTTGGCATTGAGTAGCTTCTCTGAGCAGCCCATGTCAGAGACACACCGCTGCAGGTATCCCACTGGTTCCTTCATAGAAGAAGCTCTTTGGTGGCTTAAATCTCCCTAGCCAGAGAGGGCAGTGGAGTGGCAGGTAACAGCAGGTACAGGGAGCATCTCAGGGCCCTCCAGGGCAGGGACATCCTGAGCCAACCCAGGGAGCAACCACCATCAACCCCTCCATGCCTTGGCCAGGAGCAGCCAAACCCACTGCACCAAGGCTCTTTTGTTGAACCCATGTTACGTTCAGCATCAGGACTTCCACTGCACCAAACAGCAGAGGCTCCTCCAGCCGGACACCTCCAGAGACTGCTCCCATTCTCCAGGAAGGAAGGAAGGAATTATTTCACACGCTGTCATCAGCCATCACGCGCAGCTGGCACCGTGTCCTTGGAGTGAGTCACTCGCTCCCCAGGGAGGCCGTGCCTCAATTCCCGGTGTCACATCTCAGCAGTGTCCCCGCAGCAGCCTCCCTTCCTCTGGCTCCTTCCTTCTGCAGAGGATTTGCAGTGCCTGCTCACGTGGGCAGGGAGGGCAGGAGACTCCTTGCCCTGCCTGAGCAATCCACCACTTTTCAAACGGGAACAGGCTTTGCTAGGGAGCCACTCTGAAGTCACAAATATTTGGAAAAAGCAAGAAAGAAACCCATTCCTCCCAACATCCTTTTCCCTTGCAGGGGGCACTAGTTTGGGTACTGACATGCCAGTTTGGACAGACATAAAGCACACTCAGCATTTTCCAGGCACTCCCCCCGTTCTCAGCTCTGAGCACAGGTTTTTCTCAGCAGGGACTGGTCTGCCTTGGCACTGAAATGCTGCTGCTTGAGTCCCCAGGACAGCTCTGCAGATGGCACATCTCAGCCATGCCCAAGGAAATGCACTTGGCTCTTTCAGCTGTTGCCTCTTCCCTAGGAGCAATCCCCCACCCCTCTCCTCAAGAGAACTCCCCAGACACCTCCACAGACTATCACAAAGGACAAATTACCCCGGAAAAGGATAAAGCAAACTTCTCTTATCTCACTCTGCCAGCAACCCAGAGCAACACTCCACAAACCCCCATATCCTGCCCTGCGGAGAGAGGGGGAGCAGATGGAGCCTCCACATGTCTCACACACCAAGGGGCACCTCACAGAGCCCCAGCATCCTCCACTGCTGCCTCTGCTCCTCTCACCACGACCAGCACAGTCAAAGTGGACCCAGCAGCTGGGGCAGAGGATGAGTTCCGTGAAAATAAGTCACCTTTGCAAGGGGGGGAAATGCAAGGAATGAAAAACTCAACTGCCCGGGCCATCCCAAACACACTCAAGTAGTTTAAACTCTGTTTCACCCCAAAGCAGCATCTCCTCTCTAGATGGGGAGATGCCCCGGCAGTGCCAGTCCTGGGGGGCACAGCATCCACCTGGTACAAACCAGGCTGCAGTGTGTCCTAAGGACTGGAGTGTCCTAAGGGTCCCTGCAGACCTTCTGAACATTCGTGCTCACTGCCAGCACTGTGATGGGTATGAGTCTGTGCAAGCTGCACATAATGGGCCTTTCTCCATCCTTTGTCTGCTGCCCCTTTTAAACCCATAAATTCCGTTTGGAGGTAAAGAAGAAAGAATTTAGGGCATCCTAACCTTGAAAAGAAGGAAAACTCCATTCAAGCTGCCAGGCTGTCTCCTGCAGCTTAATTAATAGCAACCCATCCCCAGCAAGCCGCTGCAGCGCCAGCTGTCTCCTCGGATAGAGGTGCCTTGCTACGAATAATAGTGCTTTGTATTTTGATGGGAAAAGGTCAGGAGGATAGCGGGGAGGAGGAGGACGGGTGGGAGGGAAATGCGTTGCTTCCCTGCAGTTCCCAACGCCATGAGCGAGTCCCACTCAGTCCCCATCTGCTCCTGGGGCCAGATCTGGGAGATGGCAACACCCCTCCAACAGCCTTGGGGAGATCGCATCTCGACACTCAGTGCAGAGAGGGGCACGGGGAGAATTCAGGCCCGTGGCCTGCACTCCCACTGCTGCCAGGAGGCCCGGGGGAGCTCCTCCTGATGCCGCTTTGACATAGTCCAGGACCCCCTGTGGGGAAATCCCTGCTCTGCTCTTGTCAGGAGCCTCCCTGATAACAGCACAGGATCTGCACTGCAGGGAGCCGGCACTGTGTGCCCCTGCCAGCTTTTCCAGGCCACCAGAAAGAGACGTTCCCTGCTGCTATTTGGTTTTTGCATAAATCAGTAAGCCAAGCCAAGGCTCAGAGCAACGTGGGTGAACCCAAGGTGATGCACCAATGCAGCACAGTGGGGGAAACAAGGAAAAATGCATCCAAGCTCTGGGTGTGAGGCATGAGATGCCACAGCCACCAGTCCCCAGGGCACGGCTATGAAATCACCTTCATTTCTGCTTGGTCAGAGCAGATCAGAGCCCAGCATCAAGCACCAAACCAAGATTACTTTGTGGATCCTGTGTGTGGGAGCCAAGGGCTCTCGGGCGGCACACAGGCACTCTCTGCCTGCCATTGCTCTGCTGCTGCCTAGTTATTCAGCCCTCCAGCTCTCCTGGCAAAAAGAAGGACCTGCCCCAGCCCTGTGCCAGCACCAAGCTGGGCACTGGTGTCCTGTGGAGTACCACTGACACAGTCACTGCTCTCCAAGGAGCACACAGGCAGCTTTCATGCTCTGCCAGCTGGCCTGTCCTCTGTGCTCGATGCCACTTTTGCCCCCTCCTTGTCCCACCGATGTCCATCTATGCCATTGAGGCAGCCTGGGGCTGCCCCAGCATGGAGAGGGCTCTGATCCCAGTGCAGCACTGGGGGTGCATCTCCCCTTCCACTCCTTTAAGAGAGATAAAAAATGCCAAAGAAACACAGCAGTAAGCAGCATTAGGGCAGGTCCCTGTCCCACATACGTGTCCCCTGCCCAGGCACCAAGGCTTTGCACTTCAGCCCCCAGCTGTGTGGCGGAGGGCACAGCCTGCAGCAGCCCCACTTCCACCCAAAACCACCCCAGGAAAAGATCCTTGTTGCTTAGCAAAGGGCCATTCATCACCAGGACTGTGTGGGATGACAAAGGGTTAACCCGCTGCAGCTGGGCCAGAAATACATCCAGGACAAAGAGAGACTTCATGTCACCCGCATCCGCCCAGCACGAAGAAAAAGGGGCCTTAATCTGATTCCCAAAGAAAATGTGGCTTTTACAACCCCGCTTGACTGGGGCCTTACAGCAAGTTTTGCATCCACAGCAAGAGTTAACCCAGTTTGAGAAGGGGCCAGAAAATGCGAAGAGAAATCACTTTTTCACAAGTCTGTGAGAAGGGAGAGCTGGGTGGAGGCAGCTGGACCCAGGCAGTTTTTCTGCAACAGGATCAGGGGGACAAGGATGTCTTAGCTAGGCAAACTCTGATGGCCCCAAAGCACTCCCAGAGCAGCCAGACCCCAGCAGTGATTTTCACGGGATTTATCAGGGACTGGAGAAAGCACCACTGCTCAATTCCTGCTGAGCATTCTCTGGCAGAGCAATCACCAGTGGCACAGTGAGGGACCTGTGAGCACCCCAACACTGCCTGGCATTTTGGAGACCATGTCCCAGGATGACCAGGGTGTTAATGGCAGAACTCTGCCAGGACAGGGGCCCCAGGGAACAAAGCCAGGGATGCTGCCGGGAAGCAGACAGTGCTCACATCCACTGCAGAGGCAGCTGAACTCTGCCTTCATCTCCCAGCAGACACGCGGGCACACATCCCACAGTGCCGTGTCCCTCTCTCTGTTACAGCATAACCCCAACAGTTATGTCCCTGTGGCAAATGGGGTTTGTCAGGCTGGCCCCTCTGCCCCAGCTCCTGTTACCTCGAGGTGCCCACTTCCCTTGTGCCCACTCCCCTAGGGATTTTTGGACAGACACTCCTAGGATGTCACAGAGCTGTATTTGCAAGGTTAACTCTTTCACTCCAGTTTTGGTGATTTTTCTTTTTAACAAACGAGGTAGCTTTACCACACTCTTCTCCTCAAGGCACCTCCCAGATTTTAGGGATAAACTAAATAAGGTACAGTTGTATTCAGCCATGAGGTCACAGCACCCAGCAGGCATAACCCCAGGAGAGCCGGTCTTCCCTTTCCCAGCCCAGCTTTTCCCATGTGTCAGAGCAAAGCTCAGATGTTATCCAAGGATCAGCAGCTCCAGTGCAGGTTTCACCCAGCCCCTGCATAGCTTCAACAGGGCTGGAATCGGCATCAGGGCCATACGGAAATCACAGCATTTAAAACCACAGGCTGTAAAAATTCCACCGTGCTCAGAGAGGGGAAGTCTGGATTCCCTATGGAGAGGCGTCCAGGAACCACCACTGCTGGGTTATTAGCTACCAAGCCATTAGACCCTGCCACATCTGCATACCTCGAGTTCTGGCCAGCACATACCAGTGAGAATGTATGTGCTGAATGGTTGTGAGGTCAAACACATTCAAACACCACCATGAGCCCCACAGGTATTTTGATCCAAACATGGAAAATCCTGGATAGCAACTACAATAGCATGGAAGGGGTCACGGCTTTCAGGGCTATCACAGTCCTCCGTGTGCTCCAAACTTATTTTGATCTATCTCAACATGTACTTATGTGCACTCAGATTGCTTTTACAGCAGGGCACGCACGCTGGACAGCTGTACTCCTCTTGGACGCTTTATCCTACAATCTGGAATTGCACCTGGATGAGGTGATGGTACTTACAGGTTCATGTGCAGCCACAATCCTTGCTTTTTTTTTGGAATTTTACAGGGTGGTGGTGCCTGGGTCTCAAAACCAAAGCTCAACTCAGCACTGCCTGCACATTCAAATCTCCCACCCACCAGCCCAAGCCCACCTATCTCCCAGGAGAATTCAGTCAAACCAACCAACTGCCATGAGCACCAGGGAACCCAGAACCCTCAGCCAGCACATCTCCAAGAGCAGCGTAAAATCCCTTCCCACCCTAGACCTGCACCACCGGTCTGCTGCAGCTGCCACACGCACACCACGCACAGCAGCAGGAATTCAATAAAATTAAGCAACTTTGACCCAAAACTTGCCTGGCACTATGGTAGGTTGTCCCTACACTGCTCTGGTCCATGTGTTCCTGAAAGTCAACCCTTTAAAGCAGCAGCTCAGCTCATGGACAGCTGAATGTCCATGGCTTCAAAGAGGGGTTTGGGGGAGAGAGAGAGTGACCTGAGATTTATGGAAAGGCAGACATGACACCTATGAAATCTCCAAGAAATCCTATATAAACAGCTTAGTGCACGCTGCAAATCATGACACAGGGCAGCAATACTGGCCCCACTGAAGCCCGGCTGCTTCTCCAGCCCCCACCTGCTCTGGCAGAGCTGAGGTTGTCTGAGCCCTGAATACATCAGCCCAGATCCATCCCGGATGCTCCTTCCCTAAATGAAGTGTGGTCACACCAGGATGGATATAAAAAGCCTGGCCTGAAATCCTCTGGCACGGAGTCTTTCCTGCATGGAAAAGTAGGGAGGAGCAGCACGGGCAGGAGCGGGACCCCTGGCTGCTTCCAAGGAGTGCAAAGGTGCCTGGTGACAGCAAGACACGGGGATATAGGGGGAAGGAGTGATTCCTGGGGGCACACAGTGCCACAGCCTGGGCTGCCGTGCCCAGCATGCCCAGACTCTGCCAGACTAACACACAAATGGGAAAAATCCTCTGCTTGGTAAGTCCAGAGGGTTTCCCCCTCTGTCACCTACACATAACGTGTCACGGTCACTGGGCAAACAGCCCTGTGAGCAGCGAAGGAAGAATGCAGCAGCGCAACTGAAATTATTTAAAAAAAAAAAAAAAGAAAAAAAAAAAAAGAAAAAAAGAAAGTGGTGGCAAAACCAGCGTGAGGTTCCCAGCTGGGCCGGTTTGCAGAGCTCCAGTGCTGTGACACAGCACGGGACAAACTGCGGGCGGGGACCGCACATCCCCGCGGGACCGAGCGCGGAGTGACCCGTCTGCCAACCCCGGAGCCCCGGCCCCAGCTTCTTCCCCTCCCTCCGCAGGGCTGGGAGGGCCCCTGTGTGTCCCCCCCTGGATCCGCCATCCCCGGGACCCCCAGCCCCGTCCCCGAGCACTCACCGGCGGCAGCAGCTCCAGTGCGGGGCCGGGACGGGGCGCGGGAGGGGCTTGGCCGGGGCTGGTTCAAAAGAACCAATTAAAGAGAAAAGCCGAGGGAGACGCTCTCGGGGCGGGGGCAGGCGAGTCCCACTTCAGTGGGCTGTGCCACGCGTGGGGATAGCGGGCAGCTGGCACCCACCACACCGCGCTGCGGGGTCGGAACATTCCCCCTCCCTGGAAGGGATCAGGTCTCCTCTGGCAGGCAGCCAGCCATCCTCATGTGCCCTGTCCTCACGGGGTGCCCAACGCTGTGCAGTCTCTGTCGCCATGGTGGCCACATTCCAGTGACATCACCCTGTGCCTCCCTCCCCATGCTCTCCCCATCCCCGCAGTGTTCTCATCCCTTTGATGTCCACATCCTTGTGGCATCCCCAGTGTTCCCACCCCTGTGGCATCCTCATACCCCTGCCCTTTTTGGGGGACTGGGATGTCCCCAGGGCTCTGGGTGACACCAGCACACACCACAGTCCGTTCCCCTTGCCCAGGGGGTGACATGCACTGGGCACAGTTTGCAGCTCAGGTTTTGGGGCGGCTGCAAGCGCAGGGACAGGATGAGTGAGAGGAGGACAGAGCAGGAGGTTGCTTTTGGGAAGAACTTCCCACACAGGCACTGAGAACTACAGAAAAGGGCTGAGGAGAGGAGCCCTGCAACCACCAGTGTGCCCAAGGATGCTCAGATGATGGGTTTTCCCCCGTGCCCATCACGACAAGGGGCCATCAAACACCAGGAGCTCACAACCAACTTCCAGAGCAGAAAATAGGGAGGCAAACACGGGCTGCCAGACCTCCCTTACGTCACCAGAGACACTCCCCATGATGCCACAGAAATGCACTTGTCAAAAGTAATGTAAGAGCATCTCCAGTGCAATGAGCATAGCCCACACAGCCACACATCTGCCAGGCTGGTGAGGCTGCAGCAGCCCCTTCCCACCATCTGTACATTTGCAAACCACTCCTGGCCCCTCCAGCTGGGGCAGGGGTCCCAAACTCTGCACAGACTCCATCACAGCAGCACTCTCACCCTTGCCTGGCATCACCAGCAACCAGGGTCCCTTTTCACCACAGGGCTGTGGGAGCTGGGTGAGGACATGTCTGCACCAGGGTCCCAGACTGCTGGGAGCTGATACCCGAGGGAGCCCCACTGCTCAGATCATGTCACGGTTGCTGCCACCCCATTTCACCCCCAGGTCCTGCCACCAGCTTCAGTGACTCCCCTTGCCTGCCCTCTGCCTGCTCCAGCCCTGGTGCTGAGGCTCAGCCCCACACATCCCATTCCACAGCGAGCCTGAGCGGGTGGCAGAGTTGGCTCTGCCTCCTCCCTTAGCACAGGCCCGGACAAATCATTCTGCTGTGACTGTGCCTATCCCTGGTATTTTCCCTTTGCTAAACCACTACTTCATTTCCCCCCTTCTTACCCTTCAAACCCCCATGTACTCATCGCTTGCCCTCTCCACAGCTCCCCACTGGCATGGCTGTGGAGACCCAAGCACAGCCCTTGCCACAGCTTTTTATTCCCCGAGGCTGGGGAGAGCTCAGAGAGAGACTTACTCAGCCAAGGATGACGAGGACTGCACGCTGCTCAGTGCCTGTGAGAGCCAAGGATGCTTCAGCACCTATTTCAGCTGCCACCCCAGCCAGTCTGCCCCCAACTTCTGAAAAGTTTTGCTCAAATCCCTTCGAAAAGGTCTCACAAAGCAGATCCCTCCTGGCTCTCTGCCTCCCTCACCACCAGACATGAAAAGCACTCCAGTTTCTCCCTGGGTAACGCGGGTAAAAGCCTCCAACATCAAAGGCACCACACAAGATTTCTCACCCCCCACCTCCCATCCCTCCCAGGCAGCAGTGCTGGGGCTGCCTCCCTTGAAAGCACGGCAGCCTCAGTGGCTGAGGCGCCAACTGTGCTCAAAACGCAAGTTTTGGGGTTTTTTTCTAGTGTTTCTTTTTAAAAACTCAGCCACAGACTGGGGAACTTGGGGGCAAATCTGAGCCCAGCTCTCCTTTGCGGCAATGCAAACAGCGTGGAGCCAATGGGGGCTTGCTGGCTGTCTGGCGTGTGGTCACCCGAGAAAAAGGGGAGCAAAAATACTCCCTGTGCCAGTCCTTCTGCTCATTGCCCAACTCTAAAGGAAGCCACTAAGTGTCCTGAAGCGAAACCACAAGCACCCTCCGAGTGAGCAGATTCCCATGGATTTCTCAGCAGCCTCTGCAATTCCTTTCCTCTGTCTGCAAAACAGAAACAGCATCTCCCCTCCTTTGCAAAGCACTTTGATAGCTGCACAGCAAAGCAGGGAGAGGGAGGGGTGTTTACCTTCCTGGAAACAGGGAGCAGCATTTACACCCAAAACAACAAGGCCTCAGCACAAAATTCCGGGGGAGAGGGAGCAGTTGCAGATGCAGCAGAAATAACCCTGGATTCAGAAAATGAGGAGGACTAGAAAATAGCTTCAAACACCACAGGGATTTCAAAAAGTCCTAGGACCACATGGTTTCTTGGCCCATTTAAGAGAGTTCCTCATCCCTCCATCCCACACAGACGTTGTTCCTGCCAGATCACTGCCTGCCCGGGAATGTTAGGTTCATTTTATTGCTGGAACATGGAAACAACCTTCGTTTGCAGGGGGGAGGTGGGAGGGCTCTGCCGTTTAACACTTGGCCGCGCTCACGCTGTGATTAATATCACCCGATGCACAGATACCAGATGTTCTCAGGGCAGGCTGGAGCATATCCTAAATTGCACCAAGATGGAATTTTTGGGCAATTTGCAGGGAGTGCTGAGGGCAGGTACTAAAGGGAGAGCAGAGATTTACACAGATATGCAAAAAAAGAGAAACCTGTGGGGTTATGGCACCAGTCACAACCCCTGGGCCAGTTGCAATGCCATGGACTGCACTTACAATCAACACCTTGTCATTTTGGGGGCAATTACTCCAAGTCCTGTTCTTTAGTGGGCCACAAGCCCACTTAATCTGATTTCCACATGCTCCATATCCCTGCCTCTGTTGATCCCCTGAAGCTTTAGTTCCAGGAAGGAATTGCTGGCACAGGAACAGCAAACACTGGTAAGGTTGGACCTCTCCATGCTGCTTCCCCAGGGTCCCACTGCAAGTCCACTCCAAAGCAACCTCCCTGAGCACTCACTCCATCAGCAGCTTCTCCCCCTCACTATGGGGAGGAGTGCCTGGGGTCAACTACATGGGTGTCCATTTAATTAGAACCAAATCTTATTGTGCTGGAGATGGAGTCATTCCAGCTTTTTGGAGGCCATGCACTGCCCTACCATACAGCTGACCTTGATCAGGGTGACTTCTGGCTCATTGCTGGGTGCAGAGTGATGGGGGCATCAGCTCACAGAAAGTGGAGCTGAGGCCAGAGGCCTGTCCCTCTCCAGTGTGACACAACTCAACACTTACTCTAGGACGGGGAGCACTGCACTGTGCCGAGCAGCCACAGAGCACCAAAGTGTCTCTGGAGCTCACTGCAGTTCTGAGACCACGGAGGGACTCAGCCAGCCAAAAATGAGGTCCAAGTAAGGAGAGGATCTGCTGGAATACCTTCAGCATGGTAGAACTGTGTGATGCCCAAAACCCTCACCATGGGATTTCAGAGACTTCTCTTTGTTCACAGTTCCTTCTTGCTGATCCCACACATAGGCCATGGCTGATTCCTTGAAAAATTAATTTAGGCTGTACCTGAACCTGCTGGTTTTCTTTTTTCTTTGCCCAGGTTTCGGAGCTTTCCCAAACTAGGTCATCCCCATGTAGAGGTGGCCAGGCTGTGGTTCATACACCAATTCAACAAACCCGGGTGCTGCTGCTTACATGACTGCTGGCGATCACTAGCACTGGTGTCACCATAGCTTGTACCAAAGGACACCAACTGGAGAACAGAAGGACTGTACAGGGCAGAAAAAAACAGTGCTAGCTGTGTCTTCTGCTATAGGCATGAAAAAAAGTAACAGAGAGAGCATTTCCCTTCCCTAGAACTCCACAGACATGCTTGTTGCTGACAGGGAAAAACGTGTGAGTGTGTCCGTCTCTCTGGGCAGGACCTGCAGTGACTCCGGACGTGAGAAATCCCGTATTCGGCATCCCACAGGTCTGCCTTTGTGCTTCTGCTGAAATGACAAGGTCTGGTTGGCACCTAAAGCCTGATTTGGGGGTTCATCAGGGCAGGAAGGAATGGTAATTTCCCTGCAGGCTCCCAGCTACAGCTATAAAGGACTTCACCCAAGCGAAGTCTCCCTCTGTCTCTCCCCCGTTTTTTCCCACCACTGAATTGTGTTGTGCATACAAAACCATTCCTGAGTTGTGAATTTACACCCAGAAACCAAAAGTAAAAGAGCTCTGTTATTCACTTCTTTGAGCAAAGGTTAAATCCTACCAAATACATCAGCTTTTGTGGACAGGACAAGTGTTTGGCAGCCAGCAGGAAGGAACAGGAACGTGGGAATTCCTCCTACGACTTGGCAACAGACTCTTCCCCCGGCATGGGAGCCTTCTGGGGTCTGCTCAGCCCTCTGCCAAGCTAAGAAAGCCCCTCATTCAAGAGCTCAGTAATTTCACAGGACATCCTGTAGCTCAAGGAGGAGTTTAAATGAAGGGCTGGATGGATTCAAGGTGCCTAATTGTCAGAGAAATATGAAAGGTGGGGTAGCAGACCTGGGGATGTGATGTTCTGACCTGCTCTTTGGAGAAACACCTCTTGTCCCGCTGAATCCAGAAGGTGTTTACAGCAAATCACCTACTGAGTCAGTTGTGCTAAGCTGTAACATGATGTCTGCCTGAGATGGGCTCCATCATGACATGAAAGAAGCTGTGCTAGTATTTTCGAGTTCCTCCTCTTGTACCTGGCAGGTATCAGAGGGCCATCCTGCCTCTTCCTCCCTTACCCCAGCTACTCCCGCCATACTGCTCCTCAAGACAGAGCATATTGTGGGGTTTGATGCTCTTCCAGTGTGTGTTCAGAGATACAGAAGAGCCAAGGTATATATCCTAAAAGGTATTTAGGCACCTAATTCCAATTAGGCTGTAACACTTCTCAAGAGATTTGAGACATCTGAGAGACATTTAGGGGCAGACTGGCACATGGGGAATGAAGCCCTCAGCATATGCACCCAGATCTCCACCACCAGCCCACCCTACCCAGCATTATGTGGACTGAGACCAGCACTCAGACAGAGATCAGAGTGTCCACACAGGGGAGGCAGATGGCTGCATTTGCTGGGGAAAGGAATACCCAAATTAGTAGCTGCTGCTGAATAAACTCTCAAAGGATCATCAAGAACCATCACAGGAGCTATTGGGGTGACAGTCACCTTTAGGAAAGCAGAGCTTGGCTTTAGGTGTGAATGAAATGAACATTCATTCCAGACCTGCACATTTGGTGCATGTTTTGATTTTGGGGTTCATTTGTATCTGTTTGGCTCTGTTACACCTAATCCTTTACAGCACCCACAGACCTAACATTGTAACAGCAGGTCACACTTTCTAATCCAGTGGAAGGAGATCCTTCTATGGGATGTACTCAGAGCAACTCTCCCGGACCCAAATCTGCAGGACACCAAGGGTCCTCCCAGCCTTGTCTCCATTAAAAGGACTTGAGGATGTGTCTAGGAGATGCTCCAGACTGCAAACTCCATTGAGTCCCCCCATGAGCACCCAAGGAGGGGAGGCCACCCCACTGACTCACAGCAGTGTGTGTCCCTGACTCCAGTGCACTGAGCATTGAGTTCCTCGCCAGCTTCCCAAACCCTCATCTCAACATCACAGAGCAGCGACCAACCTGAGCTCCATCACCCCATGAAAGCAGAACAGTCCTGTTGCCTCCCAAACACCAACTCAGAGAAACCAGAAGAGCCCCATCACCACCCAAGTGCTGCTCAGAGCCTCCTCCCCCGGGCTGTGATCTGGAGATAAAGGCAGAGGCTTTGCTCTGTGACTGTGCCTCTTAAAGGTCACGGGGCCCCAGTGAGGTTTGAGGTTACAGTTTTGCGGGATACAGTTCTCATGTCTGACACCCTCTTGAAGCTGAGAGCAGAGAGTGTTTCTGACTTCAGTATGTTCTTGGGGGCCCAGGTCTCCCCACAACCCCAAAAGTACTCTTGGGGATCTATCAGCCATCAGTCATGCTTTTGGTCCTGAAGGAAAAGCCTTACTGAGGGCTCCAAGACCCGGGGTCCAGAGTTTGGGACCATTCAAGCAAAGGTGCAAATTTATTTTTTGGATGAAAAGCAATGAGGAAAACATCTGTGACTTTTAGAGGCAAAGGCTGGGTGCTGGATTCTTCCCAAGGGGCATGGAGGTAGGTCCAGTGCAAACCCACTCTACCTGATGGGAATGGTTATCCCTACCCTTCCCATCCCAATCCATCCTCCTCCAGAGTGGTACACACCACAACAGGGCAAAGCAGGACCTCAGAGTCTCACAGATATTGCTAAAACTCACTCGCTGGGCCCCAACTAGCCAATGCATTTCAGATTTAAGACCGGCTTTAAGAAAGATCTAAGACAAACTTCGGCCCCCCTACAGACCTGTGGTCCAGCAAGATGAGCCCTGCTCTCTGCCCTGCACAGAGCCTTTCAAGGAGCCCTTTCCAAACCTCTTCCCAAAACTTTCAGTGCCCCTCCCACTGCTGCAGCCCCAGGGCTCTGCATCCCTCTGTGGGAGCCATGGGAAGGAGGGCACATCCTGTGCAGGGGTTCACTGGCCCACAGTCACATGGAGGGAAGGGCTGGGAAGGGGAGGCCGAGGGTCAGCCCACAAGAAGAATAAAAATAAATCAACCATGCAGTGATTACACAGCACCATCACTCCTTCCTGCAGACCCACATTTTCACCACAGCTGCTCAGCATGAGCTGGGGATGCTGAACCATTTGAAGGGCTCTGGGACACTTCTGGGGAAGGATGTTTCCTTTTCCAATGAATTCTCCCCATTCCCCCACCCAAAGCCCTGTGGACCCAAGGACGCTGTGTGGGTATCTGCTTCACCAGCTGATGGAGTGAACAGCCTTCAAGCCAACACCACTTGGGACAGCAAAGCCTTTATATATACACTCCCTGCCCCACATTCTGTGTGACCACCCTCCTGAACCCTACACAGTGTGACAGACAGGCAAATGGGCATGACTCCAACTCAAACAACTGTAATTCTGTCCCCAAACAGCCCCAGCATCTGCCCCTCCAGTCCTGCAGTCCCCATGCCACCCAATGCAGCCCACCCATCCTCTCCTGCCCCCCACACCCTGCAGTGGCAGCCCCAGGGCTGGCTCACGCTCCCCCAGCCTCACCAGCCCCAGCCTGTTATCCGAGAACAGTGGGCACTGCTGATGTATTACAGGGCTGCACACACAGCTTTCAGCCAGCTGTAACTGCTTCTGGGATTTAAATCAGCCTCATCTTCCCCTCCCCCAAGTTGGCCGGCCAAAGCCTTCCCAGGAAAAGCACCCCATGGAAAAACCTGGGAAAACAAACAGGGTATTCTCAGCCAAATCCTGAGCCCGAAGAGCCATGCTGCTCAGGGTTTAGGGGGGTTATGAGGCACAGGGAAAGGTGGGCATCAGCAATCTGTGGTATTGACCTCCCAACGCCCTTCCCTGCCTGCTGAGGATGGAACTTACCCCTCTGGATCCACGGTCCTGCAGAGCTGCCAGGGCTCCCACCATCCCACAAGAAACAGCGCAGGAAAGGAAGGGATCAAGGCGGAAAGCCTGGGAGGAGGGTGTTGGGAGCACAGCATAATGCTCCATTCATGGTGCACCCGCCCAAAGAGCACCCACATGCTCTGCTGCTGCTCCTGGAGCTGGAACATGCCTCCCAAAGGGACTCAGGTCCCAGCATTGGTGCAATTTTTCTTCCATTAGGAGCAATTTTTATGATTCTCCGTGGCTGCTGGAGAAAATCAGGAGTGAGCTCAGACCAAACCAAACTCGGGACTGTGCCCTGCTTGCTCTGCCTGCAGCCCCCACCTCACTCCTCCACCACACCTGCAGCCCCCCAGTCACATGGCCCTCGTATTTTTTAACCAACCGATAACATTCTGAGTAAAATCACCTAAATCTCCACGTTCCAGCCAACAAACTGGGGCTTGGAGAAGTTTTCTGTAACAGGGCAGTAACCCCCAGGCAGCTGAATTATATCTGAAGATGCAACACCCATCTGTGAGCTCCAGTGAGGACCACCCTGCCCACAGGTCTGCTGCCCTCCCCCCTCACTGCCTGCCCTTCCCGACGCTCCTGCACACACATATTCCCACTTCCACCCCTATCCATCCATCCCGGATGAACAGCCAGCTGCTATTCCCTGCCTGGCCAGGTAGATGGTGCTCACCCAGCGCCAAGTGGGAATTCATCGGAGCTGGATGAATTAAGTTGTCTCTCATTAAGTCAGTAACTCGACATGGTTTTTGCTGACAAATGCAGAAAGTCCTGCTCCAGCCTCAAACAAACGGGACCAACTCAGATCCATCCATCCTCGACTTTCACCTTCCACTTCAGGCTGGAGGGTGGTGGAGAAACTGATACAAACCTTTCATGACAACCAGTGCTTTCCCAACTCCCATTTTCTGCTGAAAACCCACTCTGCTGACACTTTGCCCCACACCTTTGACCAGTTCTCCCTACACGTTTCCCACAAAACTAAAACACAGCAAAGCCCCGAGGGGCAGGAAACAATTTGCCCATTTTCTCCCTCCCCACGAAGTCGGGGGGATGGAGGTCTGGGGGGGACCCTCATCCTGCTGGAAGCTGCTGGGCACAGGCAGCAGGGGGGTCTGGGCTTTCCATCCCATCACCCCAGGGTCATCTGCAGGGCCGGATGTAGGATGTCTAATATTTCTCCAGTTCTGTTTTAACACTCACACCGTCTTGGGGGCAGGAAGCTTAAGCCATTTCCTGCAAGGCATTGCTCTGCCCTTCAAATATTTTCAGCTTCGGCGCAAGCTGTTTTAAAACCCAGCCTGGCAGCTGGAAGTGCGAAATCAGAGGAGGGGCTTGTCCAGGGAAAACTCAGTTTGCGAAACCTATCCAGTCCCCTCTGCTGCAGAGCAGCAAAATAAACATTGCTGCAGACAATGAAAGAGAGCAATTAATTTTGCATGTCTAAAAAATGAGAAGGAAAAGCAGAAACTCCAAACAATGTTCTCTGTGTGTCCCTCCCAAGGGACACAACACTGTTCCCCAGCAGAAAGCCACAGCCATGTTCCCCCTTGTCCTTGCAGCCACGATTTGAAGCTTTCCCAGCGTTGCTCTTTCAGTGGAGCCCAGATCATGGCTTTGGTTTGCTCAGTCTTCAAATGGCTGTCCCACACATGGGCTGAAATAACCCCAAAGAGACCCTTTCCACTCATTCAAGTGGCAGAGAATCCAAATGCTCATTCCCTGAAGCTCCACAGAGCAATTTTGGGCAGTCCCAGGTCAGAGTTGGAAACGCCACAGCCCCTGATCAATGGAGTTCAGCTCCATCCCCACGTCACCCTCAGCCAAAGGGGGAGACAGACGGGTGGCAGCCACCCCCTGCTGCTGTCCCTGGCTGCTCCAGCCCACGGGTCACATGTGACCACTGCTTATCTCCTTCCAGCTCTTCTCCAGGTGACACATATGACAGGGAAACAAAACCTTGCCCCAGGGCCCACGCAACAGGCTCTGCTTCCCCAAGCTCCCACCCACAGAGCTGCTCCTTCCCAAGACTTTTCTGCTCAGGAACTGTAGCCACAAAGCAGAGAGGAAACCCCAGAGCTCCTTCAGGGCCCTGCAGGAACCCTTCACCTCCCAACCTCAGGGCATGCACTCCTGGGCTGTAAATAAACTTTTATTTACTACACAAAGTAGGGCAAGGAGGACTGATTCCCTGAGGGATGGTGGGAGGAACATCAGCCTTACAGCAGGATCTCAGATTTTATCTGACTCCACAAAGCAATTCCTGGAGACCTCAGCAGGAGCCAGCAGAGCATAGAAACACCTCTCCAGTGGCAACATCCCACCCAAATCCTGATTGTCCCATCACTTCCAGGTCAAACAGGAATCTCTCAGGGGCACAGCTTTGCCCAGCCACCCTATGCCCAGGACTGCCAGGTTTGGAGAGAGCAGAGCTGGAGCAAATTCACCTCCTGCATCCCACACAGCAACAGAGGTCCCATCTCTGCAGATGCACCATGATGGAATTACTGCTGCCTCCCCAGACCACCCACACCTCTGATGTGCTGCAGTATCAAGGTCTCTGCCACATCTCAGAGCACTACCTAAAGCCAGGGCATCATCCTCAGCACTCAACTGCATCCTCTTGTCTTCTCCAAGGCCACCAAGATGGGTGGACAGGGGATCGCAGGGGCGATATGACCCCAGGGAGGGCCTCAGCAGTCTGTGAACTCGGCCTCCCACTTCCACCCCATTTATCTGCAGGAGGAAGCAAGTTCAGCCAGAGTTTGTCTAAACAATTAAGTTTTATCATAAAAACTGCTCAGATCTGCTCCTTTTTCCCAGGACATAACTGGATAGCTCCAAGGTAATCTCCATTCTCCATCCTATCTGCCCAGGATGGAAGAAGGGGAACAGGACATGAGACAAAGAGCATCCTAACACCCTGCCAGTGCCTGTCCCTCCTGTTAGTGCCAGCAGCCAACACTCATCAGTCAGGAGGCAACACCCATCCCACACATCCAAAGTTTCCCTTCCAAATCCGTATTACCATTTCAGACCATGGGTTTTTCAAATTTAGGGGAAAGCAGGGTACAGTGGAACAGGTTTTGATGCAGAAACCATCTGATAGCCTCCCTCTTCTGGACAGACAAGCACCTCCCTCTTTGTAGAGCCACTCCAGTGACCTGGGTAGAGCAGCTTCTCCCATCCTGCATGATCCCACTGCAGCTCTGTGACCAAGTCCAACGATTTCCTTATCACCAGCTGAACTGGGAAGAAGAAAGGATCCAGTGCAAAGACCAAACTCCAGGCATCTTGCCACATCCTGCTTCTTGTTACAAAAGGAGAAATAGGAGTGGGTAGAGGGATTCCTCCAGGATGGTGAACAAGTGGACAGCAAAGGCAGGAACAAAACAAGGCTCTCCTGCCCTACAAACATTTGCCAGCTTCTCAGTGTTTTCCTGGTTGTTGGTCCATGAACTTTCACTATGGATAGGAGATGCCAGTGAACGCCCTCAGTGCATCTTGCATGAGATGGAGCATGAGCCTGCACATCAGAGGCTGTAACCAGGGACTCCTCCTGTATCTCCACGTACCAGAGCTGCAGAGGAGGGCTCAGACCACATGACCACTTCAGTGCATCAGTAGAAAGCCACACAGCCTCCCAGATTAGTGCAAATCATATGCAGAGTAAACAAAAATTCTTATCCATAATCAAAACACACAGGGGAAGAAAACACAGGCAGGGGCTCCAGCCCCAGCTGGATAGGGCAATTCCTGTGATGTCCCTCCAGATCTACCTATCCCACATGAAATACACCCCAGGTGCATTCATGCTGGAGTTAAAAGCAATGCCTGAAGATTTAAGACTTGTGAGCTACCACACAGCTGTAACTGAGAAAGCTCCTTTGCAGAACTTACGTATCATTAACTTTTATCACTGACCTCTCCTCCTAGGCACCATGTCCTTTTGGATTCCCATCTAATCTTCTTTCTCAGATCTCCCCAAACTGAGCTTTTCTTTGAAAGAAGGAAGGAATGTCTGTCCTAGTCCATGTGCAGCAAGAGAGGAGGGAAGAGGAGAAGGCACGACCATCATAAAAAGTTAAAGTACTCTTGATAAGCATCAAGGACAGTTTGACCCATAGACTTCAGTAAACGATCGTCTGCAGGGATAAACTACCTGACCCAAGGGGACCAGGTTTGCTGGGGGGCTCTCAAGCACTATTGATAACAAGGGATTAGTGGTTTGCACAGTTCTGTTCTGCTGCAACATCCCTTTTCACCTCCGTCTCTGATTCTGGGAATAACAGAGGAGGGTGAAGTTTGTCTCACCCAAACGGAGATGTCTCCAGCCAAACCAATCCCATAGGCTCTCTATACATTCAGCAGAGAAAAGGAAACCCTCTGAGGACACGATTCACACCAGCTTAAGACAGGTATACGGATGATTATCTGAAGTGTAGACATCTCAGGCAAGACAGGGTGAATGTCACAGATGGAGGAAGCGAGGTGCAAGGGATCCACAGGGAGTATTCCCTGCAAAAGTCTTGCTTATAGATGGATGAAGGTTGAGTTCACAGAGAGGCAAAAGGAGGTGCTCAGCTCCCACTAAATATTTTTGTACCCTTTGGAAACATAAGCCAGGGACCATGCTAAGGCTGCACCATGGAAAGCCTCTGCACACCCAGAATTCAGAGAACACCCCAGGGCTGGTAGGACCACCCAACTCAGACAAAATTCGACACCTTCTCAAGGGCTGATAAGCTGAACATAAATCCAAGGTTACGCTCATATTTGCTAGGGCATCATCAACCTTTGAACTTCAAGGTGTTGCAAGATGCTTCATTTCAGCCATTCTTCATTCCTGTTGTACAGACTGCCTTTGCTATGCAAAAACCAGCCCACTGCTTCCACACAGAAGAAACTGCAGGCAATACAAGTCAAGCAACCCAAAATGCCCACGCTGCCACTCCTGAGCTGGAACAGCAACCTTAGATGGCTTTTCTAAAATTATTTGCTTTTCATAAACATCTGCAAAGTTTTGTTGTTTGCAAAATGTTTCGGACCAGACCCTTCAGTCCAGCTTTGTCTCTCAGTATGCTGGGTGCTACCTTCATGCCAAGATAAACCAAAACAATTCAAGAGGGTGAAATATAGATGTGTGTGACCCTACAGAAAGCCAGGGTGCAGACACCCATTCAGAAGACCAATGAAACGAGTGACACAAATTTAACCAACCCAAAGGAAAGCAGCTCTCTCCCCATATCCCTCCTTTAAAACCTGTAACAGATGTAAGAAAAATTGGGCTCAAAGAAGTCTGAGCACAGGCTGCAATCCAAGACTGGCTGCTTTTTCCATTTATAGCCACGTTCACTTCAGCTTCATCACAGCATCTTGGACAAAGCAAAAGTGTCTCTGTGTCTGTTTGTTTGCTGGAGGAGTCAAGAACACAACTGGCTTGCTGTCAGCTTATCTTTTTTGCTCACAACAACGTTTGATCTTCTCAAAACAAAGTTATCTCTCAATAATCTCAATTCAGTTCCTCGAGTCCTCTGACACAGTTTATGGAGTTGGCACTGCACTCAAACTGTGGTATCCCTTCAACTAATGGCCAACAGAAACATCTCAGGCAGGGACAGAGGTCTAGAAATAGCTCAAAAGAAAATGATTTCTTAATTACAGAAGGTTCATCACCATTGCTATCGCTTCCCTCCCTCCGGCAGACAGCAGAGAAGTCACAAAAAGAGTGGCCAGGCTTTACTGCAGGAGATCAAAGCAAACTCTTTGTTTTATCTTGGTCAAGATAACGGATTTTATTTGCCTTATCAGCCCGTAGGATGATTAACCTAAATGTGAGAAAACTTCAAGATGCCAAAGGAGCTGATGGGTGGGGAGCATGTTCCCCAGCACGACTGCCGTGGGCTCCAGACATGCAAATACCACAAGATAAACAGAGAAACTCTTGGGTCTGGTTCCTCCACACCCCCCTCAGCCAGGGCTGTATCTCCCATTGCCTTTCAGCACCACTTAGGCGAACACAAATGCAACGGCAGGCGGGAGCACTCACCACCGTTTCTCAGCCAGCAAAGGCACCTCTGTCCAGGGGCTGCCCCAGTTTGTAGGCACGGAGATGCAGAGCCAGAGGGTGCTGGGGCTGCACAGGGCTCACAGCCCAACCCCAGCCCAGCCCCCACAAGCCTGCACACAGCCAACACTGCAGATGCAATGCAGTTGGTCACCTGCAGCCTGGAACAGGAGGCTTTGACCTCCACAGGGACATGTTCACCCACAGATGCTTCCTGCAACGTTCAGGAGGTGATGACATGGATCGCTCAACCTCACCCACAGACCCAGCCTAGCAATGGAAGAGACCTACCAGGTCATTAAACCCAGGGCCAGAATGACTTTGCAGCTCAGCAAAGAATCACAGACTGGTTGGGTTTGGAAGGGATCTTATGGACCATCCAGTGCCACCCTCTGCCATGGGCAGGGACACCTTTTGCTATCCCAGGTTGCTCCAAGCCCCATTCAATCTGGCCTTGAACACTTCCAGGAATGGGGCAGCCACAGCTTCTCTCAGCAAACTGTTCCTGTGCCTAAACACCCACACAGTGGAGAATTTCTTTCAAGTATTCCATCTAACCCTGCCCTCTGGCAGTGGGAAGCCATTCCCTCCTGTCCTGTCACTCCAGACCCTTGTCCAGAGTTCCTCTCCAGCTCTCTTGTAGTCACTTTAGGCACTGGAAGGGGCTCTCAGGTCACCTTGGAGCCTTTTCTTCTCCAGGCTGAACACCCCCAGCTCTCCCAGCATATCTTCAGAGCAGAAGTGCTCCAGCCTTTGGAGCACCTCCCTGGCTTCCTCTGGACCCTCTCCAGCAGGTCCACATCCTTTTTATGTTGGGATCCCAAGGGCTGGATGCAGCATCCACAGCTTCATCCTCTCCTGGTCTTAAAGGATGGGTTAGCGGGGACGGGAAGTGGGAACCGCAATGTTTCCTATGGGAAACTATCCCTTTGCATAATGAAGCTCCACTGGAGAGATCAGTGCTTTTCCTATGGGCCCTCAGGGACTTCCAGCAGGGCAAACAAATTCTCCTGGCTGGCTGCACTGGAGTCTGGGGGTGGGCAGGCTCACTGCCCAGGGTGGAGCATCCACGTGGGACCATGACAGCATCCATATAAACTGTGCCCACGCAAAGAAGGGGACACGTGAATGCCAACATGACCAGAGACGAACACAACATAATGAGGTTGGGAACAGCATTCCCTGGGGGGGGAAAGATGTGCAGCACAAGTACCATCACAACTGCATCATCTGCCCTCCTTCCTGGCACCCTCAGTGCCCAGAGCACAGCCCAAAATGAGGGTGCTCCCTGCACAGCCAGGGACGGAGCAGACGGTGGGAGGGGGAAGCCGGCAGAGCCCAGCCCCTCCGCTCCCTCCCTGTACAGGCAGGAGGCCACGCACGTGGCGTCCTGGCCCAGGCACAGTTTCCTTGATGGGACGTGATCGTCTCCCCCGCACATGCTCCCGCTCCTTCCTTCCAACTCACTGGCGCTGCAGGTCTAGTTTTTTCCAGATTATCTCATTTTTTGGCACCTGGGTTCAAAAACTGGGGCTCTGCGTTTGCCATTCAGCCCCTCCATTTGGTATCTCGGGCTGTAGGCACTTTCCCATTAAAAATAATAACAAGAACAAAAAAAAGCTTACCAGCAATCTAGCCCAAATCTGTCAGCTGGTTTTAAGGAAACATTTCCCTACAGCTTTAATCTCTTTGTACAGTTAAAGAGCAGTGCAGCTCTGGGAGCTGGAAACTGTGACTCACTGCATCTCCACTCTTCATCCCAGGGAGTGTCTTGCTGTGTCAACAGTTGTCCGAATCTCTCTAGTTCCAGCTCCAGCACAGAAGACCCACACTCGGTGTCACCCTTGCAGGACAGTACAGAAGAAAAGTCACCCCAAGGCTTGTTGGGTGCCCATGGCAGGATGGAGGCTCGAGGCCGGGGGGGCTCTGTGCTGCAGCCCCCACCACAACTGCCCAGAACACAGCAAGGGGTCCCTGGTTTTCACAAGGATCTCAATGGATCTCAAAGCTTCCTTCTTTCTTTTTGAAAGTATTTTTTTGTTGCTTTAATTTTAGCTCAACTCTAAGGGAGTTCTCGAGAAAAGTTTTTCTGTAAAGGTTCAAGCTGGACAAAAAAAGGGAAACAGTTGAATTGCTTCACTTTCCTGATGTCACCTTGCTTGTTCTGCAGCAAAAATAAAAGGGGGGGCCCTGCTGCTTTTTAAGAAGTACCTGGCACCCTGTGTGACTGTCCCAAAGTGGGACATCAGGTGGCGACAGGACACAGACTCCATCAAAGCCGACAGCTCAGAGATGGTTCAGACTGTTTTGCACATCACACGGCGATTGCAGAGGAAGGTCATGTCCTGTTTTAGGTGAACATCCCTGTTATTTGTTGTATCTGCCTTGATTTATTAAAGCTCCAGAGCATCCCTGCCAGAAAGGACCACAGGCCACGAGCAGGCAGCACTGCTGTGGTGCAGGGCCTGAGCAACCACAGCAGCTTGTGTGGGGACAAAATGGAGCAGCAGATCAAACCAGCTTTCACTTCTCATATGGGACTGTTTCCAGTCCGTCACCCGAGATCTCAGCACTGAGCCTTCATCCCAGAAACAAACAGGTTCAGATTCAGAGGGAGCAGAGACAGACTATCAAACTGAAATGGACAACATAAACTTCTTTGGGACCAACAATGTCTCTCCCCCCCCGCTCCAAGCCTGACCACCACCACATTGCAAGGCATGAGGAATAACAGAAGACCAAGATGTTCAGCCACACTGCACAACATCAGCACCAGTGGAAGGGGATGCTGAGGCAGGAGGATGTGGCAGGATTAGCCATGAGAAACTCAATATGGCTCTTTCTGAGGGTTCACCTGTCCCTCATTCAGCTCATGAGGATCCCTCAAGATCTCTCCTTTATGAAGGGCTAGTGGATGTCTCTGGATGAAGCACTGCTGTTCCCACAGCACTGCTGATTCCCTGCTCCTCTCCTTACAGGGAGGAACCAGCTCCTGCCACACTGGCACGGGCACCACACACCCTGCTCAGACCTGCCCTGCCAGCACAGAGGAGGAACATCCTTGTCTGCCAGCTCCATCCTGGGCCTGTGCCCCGGGACTGGGAGTGAACCACTGCCCACAGCAGGGGCTCGGGAGAGGTCACCCCCACCCACGGACAGTCATATTTGGATATGAAGATTTGGTAAGCCTTACACAGCAAAGGCAGCTTCCTGCAGTGCCTGAAGCTGTGGGTTCAGAAACAGCCCTTCCCCTTACCTTGGTTTTATGTCTGTTTTTAACTGCCTGTGCCTATTTCTGCCTTCTGCATATTCTGCCTTTGCCTACACCCCCTGCACAGCCCAGCTCAGCTCAGATTTTTCTGGACAACTCCAACTATAGCAATCCACATCTCCCAGTCATCCCACTGCATTTCCTTGTCCCAGCTGGGGAGCACTGGCCACCTTGGAGACACGAAGTCCAGCTTTGCCCAGGATGCTGGTGCAGTGGCACATCACACTGTGATGGGTACCCATGTCCCTTCTTCCTGTCACCAACAGCCCAACTCAGTGTTACACCAGCGAAGCCAATGCTCCCCTGGGAGCGTAGGAGATCACAATGACTCAGAAAGGGAGAACAGGGATGGGGAAGAGTATTTCTTGCCCCACGTAGACACCTCCCGCCCTCCTCCCACCTTGGGAATTACAGCTCCAGAGCGGGCTCAGCCCACACCAGCAGCCACACCGCTCTAATGAAGTTTAGGGCTATAATTACTCCTTTCCTTTGTGGTTTATTCTGGATTGCCAAGCTCTCCATGACTGCTCTTCTCCTCTAACCGGCCTCTTCCTGCACAACATGCTCTCCTGCATACCTTCAGCAGCAGGATAGGGGGTTAAGGGCAAGGCAGCTGAGCCTGACAGCTGGGGAAGGGACGTCCCAGCACAGCAGTGATGGCAGCTGGAGGCAGCTGCCTGCATCCCCTGCTCAGCTGTTTGCATTGGAGAGCCCCAAGCAACGGGACTGGGGGTTGTCCAGTGCCACAGGAGCATCTCTTGGGTGACTTAAACCCTGGGAGCAGGACTTGCCACATGTCATCTCTGCTGCAGACATCAGAGAGCCAGCATTTTCACGTAGGGGGTCGTAGGGGGGCCAGAGCTGCAGTGGAGCTGGTGAGTGTTGGAAACCTGCTTGCACCCATCCATGGGACATCCTGAGGGTCCCTGTACAGCCTGCCCAAATCTCTTTGTGTGCTTACACCAGCAACAAGGAGAGATACCATCTACCCACCCAGCATCACTTCAGGGTATGTTTTGTGGACTACCATGGGAGGAGCACCCCAAAATGGGGTCCTGTGTGAGAGTAAACCAAGGAAACCTCAAGTAATGGCAATGGAGGAGGTGGAGATGATCAGGAAGGGGACAATCATTCTGGCAGTGACTCTGGACTGCATGTTTATGCTGACACAGAGGGAAAAGGAGACAGAGCCCTCACAACCCCTACAACTTTGTCTCCTGGTTCTTCCTGGCAACAGAGCTGGAACTAGATGATCTTTAAGGTCCCTGCCAAGCCAAACCATTCTGTGATTCTGTGACTCTTGGTGACATTTGGACTGAAAGCCCCTTTTGTACCAGGACTAAGGCTGGCTCACGCTGCAAGGCAGACTCCAGACAGCTGGGCTCACGGGTAACATTCTCCCAGCAGCTGTTCTCCCTCTCCCCCTGCCCTGGGCAGCTGGAGGATTCAGCAGCTTAGATGGTCTCCTGCTCTTAAAGTGCCCAACTATCCGCAGTTCAAAGCCTGGGAAGCCCAGAGCAGCCTGGACCCAGCAGGACAAGGCTGATACCCACCCACGGGAGAAGATGGGCCTCCTGGGCACCACGTACATGGCAGCTGGAGACTGAACAGGGAGGCTCAGACAAACCCTATAATTGGGCTGGGGCTTAGAGCTCAGCCGTGCTCAGCTGGAGATGGACCAACCTGTAACCTGCTGGCAGTGTTGGTCCACTCCTTAAAACCCAGCTCAGAAAAGCCATGCCTAAGCCATACACGATGAGAGAAAACCACTTGAGTCCTGCAGGTTCAATATCAACTCCACTGCTGACTCCTGATTTGATTTTGGACCATGCACTCACTAAAACTTGGCCTCTCCACAGACCCTGTACTGCCCTGTGACAGCAGGGCTGCACCCAGGGAGAAGGGGACCACCATCCCACGGTGGGGTGAGACAAGGGCACACAGTCCAGCCCTGGGGCCAGGCACAGACCTCTCAGGTCCTGGCTCAGTCACCCCATATCATCCCCCAGGGAGATGCACAGGGTGGGGAGGTGGTGCCCTCCAACCAACCTCTACAGCCCTCTCAGGAGAAAGCTCGTGGGTGATGGGGAATGGAAAAATAATTAACATGTCAGAAGAGTTAAAAAACCATCTCCAAAACATTCAGGAGAATAAATGACGGCTGGCGGGGGAGGGAAGATGGCTTTAATATGGGATTAATTGGAAACAAGACAGAGCTAATATAAGCCAGGGCTTCAGTTTAATAGTGGCTCTGGTCCATGATGTTATTAGACTTTGGCTCCAAGGTCAATAAAACCCTGACTCCTGCTAATGAAGAAGTGGTTTCTGCCCCACAACCGTAAGCAACAACACTAAACAATGAGCCAGGCCAGCACTTCCACAGCCACGGCCTCTTCTGCACCTCCAAGCCTTTCCAGGATGCTGTGCAGGCAGGTGGGTCTGCACACGGGCTCTGAGCTGGCAGAACCGTCTTTTTCGGCAAGCACCCAGGCTTTCAGCATTTTCCTTTTTCTTCCCTTATAGGCTTGACAGCTTTTCTTATTCAAACCGACAGCTCTTTCAGTCAGGATAAACGCAAGGATAACAGCTATGCATGTAGACACATCCAAGCCCAGATCCAAGACCAGCCTCGGAAGGTGTCACCACCAGAGCTGAAAGAGCAGCACAAAGTGCTTGGTATCTTTGCACAGGGACCTGAGGCAGGTCCCAACCAGGGTCTCACCCAGCAGCTGCCTGGAGCTGTACTCACCTTCTTCTCTCTTTGGTGGGCTCTCCATCGGCACCGGCTGTGGCTTTGGCTCTGCCTGGGGAGGCTGGGTGGGCAGGGGAGGCTCTGAGCTCTCCGCCTGCCGTGCTGCTGGGGCTGAGACCTCAGCAGCCTTCGCTACCTGGATTTCCACGCGCTTCGTGGCCGTGTCAGGCACGGGAGCGTTGGCTGTCTCAGCTCTTCGCTGGGGCATCTCCGGGATCTTTGATGCCGGCGCCTCCACCCTCCGGAGACCCGGCTCCTGGGGTTTGCCGAGGGTGATCTCAGTCCTCCTTGGGGTGGGCTCGGGGGGTTTGTGACCCAGCACATCTGCTCGTTTGAGGCCAAACCTTGACAACCCTGAGGTGGAGTTCTCCACCTGCTTGGACGAGATGTCAATGGAGATTTCTGTTCTTCTGGACACTGGCTCGGGCAGTTTGGGTCCAGAGAGCTCCACTCTCCTCAGAGGAGGCTTGGGTGATCTTTGGACTGTGGGTTCTGCATGTCGGGCAGATGGCTCCGAATTCCTGGCGCCGAGTTCCTGAAACTTCTGCGTGGAGCTGGACACGGTGGACCTGAGGAGGGTGTTCGGGGCCCGTCTTTGTGGGGTGGAGGAATTTGAAGACTGATCTACCTCCTCGACCTCAAAAGACCTTTTCAGAGCTGAAAAACATGAAAAGGAGTTCAAAATTAGATACCATCCACCTGAGCACCTCCAGAGGTGCTGACAGACACTGTGCAAGGCTCGTAACTCCACTTCTGCTCCTTCATCTGAGGGTTCACAGTCCGTTTAAGCAGGTGGGTACTGAAGGCCACGCTTTGCCTCTTCAGACAATTTACAAACTCAGTAACAACACTGGAACCAGAATCAGGAAATTCAATCCCAGAGCAGAAACGATGCCCACACTGCCCTCCATCCCACTCATGCTCCACAAATGCTCAGAGGGGAGCAGAGGGTCCCATTATAATATGGCAGAGTGGAGCAGAACACTGGCTTTGTGGGCAGCCAGTAATCCAGCTCCCAGTGTCTTCCTTTCTCTCTCACATCCAAAGGATGCAGAGATAAACACAGCCAGCAAAATCCAAATTGGGAACAGGAAAACAACCCCAGGACAGCACCAAAGCCATGTAAATGCCATAAAGAAACCAAAGGTGGCAGATACAGAAGCTCATACCTTTAAAAACAAACGTAGAGACCACATGAGCCAAAAACTGAAGTGCTTTGAGTACATGGACATGAGACCCTGACACAAGGAAGGGGCCAACTGTGCCCATCAGACCCCTGCTCCACACAGGACCCAGCTAGATGGAAACAACAGGCTGAACTCCACGGGAAGGGAGGGAATGCAGAGAACTGTTGCTGGATCCCATCCAAATGCCACAGGCTGCAAACACCCACCCCATGCCTCACAGCACCCAGGCAGGCCCAGGGTCAGGGCAGGATGAGGCACAGTCCTGGGGTCCCAAAGGAGCCTCCATGAGGTGAGGCTGAGCCACTGCGGTGACAGCCTTGGCACGGTGACAGCTTGTGCTAATAACCAGCACAAGCACCAGTAATGAGTCCACCCACCCTTTACATCAACGTGATAGTAACAGTGAGATTTAGCCTCTAAAAACCTGGGCTTGAGATCCCACAGGATGTCACTATCTAGGGGAGAGACCGGAGCAGCCTTCCCTCATCTCAGAATGCCCACCCACCCCTGGAGTGGAGCTGGAATAGAGCCACCATGCAGGAAGCATCTCTGTTCTGACCCTCCAGGGCAGGGCCTGGGGACGTGGGGACCCTCCATGCCTCGGACACATCCGTTCTCTGGAGAGGAGCCATCTGTCAGCGGCTGGGTCCGGCCGGCAGGACGAGGGGGGCTGTCCACGTGGCAGCCGCTCCAGCTCTGCTCCACCATGGGCTGTGAGCACAGCTGCTGACACCAGGCAGATGCAGCCACCTCTGTCCTGGCAGCAGGGGCTGGGGACAGCCACGGTCACTTCCCGTGGCAGCAGCACAGGCAGTCCCAAAGGAGGTGGTGAGGAAAATGGGAAAACGGAGCTGGGGCTGTGTTGGACAAGCCACGTCACGGGGAGGCTCGCAGGGGTTAAAGCACGAGGGTACAGGCTTTGGGCTGCTTTCCTTTTTCTATGGGAAACCAAAACCTGCTCAATGTGAATGTCGGGTCACAAAGCCAGCCTGAATAGGCACTGCAGAGCCTGGGATCAGGAGCCTCCCCAGGATGCTGTGGATTAGTGACCCAGCAAAAGCCTCTCCATGCCCAGGGACAGACACCCATGGGCACACACACCCACATCCACGGGCCCCTCTTGTGGTTCAGGCCCCCACAGGAGAACTGCTGGGAAGTGATGGGTGTCTGGGATGGGCTCCCAAGGAGGGGGGTCCCAGTTGGGATTGGTAGGGAGGGATGCACAGAGCAATCCAACCTCAATGTTTGCGTGATGGGAACAGCATCACTGCTGCTTTATGGCTACTGAGAGAGGAAAGCACAACCACAAAACATGTCATCCACCCTGTAAAACCCACGAAGGGCACCTAGTAACAAAATGGTCTGTCCTGCATCTCAGAAATATTCAGAAATTGATGGAATGAAGGAGGGAAGCAATAAAGAAAGCTAAAGATGCTTTTTCTCCAATTTATCTGCTGTTTCCTGACCTTCATGGAGACCTCCCAGCCATGTCATCACCACCTCACAGAGGTGAGATGCTCTCTGCAGCAGTCCCTGCCCTGCAGTTCGTGCTTGGCACAGATCATGCTCTGCAAGTCTGAGCCCAAGTCTCAGTTCTCAGCCCCCCAGAAAAATTAATCCAAAAAATATCCCATGCCTGAGAGCTTTTTCAATGTGTACAAATTCTCAGGTCTCCAACACTGAGCTGGAGCTCAGACTCTTCAGCACAGGCTTTGTTACAATTTTCCTTCTCCACCATACACTTAATCCAGAAACTAACATTTTTGCTTTTTTTCCCCCCCAAAATTCCAAGTTTAAAACAATGCACTGGCCAAGCCCAGTTTGTATTTCACAGGAAAACAAAGAGAGCGGAAGGGACGACCCAACGGGGAGCCTTTCCTCGGCCTTGAGCAAAGCTGGGTGGGCAAGAGCAGCAGAGGACACAGCCCAGCCAGGCACTGCCAGCTCCCTGAGGGATGAGATGGCAGTTCTGTCCATGTCAGGCTCTTAAAACCTGCCTGTCACACCTCCAGCCAGCTCAGTCTCTATCTACTCCCTTCAACAAGCAGCCCAATAACCTCATAGCAGTTGTGTCTTGAGGAACAGTTTGAGAGTAAATGCTCTCAAGGAACTCGACAGCAAAGGAAATGCTGGCAAACGCTTTTCCCTAATGGACATTGCCCTGGAGATCTCTCAGTACAAAGTGGTTTGGGGATTTTTTTTTGACCCACTAATGATCTTTGGATACAAACTGCCTTGCTGACCTCCAGGGTTCACTGTATGAACCACATCCATCATCTCCACTCCCCTAAGCCCATCTGCCACTTCCTTAATGAAATGGTGGCAATGCTGACCCACACGGCCCTTTTTTTGGACTTCTAACCCCTCAAAGTGCCCCAAGCCCATGGCAAAACTGCCCAATGTCACAGCATGGTCTGTCTGGTGCACAGCCAACCCTTCCCCTTATCAAAGGGCTGGACTGAATACAACACCCCAAAATGGCTTTCTTCCAGGTCTGTCTGGGCCCTGTTGCAGAAAAGAGAAAAAGGTCAAAGCCCAGACACAAAGGGGCTCAAAAAGCCTAAGGTAGAGCTGCAAAACCATGATTACAGCTGCGGGAGACCTGAGCCATCCAGATAACACCTGCCATGTCGGTGCTGCAGTCCCAGTGGGCAATAAGGGGGTACTGAGGGGGTGGGCAAGGAACTGTCACCACAAAGGAGTGTTAGAAATGGCTCAGCACAGTTTCTGACAGCAAAATCACATGGACCCTCCAGGTCCCAGTGGCATTCCATCCACAGCAGTGTCACTGACTTGCCTGGGGACTACCCAAGAGCTTTCTCACCCATGGCTCTCTGCGGGATGGGGTGTCCACCTCATGCCTCTGGCTGCACAGGGATTTTGGTACCCAGCTTGTCCTGCCAGCACAATTGTCTATTGCTCTGAATTCACTGTGGTCTGGAGAAGGTCAAACATCCCAGGCAGAAAGGAGAAGGACTGTGAGCAACAGTTTGTGTTTCTGCCTCTGAGACAGATACCCACTACCATAAACACGATCCTTGGGAATGTCACCTTCAGCAATAATGGCCCTCAGAGGGACTGAGCAAGGCTGTAGCTCCCCTGCTCTGCATCACCTCTCTCCTCCTTGCAAGAGAAGAGAGAAGGACCTCAGGAAGCAAAACAACTCACAAAAAAAAAAAAAAAAAAGAGAAAACACTTAAAAATAGCCCATCCTGCCCAGAGCCAGGAAAGGAAAGTAAATAGCCTCTGCTTCAGATGACACTCCTCTTGACTTCCTGCAGGGATGTGTCCATATTCCTTACAACAGGAGCCAAAGCAAGGCAGTGCTGCAGGGTCCCTCATCCATTCCCACCTGCTCAGTGCCAGGGTCCCACACCAACAGTCATGGCTATTGCTCCAGGTCTCCATGTGTCCCTACATCCCTGACATCCTGGCCCAAGTGTCCCTGCCCCAGCAGGGTCAGGGCTGGCCATGCTGCAGGGCTATCCCCACTATCATGTTTTCCAGGGGATTTTTGGTGCTAGCGGGTCTTCCCCAGTGCCACCAGCAGCATCTGATCTGCTGGTTGGTGTCAGAGGCAGCTGGCAGGGAAAGAGGTGGGAGTGACAAGCATTACTCTTCCTTCTCTTCCTCTGGAGGTGCGTGCCCATGGGGCCCGAGCACAGAACAGCACTACCATCAGCATATGCTTCCTTTTCACCAATTCCAAATCAACTCAGGTGTCTCTGGCTCATTGTTGAGAGTGGTGGCTCCCCTCCCACAGCAGGGAAAACCCAAAATCCCCTAAAATGAGATTTCCAAGAGCTTCCTACCAGATGCAACCTCTGCTACTGCCAGCCTCTGCCCAACACCATCAGTCTGGGCTGGGAACTGCTCACTGTGGTGTCCCTTTGGTGGCCAGACCTTTGTAAACCTCTTGAGGTTGTGGCATTTAGCTCAGCATTGTGCAGCCATGGCTCCACTCTGCAGGGTCAACTCTAAAAATACCATTGTTAATCCTGTTGGATGAGGGAGGAGAGAAGCATAGACTCTCTGAGATGGCACTGAGATTGCTCTGCTGGCTGTGCTCCTGAAATTCCCCAGTCTGGACCCAAACATGCTCTCTGCCAGACAGGCACTTTGGGGCAAGAACTGTGTATCTTCATCCCTGGCCCAAACACTCTCCCAGCAAGCATAGGGCCTGAGAATGAGCAAAACATTTATTTCTTTTTCTCTTCTCTGCAGCAGTGCTGGGGATGGCTGCACAGTGTGGTCACTGTGTCCTCCCGGTCACCCCACGGCCAGGCAGCAGCAGGTCACACGCCATCAGTTAAAACTGCTCTTTAGGGATCTTGTATATTGGGATGAGAGGGCAGAGGTCTGGTTCAAATCCCAGCAGCTCATACAACAGTCAAGATTCTTCCAGAGAAGTCACAAGCCAGTGGTACGGCCAGGGACTCCCATCGACACGCTGCTCTCCCAGAAGGTGAGTCCCTCCTTGGGGGTCCTGACCAAGCCACGGGTGCCCAGATGCTGGGAAGGGCTCTGGTTCCTGCCGAAGGGCTCCACATCTCCTGGTGGGAAACATTGGAGTGCACAGCGTGCTGCCACCACGGCTCATCCTGCTCTGCAGCCTGGCTCTGGGTACCCTAGGGGGTGGGTCAACAAGGAAACATCTGGAACATCTGCTCCTTCTTTCTTCCCTTTTTAAACAGAATATCCCAGGACCAGTCCAGGGGATGCTTTATACAAGGAAACCTCTATGCACAGAGCTCAGGAGGAGACCAAAATAAACAACAAGAGATGCTGACTCCTCTGGGATCTGCTTCCCAATCGGAGCCTCCGGCTCTGCTGCAGCCGCAGCGCCCAACTGCTTCCCATTAAACATCCTCTGCCCCTCACGTGGTCTCTGTAACCCAGGGGTTACATTTGCTTGCTTGCTTAAGCACAGAAAGCTTTCCTTGGGTTTTTTGACACATAAGAGCCTTATGGGACCGGGGCAGGCGGGCGCCCCGTTATTTCCCACAGTACAATGGCACCGTTTGAGAGCGTGGACTTTCTCTAAACTGCTACCAGATGGCCACCTCCTGTTCCTGGGGAGGAAAGGGGGGAGGCTGCAGGTCTCATCTTTCAAGGAACCCTTGGAAACCCAACACAGCATTAACTGCTCACAGCCCTTAAAGCTTTCCAGACTCCTGTCACCAGACAGCGGGATGCTCACGGATGTTTTCTGGCCCAAGCTGAGTGCAAAGAGTGTGTTCACCCACATTACCACAGGACCACCTGGGTTTGGCTTATGCAAACCTACCATCCACAACGCTGCTGAGTAGCTGCCACCATCCCTAACAGAGATGGATGCATTTGAGTGCAATAAAGGCTCAGTTACAGGGTGTTCTGCATATACCTACAGCGTATATCCACTGCATATTAAACCCTGAAGGTCCCACAGCAAAAGAAGGATGATGCAGCTCTTCAGAGAATGATACCCCTATCCCATCCTCAACAACAAGGTGCTCCCAGCTCCACTGAGCCTCTCAGTGGGATCAAAAACACGGGGCTGAGATGGTAAATCACTGGCAGTGATGCTGGTGGGATTTTGTGAATACACTGAAAACTTCAAAACAGCCCAAGAAACTCGGATGACTCCTCTTACACTTGGAGAAACGAAGGAAGGAAACTTTAAAAGCACCTTTCCTGAGGTTTCTGGTCATTCAATATCAGAAATAAGTCAGGGTTGCTGGATCCTCTCCCTGTACTTTCGCCAGGAGGCTTCACACCTTTCTTTTACCAATAAACCAACTCTGCTGCAATATATATATATGTATGTGTATATATACATAAACACATATATAAGATAGATATATATATATATAAAAACCAGTCTGCTGTTGTAGCTTGACTCTCACTCTATGTTGGGTCAGTTTATGAATGGTTTATGGACAAATAAATCCTTTCTCTGACTTCACAGACAGTTGCAATAGATTGCATGGTCTGACACGAATCACGTGCAGAAGATAACACAGGGAACCTGCTGCCAATATGCAGGGCCTTCCTGAACTCTGCAAACAGTACCAAGAGGTGAATTAGAGAAGTTTGACGGGAAATCTGATGACAGGGCTCTGACATCAAACCAAAGCTTTTCAAGCAGCATTTCTCCCATTCACAGTAAGCTATAACACAGCCCAAGGCTGATGCAGCAAACCTCTCATTTCCCAGAAATGAACACACAAAAACAAAGTCAGGACTAGGAGGAGAAAAAAAAACAATAAAATCCACACTCAGATTAATTCAAAATCCCAGCTTGCCAGTCCCTATAATGCAGTTCTCAAAAGATTTTAGCTTGATTCTTTATTACACTTTGGTTTATATAACCATTAGCCCTCAGCAAAATGTTTCCAGATCAAACCAGTATATTTTACATCCCTTATATTCATTTCATACTTGTACGGAAAATTAAATAAAACACGGGGTATCCAGCCCAGTAGATTGCATTACTGGCTCTGCCACAGGCTCGCTCCAGCTTCTGCCTCTGGTCTGTGCTCCAGTTTCCTTTCACAAGGGGAGGAGGAAGGAGAGAAATAAACCTTTTCTGCACCTCCCAAGGGACTGCAGATTTGGTTTGGTTCACTAATATTTCTAAAATGCCTTTAAATGATTACCCTGAGACAGAAGTGTGATGCAGATGGTCTTGCAGACCCCAGACTGCTGTGTGTTGGTGTCACAGATGCCACCCCCCTGAGTCATGACTCCCACAGCACACACACAGGGGACACAGAGGGTGACTCAGGTGGGTGACCAGCCTCAGTGGTGGGGACTGGGTGATTAAATCATCTAAGTCTCCACTTGAGAAGATGCTTTGATTGGTGGTGTTGCAACATGCTGGTTAAAAAGCTATAAAAAAGGGTAAAATTAGTAAAAGAGGCTAAAGAAGGGACCCAGAAGCTGTTCAGACCCACAGCACTGCCCATGCTGCCCACTTCCCCAGCCTGCACTCCGCACTGTTTGCTGGTGTCACTGCAGCCAGCTCTGATGACTCTGTTGGAGGGGACACCCAGCACGGCAATATGAGCAGTTGTCCAAATGTCCTGAAGGCTGGCAGAGAGCAGGACCCAATTCTTTTCTGCTCCCTGGTAAACTAAACATAGGTTTTTTTAAAAAATAAATCCATTCTTTTCACATTTCCCCATTATTTCTACTTCCCATGACCATGATGAAAGAAAGACTGAAGTCCCAAGCCCAGTCCTCACCATACTCCTTCCCTCCCAAACCAGCCCAGCAGGCCAGTGCCAATGCCCTCACCACTAACCCTTGCCACAGCTCCCGGGGCTGGGACACGTTGGAGGGCACCCAACTCACCAGCAGCAAGGGGCTGTACAATTTTGTGATGTTTACTCAAAGTGTCACCTCTTCTGGCAGGAGGAGGGCAGCACAGACCCTGCCCTGCAACCCATGGGAGGCTGCCTCACACTGGCAGTGCCTACACCCAGGCAACAGGTTGGCACCCCACCCCAAATTGCCCTAACTTGGGTGCCAGCAACAGGATCTACAATTGCAGCACTGAAAGGATGCAGGGGGACAGCCCTCCCCTGACATCACACCATTTGGCATGCAAACCAGCCAAGAGCCAGCTTGGATGGACACTGCACATGGGCCACCACCCTGAGTGTGTCCCCAGGAGACCCAAGGGCTGAGCTCCAGCCAGCAACCTCAGAAAAGCAATCAGGGTAAAAGCCTGAGTCACAGCCATCAGGAGGTGAGAGCTCTTCAGAATAAGTTGAAGGCAGCAACAAACCCCTTCTTGCCCACGGGATCCTCCTGACCAGCATTATTTGAGGAAGAGAAGAAAGCGAGGAGCGCTCTCCCTGCACTGGCACCAGCACAGCGGGTGGGTTCAGACTGCTGCTGCCTGCATCAGAGGGGTGCCAGGACCAAACCAAACCATACCCTTGCAGGTATGAAATGAGAGGTGGCCAGGACACAACCCTATCCCCATGCTGAAGGGCATGACAGTTCAACCTGCCCCACAAAGACCTCCTTTGTTGGACCCTGACCCTCCCCAAACAGGCACAGCCCCATCAGGAATTGGACTCAGACCCACTGACTAATTTTACAGGCTTGAAACAGGATTAACCAGGATTTAGGATCACTTGGTTTGTTGCCTCCACATCCCATCTCTACAGACCAGAAAGGTGCCAGAGCTGACTGCAGCAGAAGGAAGCAGGGAGGTTGGAAGACCCTGAATAATCGTCCTGCAGAAAGATGCTGCCTTAAATATCAAAGTCAGAAACATGAATATCTGGAGTGATTATGGGCTCTGAACTCTCCATTATTGTGTTTGGATTTATGACAAGTCCCAGTCCAGGCTTTTGTGGCTTCTGTCTGGGTTCTGGCTCCTGGGAAAATGGGCTGAGCAGCTTCCTGCAAGGAAGGGCAGCAAACCAGAAATTAAACCGGCACCCAGTGAGGTCACAGACCACCCAGAGGTGCCAGGACTCTCAGCCTCAGGTCTGCCAGCATGTATTGGCCAAGAGACAAAGCCATGGTCACTCAAATCTCTAAGGCATGACCCAACGTGTTCTAGAGGTGCCTCCTACTCACTCCACTGCCCTAAACCACCAAGAGAAAATGAGCAAAGAATAAAGCCTTGTAGGTGAGTCCCTTACTAAGGGAAAGATGCTACCACAGTGCCAGACACTGGTGAGTACTTGAGGAGCCAGTATGGTGTACGTGCTCCAAGCCTTGACTCACCTCCAAGCACCAGCAGTGCACTTGCACAACCGAAGCAGCTGCCCTGGATCCAATTTTAAGTCTCATCCTCTCTCCAACCCTCCCCACCCAGACACCTCTGAAAGGTTTCTTCATGATTAGTGCAATGCTGGGCTCACTTTGCCCAAGACTGATCCCAAATGGAAAGCCAGAGCTCACCTGTAGCAGCCAACACTGGAAGCCCTCCATGCTGACGCAGAGCCAAAGGACACTCTGCTCTGTGCCACAGTGGTTGCCCGTCCCCAAGGACACACAGCCCAGCCCTACTTGCATGAGATGATTATAAACAACAGTAGGATAATTCAAGATCCTAACTGGGGCCAAAGGCTATCCCCAGAGTCCAGCTCGTGCGGACAGAGAGATCCACATCCTGTTCTTCCCTTTCCCACTCTCTCACAACCTTTTCATTCCCAATGAATTAAATATACATAGGAAAAAACCCAATCCACAACAGCAGGTCTCCACTGCTGTAACCAGGCAGATGTCAGTTTTTGACTCTGTGGCTTGAAGGCCAGTTCTGCAGGGGAAGATGCAACTTCTGCTGGGGAAGACACAAACCCTCCCTTCCCACAGGCACCTTCCCCTGGCTCCTTCCTCTCCTACCACATGATGATTTGGCAGAAAACTCCCATGCATTCCATCTTTTGTCTCAGATCGAAAAATGTAGATAAGAAGAATGGAAAAAGAGAGAAAACTCTCTGAAGTGGCTGTAAAGCTCGACTTTGAGGATATCAGAGGTGACTTTGCTCTTTCAGAGCAGCAGCTACATCAATCAGTGGCTCTGCCCCTGCCCACGCTGAGCTGGTGATGAAGAGCTCCAGGAGAGACTAGTTTCAGCATGACTTTTTGGGGACAGCCCAGGAAATCCAACAATTGACATTCAGGAGCTTTGCTTTGCTCCTGGAGTTGAGATGATCCGAGATGTAATCGGAAAGATCTCTCTGCGTTTCCTTTTCCAGGCATTGAGCCCCAGCACACGTGGGACCGTTAGTCACACACGCGGCCTCCCAGCCCACTCCGTGCGTGCCAGCCCAGCCCACCGCTCATCCTGCAGACCTCTAGGCTGGACTTAGAGGAGAGACTTTAAATCCAAGTGAGATGCTTACACAAACACGAAGCACATCCCATCTCCAGGGCCTTTCACTACATTGAATTCAAGCCACATCACCCACATAACACTGTGGCTGTCCTGCTGGCACGTTCCTGCTAATATTAGCAGCAGGGCTGTGTCCCAGTATCCGCAGCACGCGGCAGCAGCTGCTCCCCACGGCAGCAGGCACGCAGGATGCACCACAGCCATGTGTCCCACAGACATCCTGGGCATTTGCTCAAGGAAATTTTAAGGACAAGTCCATGAGTTTCATGCATGTAGAAAAGCCTATTTATAACGCAGCCCCCTCCTGAAAATGACCTGGGTGATAGTTTTTTGATGACCCTTAAAACCAGGACATAACTTAGCATGAGTTTGTAGCTCATGAGACAAAGTCTGTTGCTGAAATACTAAAAATACCCTGCATTAGGTGCTGAAAGAAGTATGTGTCTGTAGTGAAAGTGTGCAACAGTAGGGAAGAATAAATAAATAAAATAGGGAGAGGCCTTCCAGTCAGCATTGCCGTGTCCTGGCAGGGCTGGAGGCTCCCTGCCCTCAGTGCCCAGCTCCACAGCACTGCCAAGGCTTGCCCACCAGCCAGCACATGTTCCCCGAGGGAGCTGGGCTATGAGAAATAGGAAAATCATGTACTAAGAGCCATCAGCAAATGTTGTCCCACGGTTTCTGCCAGAGCAAAGCTGCCAGCCTGTTTCCCCATGAGGATCTACCTCCAGAAACAACACCAAACCCCTGGGCACCCTCCTGCCTCCTCACACACTACAGCATATCCACCACACGCAGATTTACAGCCACTATGACAGTTTGTGTTTCAGCATTGCAAGGAAATGAATCTGGTGTTGACTGACAGCACTGGCAAAGGCAAGGAGTGCTCAGCATCGCTGCTGCCAACTCACCACCAGCAACTGCCAGCAAAAGCACACCTCAGTTATCCCTGGGACTCTGCTCAGCAGCAGCCACATCCCACCAGGATGAGGGGCTGGAGCAGATCTCTTTTGTCTTACTACCAGGCAGTAGATACTGAGTGCACAGTGCTTTACACCTTCAGCAGGAAAACAAGTACCACATACAGTTATCTTCGGGCTTTGTCACAACCAACCAAAGCTGTGAGCAGAAACATCCACCTCCTCTGTAGACACCAACACTCCCGTATCACCCAGCCTGAGCTGGATGAGGGTCATTTGGGGTGTACATAATGTTAACACACTGCACAAGCGTCCCACCACCTGGATTGATTTACCACTGCAGTTTCCCTTTCCTGCAGCTCAGGGGTCCATGCCTGAGACCCCAGAGAGCTGACGGATCCACAGCCCCCTCTGAGGCAGACATGAACTTGGGAAGCACTGCTGCAACCACAGCTGAACCAGCCATGCTTCTGAAAACCTGCCAAAATCTATAAACCCAGGGGCAGAACTATTATGCTCTGTAAATCCTGGCAAACCACAGACCTAATGATGCTCTCCCCTATTAGAGACAAGGAAATTCTTGTCAGACAAATAAGAGGGATTAGAATCATAGAACGGTTTGGGTTGGAAAGGACTGTACAAACATCCAGTTCCAATCCCCCTGCCATGGGCACAGACACCTTCCACTAGATAGACAAGGTTGCTGACAGCCTTATCCAACCTGGCCTTGAACTCTTCTAGGAACGGGAAATCTACAATTAGTCTGGTCAGAAGTCTGTGGACTTTTTTAGTGACCTCCCCACAGGACCTGCTGGTCGGTGCTAGGTGGGCACAATGTCCTGCCACCTGGATGCAGTGTTCCCCATCGCATCATCGGGCACAAGGATACACTCTGCCGTGCTGTCTTTCCTTTTCACATGTTGCTTTTATTTGGAAACTAAACTGGAATTGAGTACCTCCTACTGCTTCCCTCTCCCAAGGGGCCCTCACATCTACTCGGGCTCACAGCGACTGGCAGCTCCACAGCCAAGGCTGCAACTCCCTGTTCAGCCACAATCCAGCAGGGACAAGAAACTTATGGGTCCTGTGCCAGGCAGGGATGCTACAAGGAAAACAGGCAGGAACAGTCAGGGTGACTGGGGAGGGCAGGCAGTGTGTGAGCAGCAGGAACAAAGAAGGCCCTGGGTGATCTGGTGTTTCTGCTCCATGGTATTTTTGGTTGATCTTTCCTGCTTGGACAGGGGCTGCCCAGGGTTGAGATACCCACCCAGCAGACAAGAACACTGCATCTCCTGCCCTACAGGCTCGAGATTAATTTCCTAATCTTCAGAAGCTGCAGTGCAAGACAAAAAGCTAATTAAATTGTGAAACAGTAGCCCAGATCACTGCTCAAGGGCACGGCCAGACCTTTTGGCTGCAGATGCACAGAGCTTTCCCACAGCCTCTCCCTCTCCACAGGCAAGAACTATAAAGTGCTCCATAGGCTGGAAAACACGGCACTGCGGAGCGGCTCGGTGCCACCGAGCAGCACACACAGCCTGCACAAGCAGCCCCGGGGCCCGCAGCAGTGCCTTTATCATATCCAAGTAGGGAATTACTCATTCTTCAGAGATTTAAATGCAATTGGGGCAGGCGCGAGGAAAGCTGTAATTACATCAGCGCTCGGAGCGCTGCGCTGGGGAAGCTCACGAGTCCCCCAAGGACACTTACAAAGGCGCCCTTGAACCCCAAGTGCCAAACAGATGGTGTGTGCGGGTCTCTCTCTGTGTCCCAACACTTGTTAGCCCCAGTCTTCCGACGGGACGTGACTTCCCTCAGCCTCCTGCTGAGGCTGCCCTCCACTCCCAGCTTCAGCTGGAGAAAGCCCAGCGGCTGGAAATAGAGGACAGGAACGTGTCTAAACCCTACAAGGACTGCTGAGACCCCAACTTTGCCACCCGTTTCCTGCCTGACCTGGAAGAGGAACCCTTGCGCTCTCAGCTTCCTCAGCTACCCAGCAGGAAAAACACCACGGCGCTCCTTCCCGAAGGAAAGGCTGGATTCTCCAGGAGGCGGTGAAGGCGGCTCAGCCTATAGCCGTGCACGCGCGGCCCCTGGATAAGCTTTCACCGCGGCCCCCAGATCTCCGCTATTTCTTGTGGGCTTTTTTTTTTTTCTCTTTCCTTTTTTTTTTTTTTTCCCTAGAAGCCGCTGCACAAAGCTCAGTTTGGGTCGCTGCCAGGACGCGCGAGTGCACAGGGACGGAGCTGCCCTTCCAAAACTCCTACTCGGGAAGATGAGCTCCCCCGAGCCGATCTCTCAACGCCTGCTTCACACACAACCCCCCAGCCCTCTCTCCTGCCTGTCTCTGACTCCCAGACCCATCTGGCAGCAGCACGCTTCCCGATAGCTTGTTTTCTTGCCTGAAAAAGCCAGAATAGCAGGCAAGAGGCACAGACCCGGGGAAAAGCCATCCCCATCCGCACACCAAGGGGATCCTCCATCAGAGAGCAAGGCAACGCTCCGGGCGGCTGGAGCTCTGCCACGGGACAACTGCAGAGCTTTCTAGGGCGGGCAGCTCCCGCTATAGGGATATGTGAAACTCGGTATCGTTATCCCAGCTATTCCAGGGCTGTGTTTGCATCCCAAAGGTGGGAGTAGATAGCAGGGCCGGTGCACGGGTTTTTCTCAGACTTTCAGTCTCGTCAGGCGGGTGTTTTCAGCTGAAAAGACTACACAGATCAACTCGGGAAAGGCAGGAAGGGAAAAACATCCCGTAAGACCCTGCCTTGGCAGACCCCGCCGAGCGCAGCCGCTCCGGACAAAAGGCACCGACGGTCCCAGGGATGCCGCCCCTCTCCTTCCAGCCCTCCCCACCCGCGGGGTGACACCCCGGGCCGCGGCCAGGGTCCCCCGGGACCGCCAGCAGCGGGGGCAGAGGCAGCAGCCAAGTCTCGGGGAGAGCCGAGCCGAGCTCACCCCTCTCCGCCACCGCGGCAGCTCCTCCCGGCTTAGCCCCAAAAGCAGCTTCCCCGGCGCGCTCCATCCCTGGGGCCACCCACCTTCGAAGTCGGAGATGATGCCCTCGAGGTGGGCGCTGACGGCCGGGTCGGCCATGGCGGGGCTGTGGGGCGCTGCCCCCCGGCTCCGCGGGTGCGCGCAGCCCCGCCGCCTCCGGCCGAGCGAATGGCGGAGGGCGAGCGGCTGCGGCCGCCTCCCGCCCCGCCGGGCAGCGAGCCATGCCCCCGGCCCGGCCCAGCCTAGCCCGGCCCGGCACGGCCCCTCGCCGCCCACTGGCTGCTCCCCACGCCCGTCACGCCGGCCCCTCCGCGGGCGGGACCCCCGCACCGCCCCGCACCGCACCCCGCGATGGGGAGGAGGGTGGGAGGGCCACTGCATCGTGCGGGCTCCAGCGCGTCTCGCATCCCCTCCGGAGCGGCGGGGCAGAAAGGACGGGATGAACGCCTGAACCCCGCGCCCCTCTGTGCCCCCCTCAGTAAAGGGGTAACAACGCAGCTCTGCGCCACTAAGGGGGTGGAACCAGCTCACACGGGTGGGTCACCCCCCCGATGTTCTCCAGCACTGATAACACTAGCTCCTCGGTTTGCCCTTCTTTGGAAAGGGGCAACTCGGCCACCCTCCCTTTCATAATTTCTCAAAATCAAAGCAGCACTAGAACTCGTTGCGCTAACCCATCACTGCCAAATCCAAACAGCCAGCTCTGGAAAACCAGCACTGTAGCAGTAGAAGAAGGGGCTGCAAAACTTGTCCCGAAGCTGAGTGCAGTGGGCATGGCTGCAGTGAGCCCAGCACTGAGCCCCCAGCGCTGGCACAGCTCCCTCCACTGCAGCCAGAGACAGCGAGGCAAAGCCCCAGCTCTGGGCACAAACACCAAGCCCTGCCGTGGCACTGCTGCCTCCTCCCCACCTCTCACACGCTCTCAGTTTGAGCATCTCTCTCCTCGCTATCTGATGTTTCTCCCTTCCCCTGCTGATTCAGATCCTGCCCTCCTGACCCTCTTTTATCCTCCCCACCCTGTGTTTTAATAGCATCATTTCAAAGTGATGATACCCACTGAAATGTGTCCAGGCACATCAACAGGAAAAGAAAAATTAATGGGTTGGGCTTTTAGTCCACTTTGGGTGAACCATAAAGAAAAATCATGCAAAACAGTAGTACTGTTACCATCTGTTACTGCAGAAAGTGCTTCATCACTGATGTCACTCTTTAAATTTCACACTGTCAAAGTCTGCAAACACCACAGACTCCCCAAGAGCATGCATGAACCAGAAAACGAAACCAACAGTACCAGTTTCCCAAGACTCAACAAGCTCCAGGTTTTCCACACTGTTAATAGCTTGAGATTTTAATCCAAGGAAAGGCATGCCTAGAAAACATAAGAACTGCTTAAACGGTCTTGAGAATGCACCTTTAAAGCAGAGATATGGTATTTCATGGTAGATACAGTGGTCTTTCTCCCCTTTGACAGACAGCAGCTCTCAGCTCTTTCATTTCTTGCTCTTGTGGTGATGTCAGAAACCAGCCTATCACAGCAGTGCAAGGAGGAACAGGCTCTGCATCTCTGAGCATCACAAGATGGAAAGGAAAATGCCTCCTCATCCGCTCTTTGGAAAGCTCCTTGGCATCTACACTGCCTGAACACCATTACCTGTTCCCAGTGCCTTGGAGGGGAACAGGAATGTGAACGTGGACCTGTGGCTGCCGTGACACTGAGCTCAGCATCCGAGTGCCAGAGCCCTGCTGTCCCCACCACGGGGAGCAGTGGCAGCTGTCCCGTCACACAGGGTGACCTGCATCTCTGGCATTGATTTTTGAAAGAAACTGTCTTAATTTTAATCTTCCCAAGCGCTCGTATGCAGGTCACATCTGCAATTCATTTCAAGCAGGTAAAAATGTATCTGTTAATTATTAACTTTGTTACTGAGGGGGGGGGAAAGCCACTTTGTTAAAAACTATGGAAAAGCAGAGCCTGGATTAGCCTTTTACAAAGGCTGTTAAGCATCCTAAGGCCCCTGCACCCTCTCATCTCAAGGTTGTAGAGTAAGTTTAAAGCAGGGGAAAAAACAAAGTAAGCAAGAGAAACTAAAAATCATTATTGTAAAAAAGATTTTAAAATGTGATAGGATCATTCTGAGGAAGGACAAAACACATTTTTTTGATGTTCAGCCTTGCAAATCTCACAAGATTCATTGTCAGACCCACCACCTGGGGTTTGGTGGCCCTCTCTGAACTACGTCACACAGGAACTGGTATGACACTGTGATGGGGACTGTTTTTGAGGTCAACTGGAGTCAAGAAGTAAAACCACTAGGAAAAAAAAAAAAGCATTGCTTGATGGACCATGAGCATGACAATGACATCTGCTGGTCTCATGGAGCTGCTGAAGAAGCTCAAAGCACTTCAGCAGAAGACTTTGAGGTGTTTTGGTTTAGTCCCAGTTCCCTGGGTCACTCTGTGCTTTGTAAGCAAAGGCAACGTTATCATCCTGGATCTAATAAAAGTTTAGCAAATCAACTGGCCTTGAAGAGAGCCCCAAAGAAGTGTGAAATAAAATACCTGGACTATAAGTAGGAGCTCCTTTTCATTAAAACCAGCTGGTTAATATTGCACCCATGTGCACCTAAGGCACTGAGAGAGGGAAAGAAAGATGGAAAATTACAGCAACTAAAGTATAACAAGAATATCCAGAGCTCTAATAGTAAATATTTAAAGCAGGAAGGTATGTAAACAGCTCACCCCACAGCACACAGCCCAAGTGCCTGCTAGTAGGGGAGGAGCAAGTTTCCTCCGGGGAGATAAGCCCATCCTTCTCTCTCTTGGAGAATTTCTTGCCCTTTTATCTGATTTAGCCATGTCAGAGGCATGGTTTTACATGAGCATCAGACCGAAAAAATCACCCACTTGTCCAACCTGCACATAACCAAATGCCATTTTATCTGGTTTTCTACCTGCATCCTCAACCCAAAAGCTTATGTTCAGCTAAATGCTTCTTCTAGAAAGGGAGCTAACCCCGGGAAGCTGAGCACCCATCCCAGAGGGATCTGCCTCCTCCCCTGGAATTTGCTTTTGGCGTTCCCAGTCAGCACAGCACAAGTACGTGTTGTACTGCTCATCCCAATGCAGTTTCAGCACAGCCCCTACTTTGCCCTTTTCTGGTAGAAAATTAAGGACCCTGAGACTTCTCCTGATGAAAATTCTCCCACACTGATCACATCACCTCCACTCCCTTTGATCAAGTAATCAGGTTCTGCTTCTTCTGTTCCTGTGTCAGGTATTTCCTTCAGTCACTTATTTGGCTTTCCTGCTCCTTTTCCCCAACATTTCTCAAGGGTTGGGCATCAGTTTTTAATTTTTGTCTTTTAAGAAAGGGAGCTGACTGTTTAAAGAGTAGATCACGTCTCTACTGTCACTTGCTGCTCCCCTTGCTCACACAACTGAGGGTCTCACTGTTTTTATTGTATCAGAGGCCTCACCTCAAGCTCCTGGTTGGACGAGACCTTTGGGATGCTCTACACAGCAATTGCTGTCCAAGATAAAATCCCTGGTTTACAAACCACTGGCTGCAGGAAGGATTCAGGTAAAAGACTTTCCTTGCTGTATTACATTACAATGGAAATACTTCTAATTTCCTTTCTACCCCAGGCCACCGAGAGCAGTGACTGCTCAACCCTTTCTCCTTCACCATCACTCTGCTCTTGAGATGAGCAACAAACTTCCTGCAAAGTTGTTTCATTGGCCTGGAAGGGATTTCCTGCCCTCAAAAGGCAGTCTGTACAATCTGCCGATCACTCAGTTATAGATACCAGGATTGCTGCCATGATAGCTGGCAGATGCAAGAAACCTTGACCCTTGTCCCCTGGGTACTGTACGACCCCTGGGCTCTTCTGCTCTCCAGGCAGTGAGGTGTCTCAAGGGCTTCTCCAGATCTCAGCATAACCTCCTCCAGAAGCAGCCAGTGCTGGTCATTGTCTCTGCCCTGGCATAGGTATTGGGGGGACCACAAGGCAGAGCAGACCCAAAAAAGCGCTTGAAGGAAAAAATCATAAGAGAGAAAAAAAAACCCAAACAAACAGCAGGTATTGTGGTTAGAAGATCCCTTATCAAGACAGGCTAAGGCAGAAAGAAAAGGGACTTTCCTATCCGAACACATTTTAAACAGCACTGTATAGTTTCCTTGTAGGCTGCTAAGAATGCAGCTTTTCAGTCAGATTTTCTGCCTCCCACAAGTCAAAGCTTTTCTGAACTCTGGCAGCTCTTATCGCTCTCACGATCTGCTGCAGACATGAGCATCAGGCTGGGTTAGAATGGGGGCATGAGTCATTGTGGCTACCTGGGCCTTAAATTATCTCCTACACAAAAGCAGGTAATTCACTCACAGGATCTTCCCCTTCCTCCTCCTATTTTAATTAGAAAACAAAACTCTATTGATTTCTGGCCTCTTTTATAAAATGCGCTGAGAGTCACTGACCAAAACTACCATGTAGGAGCAGCTAAATATTATTATTAACCACTCAGTGTTTCCGTTGAGAGTCCAAATATCTTTCTCACTTCTGATCACAGATGAAACATCCTTCCCAGCCTTTATGGGAAGGTTCAGTGAGTGGGTGGAGGCAGCTGAGACACCAACCCCAGCATCCTCACAGCATCACTGCCAGCTCAAGCACGGGGCAGCACCGGCTGCACCACCCACTCGGCTGTTGGCAGCACCAACACAGGGTAACAGGTAGAAAGAGACATACAATAACCCAGACAAGGCAGATTTTAAAGGTGAAGGAATGGTGAGTCACAGCTTTTCTCTTCAAGCCACAAAAAGAACAGGCTGTTCCTATAACTTTCCCCTCCCCTCCTCTGCTCCCTGCAGCTACTGAGTTCCTGTGCTGCTTCTGCCCAAACCCCATTTCTGCTTCCAAACCCACCAGGAAGATGGGCAGTCATCTCCATATCACAGCTGGAGAAACTGAGGCACATAAGAGACATCCCTCAGAAATAGGAAGCTGGCAAGTACTAAGCCCAGAGCTGGCTGTGACAGGGAGCAGTGCCAAACCCAGCCCCTGGCTCCTTGGGAAGTGCTGGTGTTACTGGTTGGGGATGAGGGAACTCCGGAAGCAAAACCAGAGACAGTTCCCATCATCTCTGCCCATGGTTTCACATAGATGACAGCATGAGCCCAGCCCTGACTATGCAGGATTTGTCACAAAAAAAGGTTCTTTCCCAAGACTTAAGGCTCTTCCTGCTTCCAAAAGAGTAGGAAATACAGGGGGGGGGCGGATGCATTTCAGTGCTAGTCACACTTTCCTTCCTTTGCAAGGAAACTCAGATCATGGGAAAAGTTAAAATTATTCAAAATGTTTTTGCTGATTTGAGATTTCTGGACAGTAAACTGATTTTTTTTTTGTGTGTGTGTGTAAAGAAAATGCAGCCCGATCTCAACCCTTAGTGCCACAGAGATACACAGCCCCTGTTACCAACACAGAGCCAGCGTAACTTTGAAGACTGGATAACAGGAGGATGGAATCTGGAAGAATGATGGAAGATCAGTACCTAAAGGGTTTTTAATCAAGGCTTTGCTCATGAAAAGAGCACCGACACAAAGGACCTCATTGCACCAGTGGGTCCCCGCATGACCACGAACCACTGACGCTACACAGTTAAAGCAAGCACAGTCCTAAAAAACGCGTTAAATGAGATCCTTGTAGCAGCAAGGCAGAAATCACCAGTGCTCCATCTTGAGTCATCCTGGCTGCCCAGCATCAGTCACACACCACACGAAAGTGGAGAGAGGATGAGGCTGCCAGAAGCATCACCCGCAGATGTGCCACAGGGGAGAGCTGCTGCAGGCAAAGATCACTGTTGCCAAGGGAACAAAACAAAAAAACCCAATCCCAACCCAAACATGGGTATGGTACAAACAAATCAATAAGACAGGAAATGAGAAGAAGATTTTACCAGCTACTGATAGGAGATATAGAAGGACTGCTGTGAAATCAAGGGGGCAAAAAGCCAAATGTGCTTCTGTTTCTAGGAAATTAAATATGACAAGGGGAAGGAGCTTCTCAGATATTCAATGCACAAACAGGGGACACAGCAAACTTGGTGTTCTGGAACAGATGTGCCTGTTTCACGCATCTGGAACAACCCTGGAGCTGAAATGCCCCCTTGGAGCTGGGTGAGTGGAGAAGCAACTACAGACACTACGCTCTTGCAGTCCCTTCTCCCCACCTCCAGCAGCAACACAGCTGTAAAGATCAAGGCTCAACTTCATCTCAGGTTTAACTCCATGAAATCAGCGTGCAGAGCTGGTACTGGCTTGCTCTTGAACAGGACAAGGGGATGCATCACGTGTTGTTACACTGAGCAGGGCAAGGGGACAACCAACATCCATCCTATCACCCTGCTAACGTGAAAACACAGCTGAGTCTGTCCTGCACCCCTTGAGTGCTCATCCTTGATGGTCCCCAGCCCCTCCGCTGCCTCCCTGGAGACTAATGAGATCGCTCTGGGCTACACAAGTGCTCAGGTGGCATTCAAACCAGGCACCCAGTCCCACTGCTTGCCAGCAGGAAAGATGATGTGGGTCAACACTCACCATGCTGGGCTTCAGTGGCACGTGGCTGGGCTGGGGGGACAGAGCTCTGCCCCTCACCCTGTGCACTCCGAGCCTCATCAACTCCAAGGAGCAATTAGCATGTTTACCTGGTGATCCATAAGCACAGGTTGAGATCTCTGTGCCCCCACCAACCTCATGCCAGGGCTGGAGCCCAGCTTGAAGTGTTTCACACAGAGACAGTGATTTTGGCTGTTGTGGGTGCTGAGAACTTGGAAAGGGAAATGCTGTTCTGAGCCTGGGCCAGGAGCATTGTCCCAGCCACCCTGGTGCTCTCGGGGGGTGGCTGTGGTGTCCCCATCACACCAGTGGAGCAGGCTGGCAGCCCACGTGCCTGGGAAGGGAAGCACAACTCTCTGGTGTTGATTAAACAGCAGGGGACACTTGCAGGGGAAGGAAATGGAAAGAGGATCAGGAACTGCATCTGCCTGAACGTCAGGCAGTTAAAACAAACTCAATCTCAAGTGCTTACTCTTCTCATTTAGTTTCAGGTCAGACTTTCCTTAGAACCTGGGAGGTGCAGTTTAGAATCCAAGCAGAAAACGGACTTCAGTATTTTAATTATGAAAATCCATTAATTATTAATAACTGCATTTCAATATTAAGGGCAAACAGGCACAGAAATCAGCATCGCATGACAGCACAGATGTTTTAATAGAAACAAGAGGCTTCAGAAACCTTGCTCATCCTCTGATGAGTTCAACACACACAGGGCCCAGCATGTTTCCATTGGAAAACCTTCCCATGTGACTGAGGGTGCATCGGACTCCAGAAGGAACTGCAGTGCCTGGGCCTTAGTGTAGGGAACACCTCCCCATTTCCACTGCTTTTACACTTACATAGTTGCAGGGGGTGGGGAAAGAGAAGGCGAGGGTCAGTCAGAAACACTGAACCCCTCAGAAAGAGACCATTTCCAGCACTGTAAACTTCCCAGCAGTCCCTAATTAGGGAGAATTTGCAGGAATAAATAAACTGGCAGAGCTACAGGCTTGCACTCCGCTTCCAGATGTGCATGTCTCATTTTCACGTGGTGTCCGAGGCAGGGCTGGAAACGCCATCCCTGCACAGCAAGGGAAGGAGGCAGGCACCGTGTAGGCTCCCCACTCTGAGCCCACCCCCCTGGCAGCCCCATAGGTGCAAATCCCGTGCCATTCTGCCTCCCTCCACACATCTCAGCTGCTCTGGGCACTGTCCTTCACCCCTCTGGTGCTCCCCATCACACAGGGCCACCAGACCCCCATGGGACCCTCTGTCCCCACTGCAGAGCAGGGCGTGAGCTGGGAATGGGCTGTTACAGCCCCTGTTGCCCTCTCAGCTGCCTGCTCACAACCTTTTCAACCCAAAACTTTCCAGTCATAAATATACCAGCTTATGGCAGGAAACTTGATTTTCTTATACTTCTCCCTGCTTCTCAGAGAGCCATTTCCAGCAGCTCATGCTCCCTGCGCCAGCCCCCGGTTGTTTCTCCCTGCTCCTCTGAGATATTTCAGGCATGCATTAAAACCTGCTGCACACAAAGACCCTAAAACTCCCTGTAAAGGCTCAGGAAGCACCAGGAGCTGCAGGTCAGGCCTCAGGAGCAGCTGTACCTCCTGATCTCCCTGCTTACCATCAAAGGTTTTATTATTATTATTCCTTTTTGACATAAACCAGTTTGATAAGAACAATTCCCAGATGGAGAAGCAGCCCCACACCCACTCAGCTTCCTCTGGGCAGCATGGACACAGTGTGGGAGCTCGCTACATGGTGGGAGGAGGACACAAGGGCAGGAGGAAAGGAAGGAGAGGAAGAAGGAACACAATTTTCCTTTCCTTCTAAAGGCTTTGGCAGATGCCAGTGAAAGGACCAGTGGGGATGCTGAGGCGTGGCAATCAGCATGCCCACAGCACTGAGCTGCACTGGTGGCTTCCCTTTGCTCCAGCTCCACCATGCAGGCATGGGAAGGATGCACAAGTGGGCTGGCATTGCTGTCAAAGTCCGTGGGCTGAGTGCTCTCATCTCCATGCAGATGGTGCTTGGCATCTCCCTGCAATGGTCTGGGGTCAGGGGAACCATGCCCTCACCTCTGGCACTGCCACCGCTTGGGAGAGCCTGGCAGGTCTAACATGGGCATACAAACAGGCAGGATTGGTGCTGTTAAACCACTGGGCTTGGGGAGAGCAAATGGGAAAGAGATGGGCCAGCCTGGACCCACAGAGGGACCAGTTGCCTTCAGCAAGGGCAGGGTCTGCCTTGGCTTTTGCATCTCATTAAACTGTCCTGTTGAAAAGCACAAGTTACAACCTTTCAGACCCACACAAAAGACACACCCAGAGTAACCCCCACCAACCAGATCCCAGTATAATCCAGTGGGCTCCAGGGACCGAGTGAGCTGAGCTGCGCTGGGCACCACAACAACCCTAAGCTGTGGCTTCAGGGGAGCTACCCCAATTGCAGGAGGCAGCCCAGGAGCTCAGACTCCAGTTGCCTCTCCTGCTCAAAAAGCTGTGCAAAGGGCATGGCAAGGCCCCCTCTAGCCAGGTCTCCCACCAGCACCAGCCTCTGCTCCCTGATCCACCTCTCACATACCCAGCCCTGCCAGCACAGACTCAGCATTTTCTGCAGATGCAGAAGTTGAAGAGCTGATTTAAAAATCTGGATGGGGGAAAAAAAAAAAAAAAAGAAAGAAAAAGTCCTGATTCAACATTTTTAGGGGAATTGCCTTCAGCTTCCTCTCCCTTTCCTGTGCTCAGTCACTGCTGCCTGTCCCAGCTCTCATCCCTGCACAGCCCGTGCCTGTGGGCTTCCCGCCACAGGGCACTTGTTCCTGCTGAGATTAAATCATTACTGGAGGAGAGACCTGATGCTGTCACCACCACTCCTGGGCTCACCCTGTCAGCTGGAAGAAACTGTCAACACCAAGCATCATCCCAAGCAGGACAACACCTGGGCTTCCCCGTCCACACCTGCCCCAGTGCAGCATTCCAAGAGCCGTCCCTTGGCACGAGCCACAGCCAGCACAAGCGGCTGGGTGATGCTGGGGATTTCAGCCTCCAGAAACAAAAGAGGATTGAGAAGAAAGGGAAAAAAAAAAAAAAGGCAAAAAACCACCAAGCCCAAACCAAAAAAGTTAGCTGGGAGATGTGCTGCAAGCAGGCCAAAAGCAGGGGCCATCCAGTGTTTCCCTAAATGGGAAAGAGGCCCGTGAGCACACTGGGGGCAGAGCACCAGTCACGGAGAGAGGTGGCACCAAGCCAGTAGAGAGAGGGGGAGATTTCTAGCAAGCAATACCAGGGGAGAGAAATTGCCCACTGGCAATCCCCCAACAAACTGGGCAGTAAACTCTGGGGACGGGCTGAGTGTGGGGATCCTGGAATAGGGCAAAATTCAGAGGCACTGAGGCAGCGCCTGTGTTGACACCAGCCATGGGACACAGCCCTTCCTGGGGAAGTCGTACAGAGCGTTTTGCTGCAGGGAACCGGGCAATTAGCTCTGACACTTGTGTTTCTAAATGAAGACAACAGAATTCAAATGTCCTGATGGAGCAGAGCTGGCCTTGCTCCCTGGCAGCGGCACCCAGGGCTGGGCTATCTCTGCCCCATGCAGCCCATCCTGTTTGTACTCATAACACCTGTGGCCAAGCCCAGCAGGGGAAGGGGAACAGGGCAAATCCCCTTTTCAAGGAGATGTGGTCAGTGCCATCACATCAAGCCATGCCATACAGAGGTCATATGGTGCTCATTTGCCATCTCCAGAGTTCAGACACTGCTTGCCACCCCATCACCCACACTGCACTCTGGTGAGCTCAGCCTTACTGTGCCGACTTTTGTTAATACTTCATCTTTCCAAATGCCCATAATAACCACACCAGGTCAGGGTGTATTGGACTAGATGTTCCACCGGCAGAATTAAACAGTCCCCATTTATGAGAAGTTAAAATAAGGTAGGAACTAAATCTGAAATGTTTTTCCTTATAAAGGAATGGCAGGAGGAAAGTGCTGCGTGCATCAAGCATCAGCCTCTCTCCTTCAGCAGGGACTGGCAGTTCTGTAAGCTCAAGGGATGTTGTTATTCCCACACAAGTCATCACAGATAGACCAACATAGCCATATTTACCTTAACACAAGGGAACAAACTACCAGACCTGAGCTCTGTCCTTACATATCTTCCTTCTCCCCACACCTCCAGAAAAAAAAAAAACCCTGGCACCACAGAACCCCCAGTTTGGCTGGTTTAACAACCAGATGACATTCCTGAGAGTCAAATAAAATTGCCCTGGTGCCTCAACTCTGTGTCAGGGTCCCTGGGGAGCACTCTTCCACAGAAACACATGCCTTGATGGGACAGCAACACCCTCCTACAAGAAGGACCTTAATTACTCTACACACACACTGCTGTCCCCAACTCCAGCCACAGGCCTGCACATCCCTACCAGAGGCAGCTTTGCTCCACTTCTGTAGGTGGTTTCCAAACAAACCTTCTCCACAGCGCTTGCTTGTAACTTGGGAGAACGTTTCCTGCCAGCTGGAGGCCGGACAGCAATTCCTACACTGCAGAGAAGTGCTAACAGCCCGGAGAAGCTCCAGTTGCCTGCCCAGAGCCAAGGATGGTGACCCGACTCCGAAGCAGGGCTTGGGCTGACCCCATTGTCACCGTCCCCTGCACAGCCCAGGCACTCAGTGAGGTCTGCAAGCACAATGCTCTCGTGCAGCTCTGGTGAGCCAAGCACCATGGAAGCAGCTAGAGGCCAATTTGCACATAAACAGCCAATTAGTTGGAGAAAGAGATGCCCACTTGGTCACTTGCCAGTCTGTAGACAGATTTAAGACATGCAGGAATTGAATCTCCGGTCCAGATATCACTGTGGCCAAACAGGCCACCTCCTTCACTGGCCTCTGGGAGAGCCTCTGGCAGCACAATAAAAGGAGTGTTTAGCAAAGCTACAGACTCGCTTGAAAAAACTTGAGGACGATGAGCAGTTTTGCAGCCAAGCTTCGTATAAACACATTGATAATGCTGTTAGCATCGGGGCTGGAGACGAATAGGGCTGCACGGCAACAGCAGGCCTCTCTGTCTGCCTCAAGAAAGCCCCTTTCTTGCAACCCATATGTTTAATCCATGATCTGTGTCTGCTGCCAGCCACAGTCATACCAAAATCTTCTCACCTCATCTGTCTTCTGTACATCCACGGATTTAGGTGAGGTGGGAGTGCAGGCAGAACTGCAGGGCTTGCTTGCAAACTCCCTTCTGTTCTGTGCTGTCCTGCTCTGCAGTGAAATCTCCATCCTGTCTTCATCAAACACCTTCATTAGAGTTCAATACAGAGATGGAGGCCAGTGGTGTGAAGCACCCCCATGTCAGAGGTGGCTCAAAGCTTCCATGTCTGCAGCTGTGATGAGACTCATCTGAAACAAACTCCTAGACAAGGAGACCCATTTCTGCACCCTATAATGGAATCATTGAATGGTTTGGGTTGGAAGGGACCTTTAAAGGTCATCTAGTCCACCTCCACTGCAACAAGCAGGGACATCTTCAACTAGGTAATGTTGCTCTGAGACCTGCCCAACCTACCCCGGGGACATGTCTGCGCCCCACTGTCTCCCAGGGCAGAGAGGCTGCAGGACAAGCTAGCACCAAAATTCAGTCACTTCTCGCTCGCAGGGACCCTCTTGCCCCATGTCCCTTCTGCACCTCTCAGAGAGGAGCTGTGCCAGCACTGTGAACAAGAAACAGCCTCACCAGCCGCAGCAGGCTGCTCATTAGCTGAGACACGAGCACACCAGCAACAGGATCAGAGTGCCCTCAGTCTGATGAGGGCAACATTAGGTTTGGGACACTTGAATTCGCCTTCAGTCACATTGGTGCAGTCCCAGAATCAAGCCTGCCTGCACATCCCTAAGGGATCTGCCTTGATTGGGCTGTCACTCCGATTTGTGTTGCTCAGCAGCTTTGCTGATTGCTCCAGAAAACGCAGGTTAGTGCAGCTCCTGGTCCCTGAGCTCAGCCAAGCGTGTGTTAACTACAGTCAGCTCCACAACTGTGCAGGGACAGACACGAAATGCTCGTCCTGGCAGAGGAGGAGATGGCAGCAGAAGTCCAACTCCCTTAAACGCACTTGTGAAGACACTTCACTGAATTCAAAGTGAAGTTCAACCTTTGCTCCTCAGCTACTGCTGCCACCTTGCACAGCCACAACCAGTCATGATTTCCATGGTCATTCCTGTGTAATCATAAACATTTTATTAAAACTATGGAGTAAGCACTGCACAGCATAATGAATATTCATGCTGCCATCCACAGTGATGAACTGGGATCCCAGCACAGTACAAGCTCTGCAAAGTCTCCTCTACCCGCCTGAAAGGCACAAAAGAGTGGGAGTTGAACAAGGATCAGTATTATCCACTAAACCACAGGATGAGCTTTGCAGGAACTGGCAGGCTGGATTGATTCCAGTTGCTAAAGAAGGCAAATAGTCCAGCCCAGCTCTTGCATGCCAGATGTGTGGAGCATCTGCAGATTTGAGAATGTGAAGACACCCTGTCCACATCCCGAGAATCAGGAAATCTCCTGCACACACCCCCAGCGATGTCTGTTACTCAGAGGCAGAATGGCACTGTCAAACCATTCTTTATTTTCCTGAATTAGGCATTAAAAAGCATTTTGAGAAGACAATGCTTTCCTTTTACATCTTGCAGGCTTCTGGCTGATAGAAGAGCTGGCAAAACTCAAGGAAGGCTGACAAAAGAATAAAACAAAATAAATCCCCCATCTTAAAAGGAAACAGGCATAGCCTCTGAGAAAGAAAAAAAGTCCCCTCATAAGGAATCAGCCACAGCCTCTACACACCACAGAACAGCCAGGAGTTTGCCTGGGAAAGTCTGACTGGAATTTATATTAAGCAGCAGAAAGATGGTTAGTGGGGATGAAATGGGCACATTCGAGGGAGAAACATCAATCCAGACACAGTTCTAGGTGTCCCACACTGCCTGGGGCTTCCAGAAAAATTTCCCATCCCAAAGACAAGGACCTCTTTGCATCTCATAACCACTCCTGATCTTTTCTATGAAGATAACTCTGTTTTTCAACCACATTCAAAGACAGGCTGGATGTCTCTATCTTTCTTCCATCACAAGGGCTCCCCCAGCCCATACCAGTCACACAAGAATGAATTTCCAGCCCCAGCAATTAGACCTTTTCAGCATTTACGGGATGTACTCGGTCTGTGTTTCCCTTCAGTGCTTCTCCTGAGGGAGCTGCACAGCTCTCCTGGAGCAGCACTGGAAGATCCCACAGGAACAGCCACATCATCACCTATCAAGCTACCCAGAACTCAATTATGAGGAGAACAAAATCTCCCAGCCTGGCAATGAAAGGGCCCCACTATGTGTTAACTGTGCTTTTGCTTCTTTTCCCTCTGACCTTCACACCCAGCGCTGGAGCTTTTCAAGCCAAGCCCACTTACAGAGAGCACTGTCTCAGCTTGAGAGCCAAGAAAAGCCCCTGTGGATTAGAGCCTGTTGCTCCACGTGTTGTCAAAAGAGCACAGAGTGACAGAAATCACTCGAAGGGCCAGGGGCTGTCATGTATGACCCAGATGTATTGCTATTCTTCTTCCCCAGGGCCTCTGGAAATCTCAAAGTGCCCTGGCTTCAGGGCAAGCCCATGAACTGCAGCTCCTCAAAGCCCACATCCCGCTGCTCCATTTTCCCGCTCCACCCAGCCCCAGAAGCTCTCAGAGGTGTGGCATCCTCCTTTGCCTGCCAGTACAGAGATAAATCTCAACTCCTACGCCTTCCTCAGGAGAAAAACGTGATTGTGGTGCAGGGGGAGTGCAGGTCCACCTCCTGCAGCATCCTGAACTGATGGCAAGTCACATCTGCAAGAGGGGACTAGGAAGGCATAAGGAGGTGAGGGACCTGGGTGGAGCCACAGAAGCGAGTCCAAATTCCTGAGGATGACCTTCCCTGTGCAGGTACCCCAGCCCTGCTGTGCCTGAATCAGCCCCCAATAACTACTTCAGCAGCAGGCACTGGGCTGACCCAAAGCCACATCACACACCCCACAGCCAGATCCCCATGGCCGAGGTGGCTCCCCATCCCTTCCCTTCCCACTGCCACAGAGCTGCTGAAGCTTCTGGGGCAGCTCTGCCTCTTGCAAGGGACTGTCAGCAATTTGCAGATTGCATGTCCTGGCCTCATCTATAAAAGAAGGATGTTTACATAACCCGAGGAAAACGCCAAGCGCAGCAGGATTGCCAGGGAATACGCTTTCAGCTGCGGGAGCTGGTGGAGCTCTGAGGGCCTGTGTCAGTCGAGAATCTGCCTCTAACTCTTAATACTAAAATGGCAACTTCCTATTTAATGGAAAATAGCAAAGTCCTTGCAGCATAAGATGTTCCTGTTCACAATAGATACAGCTGATGAGCACTGTATTAAATCCAAGTGGCCACTTCCAGTGCTTCCTGAGAGTCCAGCTCCCTCCAGAGCAAACTCTGCATCTCTCCTGGAAAACAGCAGGTTTGGTGGTGGTTGTTTTGTTTTGAAAAACAGTTTCTTTTCCAAGGCAGTAAAAGGACTGAAAAGCAGTCCAGCTTTATTGTTTAAGTCCATGCAATACCAAGGAAAGTGCTATGAAAGAAATATTTTTGATGGGTTATTTTGATGACAGATCTGACGTATCTGCTTTAAAAAAATAAATCTCATTTGTGAGCAGCAGTCTACCTCAGAAAGCAGCTTTACAGATTATTGGCAGCTCCTGACATGAATTCACTTTTCTTATTGTTAGAAAAATACTTCAAGCATCCAAAAGGCAACAAAAAGCAACTCAGGGACCTGGGAGCCAAGACCAAAAGGAACATGACTGCTGCTTGGAGCTGAGGACCTCGACCACGCAGAGGTGGGAACAGCAGAGGTACCTGGGTTTTGGATGGAGGTGATGCCTCCAAGCCTCATGCATCAGCTCAGCCATCCTCACACATATTACCACACTCTACACATCCCCAGACACTGCTGACCTGCACAATTTAATGCAGTTCCTATTTAATGTTTAAGCAGAGAAGGAAGCACGAGAGACAGCTCAATTAACTCAAACGGCTTCTCCCAGATGGCCAGAGGCAATTAGGGAACAGTCCTGCTTCTGCTGGCCCTGCCCAGCTGCACGAGACTGTGCATCAGCTCCTAAAGGCCTGCAGGGATCATTGGAGCTGGGAGAAGGAGCAACCTGAATTTCAACTCAAACACAACACAAACTTCTGCTAAAGTTCAGGCAACCTCTGCCCCTACAGCCATCCTTAGGTTTGCACCAGATTTTAAGCCAGCAGCGGTGAAATTTGATGGGAGAAGCTTACACTTTGGATACACTCTTATGCCAACAGCTAGAACTTTTTATTTCATGGGAAAATCTGTCAGCAGAGGGTCCTGAGTGCAACCAAGGTGCCTTTGAACAGTATGTCCGACACAGAACCGGATTTCCCATGATTTATGTTGTGCAACACTTGCAGCTGCCGGGGCAGCACAGAGGGCCTCCCACCAGAAACAGGGCACTGACAGCCACCAAAACAACCTGCAGCCCTGGGCAAGAGGGAGTTAGTCAAAGAGAAAGTGCAAATTCCTAGGTTTTGATGGATACTCAATGCTGTAGGATGAATTGTTTCTATGTGGAAAAACCGGGGCCATGCTGTTGGCCCATTGTTTAGATTCACATGGCTCTGCAAGTAACAAGTAGCAAAATAAACCACCTCTTGCTCTCATAGAATCACAGATTGGTTTGGGTTAGAAGGGACCTTAAAAAAAAAAAAAATCAGCTCATTCACACCCCCTGCCATGGGCAGGGACACTTTCCACTAGACCAGGTCGCCCAAATCTCCATCCATCCACTGCCAGGGGATGGGGCATGCACAGGGTTTGGGCAACCAGGCAAGCCTGAGCTTCACCAGAGACAGAGGAGGGTCCAGGTCTCTGCTGGCCTGCAAGAGGAAACAGCACATGCAGCAAGAAGAGGGAGAGGCAGGCATGGAGCCAAGAAAGGGAGAGCTCAGGCTGTGTCCCCACCCTTGCTGCTCAAAGCATTCCTGATACCCCACCTGCTGCCTTTCAGGTCCTTTTTTCCAAAATACTCCACCTTTTCTTCCCACAGGTCTCTGGCACTCACTCCCCTTATCCCTGCAGCCGCCACACAGCCCTTCATTCCCTACAACCAAATCACCTCCACACATCACCCACTGTCACACACCCCATTCCTCCTCCCCTCGGTCCCCCGTGCCACTGGCTGTCACGTTCTTGCCTTTGTACAGGGAAAGATGAAGTTTCCTCTCCAGCTGCAAACAAAAGTCTGCTCTCTGAGTAGCCTCAGGATGGCAAGGGAGCTGTGGAGCAGTGACAGAGGTGAGTAGAAGGCACCAGAGGTGGGCCTTAACCAGTTTTGGGATCAACTATGAGATAAAGGCCAGTTTTAGCACCCCAGCTGTTATGTGTATCCACGGCAAGCCAAGACCAAGGCCTTGACATGCCTCTTGCCATATAATTTTGGAGTAAGCATTAAGACCACAAACCTCTGCCAGTTCTCAGGGCATCACATGAGATTCACCAGCATCCCCCAGGGTGTCACAGCACAATCAGCAAAAACCCTGAGTCCAGAGCCCAGAACCACCAGTATGCTGGAACAAACCAATGAGCAGAAGGAAGAGAATATCAAAGCACAACCTTGGCTTTAGCAGGCCACTTGAGTGGGTGTCCCAAGGGGTGAAGAGGTACATGAACCAGGAACAGCCTTTCTGTATAGAAACACTACATCCAGTAGTGCCTACAGCACTAGGCTTTTGCTGCAGAGAGGAGCGGGGAGGGAAGGGTTTTCTGGTTCGTGGCCAATACTGCTGTTTTTGGAGGATATGCCTTCCCCAGGGTGTGTTTCAACAGAGAGCACAACACACACAATTTCATAGTTCACTTTCCCTCTCCACCCACTAGGAACTTACCATATTTTCTGGAAAAAAAACCCACCCCAAAGCCACCAACCACAGCTGTTTCCAACAGGGTTCCCTTCCCTGGAAAGCAGCTGTCAATACAGATGTCAACCAGGACTTTTTAGGCAGCTGAAGTTGGGTTTCATCACTCCTCCACTTGAATGGAACAAAAAAAATGCAAGAGAGGGGAGAAATAGGAAATATTTTAGGTGCTGAATACCATCTCTTCATGGTCAAACAGCTCATCTGCTCTCAAGGTTGCCTGCTTTGCCTCTATCTTGACAAATCTGTGAATAAAACATGAGCCCTCCTGGTGAGCGTTTCTGGAGTGGCAGCTCCAGACCTGTCACTCCACAGAGGCAAGAAAGCCACAGGGAGAAGGAAACCAATTAAGCAAAACTGCTTCAGGGTTGGGAAGGGGAAAACGGTAGGCCCATGCCAGAAGATCATCTCCAGGGAGAGAGCACAAAGTTTAAAGACTTCAGCAGAAGACAGTAAAGAAGGATAAACAGGTTTATGTGACCTTCCATCTCCTCAGTGCAGAGAGGAGAGTCAGATGGTTCTCACTGATGAGTGGGGCACACAAGAGATACATCAGCTGGTGTTTAGAGGTGTTCTAGCTGTGAACATGGCACTGGCAGCACCAGCACCCCTCTGGAGAAAGTTGTGCCTGCACTTGCAATGACTGAGGAACAGACACTGCTGCCCAAAAAAAAGAAATCCCATGTTTTGCTCTTCTGGGCCATGCTCCCCAGCAGAGATGGATCCAGTGAGAATGATTCATGTCCCTGGCCTGATGTCCAGCTACACCCCATCCCCACATCTCAGATTAGCATCAGTCACTCCCCTTAGAGAGCCTCATTCCAGCCCTGTGTGGGGGCACCGGCACCTCAAAGGGTCAAATTTCCCAGCTTTATCATGACAAATCCCTCACAGCTGCCCAGCAGCAGATCCCGAAGTGCCAATGAAAAGCGGAAAGTATCTACCTCATTTTCCATATAGGAAGTGAGAGCACACGTGTGAAATGATTTACGCAGGGACACAGAGCGATTTAGTAGAAGAGCAGGAAAAGAACTCTGACAGCCCCGCTTTTAACTGCCACGAGATATTCCCTCCTGCTGCAGCTTAAATCCTGACTCACTAGTAAATAAAAGCTGTGCCAAAAACCAGCTCTTTTTAGGAGAGGGGAACCCCGATGCGTTCAGAAGAGCACCCTGACGGTTTTAGCAACACTGTGAGAAATACTTATCTATTTTACCGAATAAAACCCCTCCCATACAAGCACATAAATCAGAATTTACTCTCCTCGGCTGAAAGCTTCAGCAGTCATTTGCTTTTTACAGCTGGACACATCCTTTCAGAGGAGAAGTTCAAGCAGGCGGCTGGAGGGTGCAGGGACATGCCGGACCGGGGGATGAGCGATGCGGGTGCGGGCAGGGGGTGCGCGCAAGGATTGCGGGTAAGGCGTGCAGGCAGCCCCCGCAGCCCCGCACACCGCTGCCTGACGGTCCCGTCCCGGCCACCTCCTGCTTCCCGAGGCTGTGGCTGGGTAGGGAATGTGGCAGCGCCCATCTCACCCCACCATCCCCTCGGGGAGCGCCGGCCCTTGGCTCCGCACCGCCGCTTCCCGCATCCCTATCCTGCACTCGGGATCGGGTCCCACCCGCCCCTGGTCAGTGGCACCCTGGGGATGGAGATGAGTCACTCCCGACCGACTCATGGGTCAGTGAGAGGAAGAACAAAGCCTCTGGGGATGCTGACATGTGCCCTTCTCCCACTGGAAACCAGTGACCAGGATTGCTAGGATACAGCTGCTCAAGGACAGGATGACCCCCGAGGGGTCAGTCCAGGCATCTCGGTCACCTGGTCCCAGCAGGTACACAGCTCTCCAAGAGGCATTCAGGTGGTTAGTGAAGCCAATCAAGGATGCCCTTCACACATGTACTAAAAAGGCAGCAAGGAGGTTCTGGATGTTCTTTATAGGGTATAGGTTTGCAAAGGTCAGCTGAAGCAGCTAAAAAAAGCCTCTTCTCTCTGCTTTACACTTGGTGTAGTCAAGGAAACAGGTCTCTGGACCGGGAAGTGGGAGATCTGAGTCTGATTGCTTGTGCAGCCCCAGGCAATTGATTATTTACAAGTCATGTTTGTAAAGTGACATTTACAGTGTCTCTGTGCAAGTCATCAGGACCTTGCCTCCAGTTACACTCCTGACAGAGCTGGGATCCCTACTTTTCAGCTTCCTAGATGTCCTTCAAAGCAAGCATTCCTGCCAATTCAGGATTTTAACTCTTTCCATTCATCCCTCTAAACCACCTATATGGACTCAAACGCACGTCATCACACTTCATCAGAGATGCTCAGCCAACTGTCACTCCATCCCACGTGTGCCGGGCAGGTCTGGTGCTCCCTGACACTGCCATGTATCAGGCAGCCCAAAAAAAACCCAGCATGTACCAAGGACATGTCCCCAGCCCCAAATCCCCCCATGTCAGCCTCTCTCCTCAACAGCAAGGGCTACAACACCAAAGCCCCTCCTCCATCACCACAACTAAGACATTGAAGCCATAACCCTGGAAAGAAAAAGCATCTGAAACTAATAAAGAACCCATATCCTGCACCCTTGGGAAGGAAAAAAGGAAGTCATATACATGTAGGCAGTGCCAGCTGGCACAGGGTGGGCTGTCAGTGACTACAGATGCTGGCCCAGGCTGGGAAGCCATGAAGGGAGACCCTGCGATGGGGAGTCAAGAAGAGTCTCATTTCAGAATACATGGACCAAGTCCTTCACTAGCTGACACACCAGAGAGTGCCCACACTTCTGTGCCTTGACCATGCTTCTCCAAACCTAATGGGATTTATAAGAATCAACATTTCAGACAACAAAAGCACCAACATATGGGTATTTCTCTGCTCCAATGTGTTGGAGATCAAATTTAGTTTGTCTTGAGGATATGGTTACATTTTCCAGATCAGCCAGCCAGTAATAAATTGCAAAAATGCTTTTATTTCCACATCCTGAAGCTACATCACGGTCAAAGCTGCAGCCTGGAGATGCTGCAGAGGTAATGGCAGGCTCTCCCCAAACCCTGCATCCAAGCTACCCACCAAACTGGCTTCACTGGAAACCAGAATTTGCTTCAAGGACAATTATTTTAGCTTATAATCATAAAATTAATGCAGATCTGCTTATGCAGCACCAACTTTACCTGGACCAGGTCATGGGGAAAAAACCCCAATAAACAACTTCATTTTGATACAAGAGAAACATTCTTTACAGTGAGAACAATCAACCACTGGAACAAGCTCCTCAGGGACATGGTCGAGTCCTCATCACTGGAGACTTTGAAGATGTGATTGAGCATTGTGCTAGATAACCTCATCTAGGCTTGTTTTCCCACGAAAGGCTGGGCCAGGTGATCTTCTGGCATCCTTTCCAACATGGGCTATGATTCTACGAAAAAACCCACGTTCTGATTTATTGTGTGATTATTAGCTTGTAAAACTAATGCCTTTTATTCACCTGTAAAACCATGCCCATGATCCCCCCAAGCCACAATCCAGAGCTGTTTATAAGTCTCTAACAACACCCTTGGCATCAGCATCCCAAAACTCTTTTGAACCTTAGACTGAAGGGCTATTTCACTTCAGCTGCACTCAAACAAGAGCTCCATCCAGCAGCAGGGGCTCACAGTCACCCTGTGGCAGGGATGCAGCACCTGAGTGCTGGCATAGGATAAATCAGTATAACAGCACCAGCCTGAAGTGCTAGAGGAGAGAGGGTGCTGAGTCCCACTCAGCCACAGGGAAGTTAGTTTTCAGTGCTGGTGCTTAGAAAAGGAGAATCTGCCTTGGCAAACAGTCACCACTGGGAAGAAGCAGCAGGTATAGCACAAGAAACTCCACTGTAAAGGAGTTACTGTCTACAGACATTGGTTAAACACATACATAAAGGATGCTGTCTCCATAGAACACCCACTAAGCACTTGTAAACTACATGGAGCAGCTTCAGAGCTCCCCATGAAGGTGGGCACTGCTGTGACCCCCTTCACCAACAGGGAGCTTCAGCACAGAGACCCAAACACCGAGTCCTTACCCAAAATCAAAGGGGAATGGGAGCACAATTGCCTTTTCCCAAGGAGTCACAGAAAATCTGAGGCAGAACAAGAAGTTTCACCTATGTTTTCTCAGGTATAAGATTGATCCTAAAATGTGACTTGCTACCTACAAAGACCTTCTTCCCTGCTACCCACATGATGCCAGGTCTGAAAACAGAACCCAGAGTCCAACTGCAGCACACAGCAAGAAACATCACTGCTCTCTAACAAATTACTCTGAACATTAGTTACAGCTGTAAGTACCATGTGGAAAAGCCAACAGGACATAGATATTGTGCTTCTGAGATCATTAAGGCAACAGAAGACATGTGTTGACCCAGACATACTTCCCTAACTACGTACTTGCTCCTACTCAGCATTATGGTATGCTGGACCTTGGAAGCGCCCTGACTTGCATGAGAAACGTCCTCCCTCACCCCAGCAGCATGGGAATCACTTTGCTGGGAGGCTCCAAGTCATCCAGCAAAGCACAAAGCAGGAGGGCAGGCAGTAAAGGAGCTCCTGCTCCAGGGTTAGCCAAGTTCAGCAGAGCAGTGTTGAGGAGCTTTACCTGTGCTGTCAGGCCAGAGATGAGTTGTGCCCCACAACGGGACTATATTTAACAGAGATGAGCAGAATTTCCAGCAGATTTAAGAGCAGACATCAGGAAATGGATAATGCTTCATACCTTGACAACTGCGGGAATGCATCCACAGGCCAGGCAGGAGCTGGCAGCCAAGAGCAGGCTGGGAGCAGCACAGAGCACACTGTGGACACAACTTCTGCAGAGGCAGCTCCACAGCCCCACAAAAGCCAGACTCTTCCCTGAGAACGGGACTGAACTGACCTGCTGTTAAATGGGCCAAAACCCGCAGCCTACTCCAGAACACCCGGGGTGTGGGGGAGGTAAATACTTCAAGGAGAAACTCGGCTGAAAAAATGGTTTTCGGGAGTTTTTTAGAGCATCACATACTGCAGCAAGACATGGGGGTCAGCATGAGGTAGGGACATGAGCAATGGGACACTGACAGCAGAGGGGAGGGCTAAGGACAAAGCAGCAGCCACCAACAGGACAGACAGAAAGGTGTGTCTGAGTGCCAGGGCTGGGTGAACACAGTGGGATCTGACAGGAGGTGCAACCATCCAGACTGTAAATGCACAGTGTGGTGCCCCATGTGTGTCATGTGCTGCAAGCCAGAGGAAAAAGGAAAATGTCTGGTAAACAAGGTGTATAGCTGTGAGAAGACCACTAAAAAGTAACACCGTTTCCTAGGAATAACAGGGACATAAGAAACCTGGGACAAAGACAGTGAGAGGATCAGAAGCAACCTCAATCCCTCTGCTACATGCATATTAAAGATTAATTTCTACTTAAAAAAGAAATAAAGAAACAAGTGTATTCCCTCACAACAACCCTTCATATCTCCAGCAATCACACAGAAGATCCCTACTTTCCTGTCCTATTCCTCACTCCAAGCATGTGATGCTTCCTGGGTGGTTCTGAGGACAGCAAAGATGCTCTGCTGTGCCTGCCCAGTCTCTGCAAACCACACACTGCAAACGGGGGCTGTGTCCCTACTGCTCAGTACGATGTATAAAACCATGTTAAAGTAGGAATATTACACATAAGCATACCCATAGTGAATTTAAAGAGTGATCATCAATGGGTTAATGAACAGTTCATCCCTCTTTCATACACCTACAGCCTTCCCAGCCGCCAGGCTCTGCCTAACACATGCCACTCACTGCAGTCAGGTGTTACAATCACCCCTTCATCATCATTTGTTAACTCTTAAAATGAATTTTCCCAGAGCAATTTCAAAGGTGACATTAATAATTTCCCCAAGAGATCAGACCTCCTTTGCCATCATCCTCTCATGCCATCATGGTAGTAACCAAACCCCCACTGCTCAGGGAGCTGCAGACTCTTCCTTTTCTTAGAAGAAGAGGTAAAGTGGCCCTGCAGCATTCACAATCAAGGCTTTGTAGAGAGAGCCGGGCTAGGCAGGAGAGCCATCTGCTAGGGAAAGACAGGAGAGCCATCTCCAGGCCACTGCCACCAGCGCAACCTGGCACTGCAGGGAGCAGGGGCTGACGTGAGGAACCCAGCCCCGAAACCAGTGGAGAGGCATGCCTGGAAACAAATTAACTTAGAGCTAATGCTTTTCATGCAGTATTAGCTTTCAGAAATGTGTGAGTGATGGTGTAACTGGATTAAAAGAGACTAACAGGTTCTGTGAGGTTGCGTTTCTTATACAGCACCCACCGGCACCACCTGAGACTGGCACCTCGTCACAGACTGAGGAAGACCCTCGGTGCCCCAGAGCTGGCAGGGAACCAGGCACAGACCTACAGCATCACCTCATACCTTCAATGCCTTCCCTTGAAGCAAAAGATGTTTGTGATCGCCTGCAACAGGATCCTGGGTCAGGGACATGGCTCTGTACAGGAAAGCCTGAGCTCTCCCTGGGCAGAGGAGACCCCTTGGGACATGCCCAGCTCCAGCAGCTGTGGGAAAACAGTCCTCAAAGAAGAGGACAGGCCCAGTTCCCACTCACCCTGGAGTGCCCATCTGACAGCACCACACTCAGATCAGGAGTCAGCTCATCCCACCCACAGCCAAGGATTAATTAAAAGCATGTTTAGGGCCAGAGCAGTGACTGGGACGAGGCCCCCAGCACAGCACAGATCTGCTTTTATCTGAGTCATCTCTTGGTTAGTCACCAGAGCCAGGGCCCAGCTGTCCCACTGCCTGTGCAGGGGCAGGCTGAGCTCTCTCCTCCACCAGCATGGCAGTGCCAGAGCCCATGGCACCCTCAGAGCACATCAGCTGGCACAGCTGCTCCCGTGCTGGCAGCAGCAGGATTGTGGTGAGCTGTGCAGCTCACCCTGTGCATCCGTGCTATGCCACGGATCTGGTGATATTACAATCATGGAACCATCTAGGTTGGAAAAGACACCTAAAATCGAGTCCAACCATTGTCATTTTTGTGCCCAAAATCTACTTAAGCACAGTTTTCCTACACACAGTTTATCATTTCCCCCACTGCCCCAAACCAAGCAACTTTCCCTGCCTGTGCTGACTCCTTTAAGCAAGAACCTGTGGAGCAGATCTGAGACGAGCCCTTCAGCCCACCTATTCCCCCATCCCATATTTCATGCCAAACCCACCTATCAGAAACACCACTGGGATAGCCTGCACAGCTCTGGGGTCCCACAGAGCACCCAACCCAGCCACGTGTGAATGAGGGCAGAGCAGATGTGTTCACCATCCTGCACCGAGCCCACAGGCACAGCCACCTTAGGTGGAGGCACACATCGTGCTTACATACACCTGGCCCAGGTCACCAAGCACAGCCACAAGTCCTCCCCGCTGCCCACCCTGCCTCCCTGCCCACATCTCAGCCACCCCACAGCAAAGCCAGTTCCAGCAGAGATCAGTGGAACACGTACGCACTGGGACATCAGCATTTTGCAAACACTCCTCCTGCTCCTGTGCATTAGCAAGAGTTCTTGCATCCTTGCTCAAAGACTCTTGGGATCTTCCTGCCTGCAGGGTCCCGGGGTGCTGCATGTCCTGTGGGAGTGGGTGACAGCCAGCCCAGGCATGAGGGCTCTGTGCTTCTTGCAGCAGCAGAGCCCTGTGTGCAGCCTGAAGGCTGAAAGGAACCCACATTGTGTGGTCTTCGAGAACAAAAAGCTCTGAATCGCATCCCTGGGGAGTCTCCTCTCTCACCAGTGACCCTTTGCAGAGCCCCTCTGCCACCTCTGTGTAGAGGAAGGGGACACGAGAGCTGCACCAAGGATGTGAAAGGCCAACCCATGGTGGCACCAAACTGCCCCTCTTCTCTCCCACGTCCCTGCCCAGTGGCAGAGACTCTCCAGCCCAAAGCCCCAGGCTGCTGAAACACCCACCAGACTCTGAGCTATGAGCAGCTCTCAGGAATGCTTTGAAGTGGCTCAAACCAGAGGAGAAAGCACAAGCAAGAGAGATGGACAGAGGGATAAGAAGGTGCCATCCATGCTCTGAAGAAGCAATGTGAAGTGAGGGATGCTCCTGCAGGTAAGTCCTTATCTCGGGGCACTGGGTGCTGTCAGCACATCCCTGGATGGGGCACTTGGGATCTGGTACGGGCCAGCCATGGGAGCAGCATTCCCTTGGCCACAGCTTCACTCCACCCTGGCTTGAGCATTTCCTCTCATCCCTGTGGTTTCCCTCCCAGCTCCCATGCCCAGCAGCCGGCTGGGAACGCCCAGGAGAAGAGGCCTTGTGCCTCTCTGGGACTGCTGTGCCGGAGGAGAGGGAGCTGTGCCGTGCCATGGGGATGGGACAAGGGACACCCACCGGGTCCACCAGTTTGGGTACAGACACCCCCCCTCCTTCATTTTCCCCACTCTTCTCCTGGTCATCCTGCTCGTGTCTGCAGAGGATGAGCCCTGGGGGGGTCACACCACTCCTCCTGCCCCCTCTCTCCCTGCTGCTGGAAGCAAAACAGTCATAGACACAGCCATTCCCAAAACAGCTTCCCTGCTCCCCAGCGGCTCAGTGTACCTGGGAGCAGTTCTTGGAACCACTGAGACGTGCACCACTGGGCAGGATTTGCCGGGAAACTGGGGAATTAAATGGAGCTATTCATTCCCCTGCTTCCCACCTCCAACCTCCCCCCTCCCCCGCCCACTCGCGGCCAGCAAGGTGAAACCCACGCCACTGCTCTGGCGTAACACAGGGACCAGCCATGGAACACGCAGGCAGCTCCTGCCCAGCCAGGAAGGATGGGAGGGCAAAAACAGAGGGAAGATACTTTGGCAAGCAGGGAAAGCTCCACCACAACACACATACACTCACGCACACACACACACAACTCAGGAGCCAACCTTCAGAGCAGGACCGCGTCTCCATGCCAAGAGCTCGGCTATTTTCCTCCCTCTTCCCGGCTCGCAGCTCTGAGCTAACAGGCTCAGCATTCATCCCCCCGCGCCGTGCGGCACATGGGAGCCGAGGGGGGAGAGAGAGGGACTCAAATGAAATCCAGACCTAGAAAGCAGTTTCTTTCCCCACCCCCCCACCCCGCTTCCCCCTTCGCCCCCCTCGGCTTCTGCTGGAATCACCGTCTGTCTCGAGGGCTCAGGAGGATGGGGGGGAAAAAAATAAAAAAGAAAGACAGAAACGCAGAAGAGAAGCATTTCAGGAGGGAAAAAAAAAGGGGGGGAAATAAATAAAGGAGCCTGCTGAAATCCACCCGCAGCCGGACTGTTCCTCCCCTTAAAGTGGAGAAGCTGCTGGAAAGGTAGGAGAGCAAAGGCAGAGGATAACATTAAAAGATCAATAGCCTACCTGAAATCCGGTCCCTCTCCATTACTACGGGATATATTTAGCATCCGCGTGTCACGGCCGTCCCTTTTTTCGGTGGCGTCCCCTTCTTTCCCCCACTCTCCCTCCCTCCTTGCCTCCTCCTCCTCCTCTTCCAAAAAAAGCTCTTTGTCTGGTCTAATTTCTTCAATCTGTTGCAATCATGAATGCATCCAAATTACCACATTTCCATGTGCTGATCATATGTTTGTGCTCCAAACTGAAGTAGCTTTGTCTCTTTGAAATGAAAAAGAAGAGCAAGAGAGAAAGAGAAAGGAGGAAGAAGAAAGAAAAACGGGGTACATGACCCGAAAAATCCTGTAACTCCCTGAAATACTCCACCAGGCACAGGAAAACTGGAAATCCCGAGTTCTCTGTAAAACAGTCTTAAAGCTACAGCATGCGAGTGTCCAGGGGAATGCTCCAGCCTCCACAGCTCCCTCTTAATATCCACCAGGAGATGCTTAAGGAACTTGGCTCCTCACAATAGCAGAGCAAGCAACTCATCCAGCTTCCCAAATCTCTCCCCGCTTCCCCAGTCTTATTTTCCTGCTATTTCCTCTATCCCCTCCTCCTTCCTTGGCTCCAGCATTTTAAAAGAGCGCAGATCCTGCACGTTCCCCCACCCTGCCAGGTCTGAAGTTTTGATTCATGCATAAACTATTCGGCTGATGAAGGCTGACTTCATTCCAAGCACAGCATCATGGGCTGCTGCTGCTGCTACCAGGCAGGACCCGAGCCCTGCACATGTTTACTCGCCCCGTGCAGAGCTTTGCCGCCGGCCCTGGCACTGAGCCCCTGCTTTGCCTCCCTCCCCAAGGCAAGGCAGCGATTGGGATGATTTCTGCAGCCTGCCAGGAGGGATAGTGAAAGTCTCTGCCCTGGACAGAAGCTCTTGGTCTTCTCCTCCGGTCCCGCAGTGGAGCGAAGTGGGATTTGAGAGCAGTTTTCCTCCCCCGTGATGCCCGGGCTGGCAGCCCTGCAGAGCCCGGTGCCGAAGCCTCCTCTCCCCGTCTGGGATGGAGGGATGTGTGTCTGCAGCAACGAGCTGGCCCCGCTTGGAAACTTCCACTTGGCTGGTGGCCCGGGCAGGCAGCAGGCATGATGTGTTAGCACCTCCAGCGAGGCACTGCCCAAACCACCCTGCACAACCTGCCTGCGTCATCCAGCGCCGATCCCTAAAGACAGAGCGGAGCCCGGGTCACCCAGCCACATGTGAGGGCACAGCCTCCATGCCCGGAGCTGGCAAAGCAGCCAACCATTCCACATCCCCAAAGCAGGAATGGCAAATGCCAGGAGGGAAGGCACAGCTGCTCCACAGGCCAGGTGTGCTGATAAGGACAGCATGGTACATTTTTTTTTTTTTCCCTCCCCAAAATGCTCTCAAGTTCACATGATAAAACTCAAAGTGGGATAACGTGACAAAGCCTGGCACTCCTCTCACACCCTGGGCAGAAGGACAGGTTGTTGCCCAGCTGGATGAACAAACTTCCAAGGAGGTACTTCAGCCACTGCAGGCACTGCTGAGACTTGGACAGCCTGGACCTACATTATATTACTTTTCAAGAGCGTGGGTTCCTCCTGTTCACCAGCTGATGGAACATGACTGTCCCCAAAGCAGAGGGAGGAGCACAGCCAGCACCAAGCCATGGAGTCACTCCAAGCCCTCCAGCCAGCAGCAACCACTGCACATCCCAAGAGGTAGCAGGGAGCTGGTGAGAGGCAGCCCCAGGACAGTCCAGTCCTTTGAGAAGTTTCTCTCTAATCCCCAGTAGGTTATTCCCTGGGCAGGGAGGTTTAGATTGCTTCCCAGATTCCTGTTCATTCACTATTTGCTATTAAAGCTCTACATGTTCCCACTGCCAGAGCCCAAGGCATTAGAGGGGACAATAAGCAATGTTTTCCCATTAACAGGCTAAAACCACGTTTCCTGCCAGAGACCTCAAAGGTGCAGAACACAAAGCAAGGACACAGGGGAGCTGCACAGGCACATACAGCACAAACCCCACTGCACTGCGGCTGCTGAGCAGCCTTATTGCCAAGCTCCTGAGGCTGGAGAGGAAGGGAAAAACTCAGGGGAAGTATGGAGAAAGGAAAAACATGAATGGAAAGGAAGAAGGGATGGGGGCAGCACACATTTCAGCCTCCAGACTTTAACCCATCAAGACCCAGGTGATAAGGAAGGATAAAGCAAAGGCACCATTTCTTGCAGGGCAGATCACCAAGAGGCACTCAGGGAAGTGAATCCAAATGAAGACCAATACAATTGAACTTCAAACTTAGAAAACTTGCCCCCAGGTAGATGCTGTCACTCAGGTGTCAAGTCTCTAAGTAAATTTTCATGGATTCACTTTAGAGGTGCAGTGAGGTGTCTCCATCTGAAACAGAATTGTCCTAGGCAAACATTGTGTTTGAGAGAGGGGTACCTCACAGGTTTGGATATTCCCACCAGTGACAGTCAGCAGGAAACACTGCCAGGTGCAGAGAAAGCAAGGAAGGAAATTACAAAAAAGAAAGTAAACCAAGCCCTGCTTCAGGCTCGACTTGAATTTTCTTTCTCTCACACTTTTCTGAGGCTCACCCAGCAATGCCCAAGCCCTTTGCCAAGCCATAACCTGCTTGTTGTTCATGAACACGAATATAAGCAGGGACCAGGTACAAGGCACAGAGCCCAGGGCAGCAGTGGGCAGCCAGGAGGGGCTTTAGGACTGCTGACACTGTCACCAGCCACAGCAGTGGTACAGAGACCTGCAGGCATTCAAGGTGGATCTTATTTGCAATTCCTTGTCTGCCTCTCTAGTTTTATGCTGGGATTACGTTCCTGTGGCATTTGATCCAACAGAGGAGTTGTTTTCTGTCCTCCCTAGTTCAGCCATGCAGTCCCACAGTCACAGCCAGCCACCTCCACAAGGGTTCAGCAAACCAGCCAGGTACCACCTTGTAACCCCAGAGCTGAGTTGGGAAGAGTGAACTCTGCAAGTCCATGCAGGGATCGGAGCTTCAGACTGCACTGACAAAGGTGTCAAGAAGCAGCCAGAGCAGCCAAAGAGTTCCAGGACCTGGAGTGGCAGCAAAAATAGGGATTCAACTGGTTCTTTCGCAAACTCAGCTATCTGCAGTGCTGGTGAGCTGGGAGGGGAGCACACAGGGAGGGGAACAGAGCAGCAGAGCGGAGCATTCCTAAATTAAATTATGATCAGTGAAGCACTTTCACATGAGGAAACACAGGTCCCAACTCAAACAGTGCAATCAAGTGTTACCCCATTATATTCCCTCTACGCCATTTACCCCCAGGCCGGACCCAGCCAGCAGATGAGAGTATCTGAGCCTCCACGGACTGTTTGCTCCCAGAACCTTTCATTTACATTTATATGAGCCTTGAGGATGAGGAAGAAAGAAAACGCAGGCTAAAATTCTCCTTCTCATTTGAAAAAAAAAAATAAATTAAAACCAAACCAAGGAGATCCTCCTCTTTGCAAAGGACGTACTTACCCTCTGAATGCTGCTGCCCTGCTCTTTGCCAGGTATTTCTTTGCCTCCCCACTCCATCCCCCTCTCCCAGCTGGGCAGGGATGGAGCTGCCCTGCCCTGGCCAGCAGCTCTCAGCTGCTCCACATTTGGCTGCCAAGCTCTATTTTGCCACTCCCTGGCTATTTCTTATGAAAACCTGTACCTGTTCAACACAGGAACACAAATCACACAGATGCTCCCAAATTACTACCTTTCTCAAGCCAGAGGTTATGCCCAGGACGCAAAGCTCATCACCACACAGAGCACATGTGGCAGTTGCAGCAGAGGATGTCTACGACAGCAGCACCACATCCCCACTCCTGCCCCAATCCCACACAGCCTGAGATGATACCTACAGACTCCCTTGTGTCCTGTCCCGTCCTGTGAAAGGATGTATCTTTAAGGACAATTCCTGTCAGAGCTCTCCTATGTCCTGGCTCCCAATCTCTCTCTCTGAAATCCTCAAACTGCCAGAAATCCCTTCAATATCCTTCCCAAGCCCTCAGTTCACACTATAACATCAGTGTGCTGAAGTATTAATAGCAGCTACCAGGGCAGAGCAAGAGGGGAGGCAGGACTGGACCCTCACCTTCCCAGGAGAGTATAGGGAATTTCGGATAAATACTAACTCCTCCACAATTCTCTGCTTACGTTTTCCTTCCTGGACTCCTCCCTACAATCAGTCTCTCCACTCTGTCTTCCATAGCTGAGACTCTCAAACAGGGGGTTATTCCCTACCTGAAGGTCTGTGGTCATTCCCACCAAGCAGTTGCTGGGGGAAGGCAGAGTTCCATTGGGCCCTGCTGTATTTGCTCCTCTACTCCACTTTGGTGAGACCCAACCTGGAGCACTGTGTGTCCAGCTCTGGGGTCCCTGACATAAGCAGCAGGTGGAATTACTGGAGCAAGCCCAGAAGAGCCCCTCTGCTCTGGACAGGCTGAGAGAGCTGGGGTCATCCACCCTGGAGAAGAAAAGGCTCCTGAGAGACCTTAGAGACCCTTCCAGTACCCAAAGAGACTCCAAGAGAGCTGGAGAGGAACTTTGGATGCAAACATTGAGTGATAAGACAAGCAGGAATGGCTTCCCACTGCCAGAGCGCAGGGTTAGATTAAGTATCAGGAAGAAATTCTTCCCTGTGAGGGTGGTAAGGCACTGGCACAGGTTGCCCAGGGAAGTGTTCAAGGCCAGGTTGGATGGGACTCAGAAATCTGATGTAATTGAAAAGCTGCACAATTTCTGGGCACTTCACACACAGAGAGCACAGGAGTGTGGGAAGAAACACTCAGCCCCTTGGTGTGGAGGGGAGGCCATAGCCAAGGATAAACCTTGAATGCTTGTTTAAGTTTCTTAACACATGGATTTTCAAACTATTTCTGTCTATTGGGAAAGCCACAGGAAGGGGCTCTCTCTGATGGAGTTCACCATGTAATTGTACTGCAACACAGAGAGATGCTGTTTTGGTAGGAGGCAGCAACCAGACATCATTACCTTACCTTGACTTAAGTCCCCATTGCTGGAGAAACAATGATCCACTGAAGGAAACAAAAGCAGCAGACCCTATTTTCATTTAGCAGCAGGATCATCCAGGCCTGGAGATTTCTCTGAACATTCTAATACCCTTTTGACCAGAAATCAAATTACAGGAAAATTAAACCAAGGAGGGACTGCTCCATTGAGTTGGTTAATCAGGAATGCCTCTTGCTACTAGTGCTTTCTTTGGAGTTCACTCATTGCTTTCCTGGTTATAAAAATTTTGGCAGAGAGACTTCATGCTTGCAGGTCATCCCTGGACATCTACAGTGCTTTATTCAGTAATCCCACTGCAGAGCTGCCTTCCAAACAAGCCACCCCTGCAACAAAGGGCAGTCTCTCCCGCAGTGCCAGACAAATATAGCAAGGAGTAAATCTGTGCTCTCTATCTAAGGTACAATTAGGGGGTTGGTAAACACTGGCCACCACTGGATGCTCTGGCCTTGGAGGCTCAGAGGATGCCTGTGGTGGGCAGCCAGGGCTCAGGAATTTATCTGTGTCTGTGTGATGAGGGATACCAGGCTTTGAGGGGAAAGAGGGAAAGTTGAGCAGCCACAAGCTGGCCTGCCAACATGCCCAAGAGCAATTTGCAAACTGACATTTCAGCAACAAAAAGATCAAGAAAATAAGCACCAGGAAGAGACACATGTAGTCAACCAAGAGAAATGTGACCACACACAGCTTCTGAGGTAACAACACTCATGAGTTAGCACATACAGACCAGGTCAGCACTCACCAGCCCTCCTTCCTCCTTTCATTCATTTCCCCCTGCCCTTAAGGAAAAGGGGGCCAGATGCTGTGCTCTGCACACTCACACTTCCATAGCTGTCCCATTCCTCCAGTGTCCTGCTTTGACACCCTGGCTGGAAGTGTGTCCTTTCACTGCCACCAGGCCCAGGAGGGTTCCCTCCACCTGCCCCATCAGCTCCTGCACAGGCACTTGGAGTCATCCACATCCCAGCACAGCTGTGCCCCTCAAGGATATGGCCTGGGGCTGGCAGAGGTGGTAATGAACATACATCTCTCTCAGCACACAGTGTTTTACTCTAGAAGAGATGTGATTTTTTTTTTTCCTCCATCCTTCAGAATGAAATGAGACAAATGAGAAAAAAACCACACTCCACTGTGATTCCCCTTCCCTGCTCTCTGCTGCACCTGATATGAGTCTCTCTTGAAAGGGCACTAGAAGCTTCCTCCAGAGATGTCTGGTCCTGAGGTGATAAATAACCTTGCTCAAGGACTGCTGCTCCTGTCCTGGAGGAGCCACACTCTGTGCTTCTACGTCTCCTTTCCTTGGGGGAACCCTGTGGACTTCCTCAGCTCTCATCAACAAATCTGTATCATGCTCCAGTGAGAAAAATGTTATCTCAAAACGCAGTCAGCAGCCGAAGCCCCAGACAATACAGAACATTAAAGCCCTGGTCACTGCTGAACTTTTGATTTATATCTTACTGCTTCTGATTTCCTCACACCAGAGCCCACAGTGCAGGTGCTGCAGGAAGAAAGCATCAAGAGCTTTGCCTCCCCACCTCCGACTCTCAGCAGCCTTTTGGGACTAAAAAGCTTATACTTGAGACTGGAGATGAATCACAGGTGTTGTAAAGGCACAGAACAAGCAGGCAGTGCTCAGCACAGGCCCACGGCACCCATCACTGTTCCTGAATGTCTCAGCTGTGCACACAGCTACCTCATTCCCTGTAACACTCAGCTCTGCTGGAAGCACGTGGGAGCCCCACAGGACTCTCCCAGGCAGCTCAGAGTCCACGTGTCAGCATTACACAAGTCCTGTGTGTGTCCGTGCAGGAATCCAGGCACCTGAACTGGGAGCAGCCTTTTTGCTTTAACTTGTTCTTGCCTGGAGCTGGGATCACCTACAGAGCTGTGCTGCTGCAGAAAAGACTCTCCAAACTTTCTGGTGGCCAAGTTTCACCCTCTGATAAGAAAGGACATGTGTGATGAAGAGGACACGTGTCAAGTGAGGGTTTGTCACCCGGGAGCCTGAGGGGAGCGAGTGGTGCATGTGCATGGGGACACTTTGGCACAGAGACCAGCACAGCTGGAGTGATCAGTTTGGTGCTTAAAACAAAGGGGAATAGAGGCTGCCCAAAGAAATTCATATGACCTCATCTAAGGACACATCCAGAGCAATGAGGCTGCAACCACAAGCTCCAGTTAACCCCTCCGCTGCTCCACCACAGTGAAAGCCCATATGTGCTAAAAACATAGAATCACAGGATGGTTAGGGTTGGAAAAGAACTCCAAGGTCATTGGATCATTGAGTCCAACCATTAACCCAGCACTGCCGTGTTCACCACTAAACCATGTCCTCAAGTGCCACATCCACACAACTTTTGAACACTTGCAGGGGTGATGGCGATTCCACCACTTCCTTGGCAGCCTGTTCCAGTGCCTGACCACATTTTCAGTGAAAGAATTTTCCCAATACGTAATCTAAACCAACCCTGGTGCAACTTGAGGCCGTTTCATCACACATTAAAGAGAGGTTGACATCACAATGCAAGGAGATGTTGTGCATCCCCCCAGCTGGGCCAGAAGCTCTGCCCTCACAGCCTGGATTCCCCATATGCCAGTGGGAAGATACAAACAGATGCAGGATAAGCTGAAGGTCCAGACCAAGGAAGGTTTACAGAGCAGTCCCCAGCCTCAGTTCCCTCAGATACCACAATGACACGTGGAGGGCTGTGCTGTGAGTGAGGGTGCCCATGTCTGAGCTGCAGATGTGTGACAGTTCTGACAGCCCTTCCCTGAGGAAAAACCCCTCACACACCTAATGGTTTTTATAGCACTCCAAATTAGCTTATGTAACACTCATCATGCACGCTCCACTGGGGAGCCCCCGGCTTTTGACGTTTCTTTTGTTTATTTCCACTATTCTGGTTAACCCACAACTTCACATAAACCAATTTTTAGAGTTCTTCTCTTACAGACTCCAGGCATAATGAGAGGAGATAGTCCTCAGGGCAAAGTACTAAATCAAGTGAGGGAAACAGCAAGATCTCTTGCCGTACCTACCATGAATTCAGAACATCCCAAATTAGTGAACCCCATTGAAATCCTGCTTTTTCCTAATTAACGTGATGATGTCAATTTAAGCTATGCCCACAGCTATGTATGTTCAGCTCTTCCACCCACCTGCCCACTCATCTTTCCATTTCAGTGCCCATGGGGAAGGATCCCCAGACTCTCAAGCAATGTTCAAGGCACAGCTTTCAGCTTCTCTGCTGCTCTTTTTCCCCTGAACTATGAAATGGGAAGTTCAGTAACTATTAAGGGAAAATTCAAAGCTTAAAAAGGGACAAACAAAGTAAGGCAAGAACTATCTGTGCCCATCTTGTCGATATGGTAATGTAAGGCTATAATCTCTCCACTTCTACTAATCCCAGGTACCAGGCTCTTGCAGAGACCCCTCCTGGGTGCCCTGGGCAGCGTGACAATGCAGTGACATGGCGGTGAACTAGAGCTTGTGCCCTGAACAGAAGCTCAGAGGCTCACACCACAACCAGCACCTCACTCCTCCTGCATCTCCAGCCCACACTGGTCCCCCCCCCAGCTGTGGCTTCTGGCCCCTGTCTAGCACCATCAATATAATGGGTGAATGAGGGGCTTGAGTTGGTGCAAGCCATGTCTGGGATGGGAGCCTCTCTGCTTTATACCCAAGTGTTTAGACAATATACAAGACAAACTGTCCCAACAAAGGTTTCATGACATCAGTGAGAGCCCCTTTCTAACACAACCCAGACTAGCTGGCCTTGAGCTTCGTGCCTCTCCAAAATTACACCCTACACTTCCAAAAAGCAGAGACAAGTTGTGGTTGAACCTCAGCCAGCTGCTGATGATGCAGAGGTGGGGCCGCTGGTGCTCTTGCTTTTTGGATGGAAAAGCCAGGCCTGCCCTGGACCGCAGCTGGTGCTGGCAGCCTGCCCCTGCTCTGCTCCAGCGGGCTCCAGGCAGCCACACAGCCAGACAAAAGCTCAAACAGGAAAGCTGAGGCACCTGCTCCCCCTCCCATCCCTTTGGGACTTCTCCTGAACAAAGCACCTGACCCACAAATAGCGCTGGTGCAGGAGCAGTGCTGCAGAAACAAAACTAGAAGGCATTGTCCTCTCTGCATCAACCTACACAGAAAAAAATACGCTGTTTTAGCTAAATCAGTGAACTCTACCTTTTTATGGACCCTCTCATGTATTACCCTTGCCAGAGAAGTTCCTTCCTCTTAGCAAAAACTGAACTGTAGGCTGGAAACAAATCAAAGTACAGAGCACAGCTGGCTGCCCAAGAGGAACACGATGCCGATTTCTTCCACTCCAGCTGCTCTGGGCTGTTTTCTGGCCGACTGGGGAACACACCGCTGCTCCGGATGGCAAGTGTCAGCAAATATTTCTCGCCTTCAAATTCATCAAGTCCCGTTGTAGGAAACCAAAGTGGGAGTAACTTCCCTGACACACCATTCTTAACTCATGCGGTCAACATGCTGGAGGGATGGGATGCCATCCAGAGGGAGCTGGGCAGGCTGGAGAGGTGGGCCCATGTGAACCTCATGAAGTTCAATAGGGCCAAGTGCAACATCCTGCACCTGGGTCAAGGCAATCCCAAGCACAAATATGGGCTGGGCAGAGAATGGGTCAAGACTATCCCTGAGGAGAAGGACTCAGGGATGTCGGTGGACAAGACACTCAACATGATCTGGCAATATGCACGGCCAGCCCAGTGAGCCAACCCTGTCCTGGGCTGCATCACAAGAATTGTGACCAGCAGGTTGAGGGAGGAGACTTTGCCCCTCTGTTTCACTCACCAGTGCTGCCTCCAGCTCCTCGCAGCATAAGAAGGATGTGAAGCTGCTGGAGAGCAAGTCCAGAGGAGGACAAAGAGATGCTCTGAGGGCTGGAGCACCTCTACTCTAGAGACAGGCTGGGAGAGCTGGGGGTGCTCACCCTGGAGAAGAAAAGGCACTGGGGAGACCTGAGACCCCCTTCCAGTGCCTAAAGGGGCTCCAAGACAGCTGGAGAGGGACTTCTGATCCCCACCTCACTGACTTACCTGGGACAATGCAGTGGGCTCGTACAAAACAGAACCCACAGCCCCAAAGCCCTGGAATTGCTGCTCACTGAGCACTCTTGGATGCCAACACCATACAAGCAAAGGGACAAGGAAGTTTGAGTCGCAGAATGAAGTTTCCAAGAGAGGTCAACATCAACTCTTCAGGTTCCTGCCCTTACTACGTGCCCCAAGGCAACACTATCTGCATCCCAAGAGCTGGTGGCTATGGAAATGCATATCATCCTTTTCTTTGTTTAGGGTGGCAAAGAGCCCAAAGCAACCAAGGACCCTCTGCAACGCTTCACTTGCAACCGCTGCTCTGTCATCCCGACCCCAATTTATCTTTCACAGGAATAAAAGCTTCTGGGTACAAGGCCAGATGTGCAGAGGGGAAAATTTGGACCTGAAACAAGGGGAAATTGAACTGCAGTTATATGGAGTCATAAATATTTACTGCAACGTAAACTGAAAGACTGAACCACTCATTTGATTTTTAACTTGAAAAAAAAATATTAAAATTTACAAGGTCCCTCACCAGAAAAGTGGAAAAGTATATAATTAGAGTCTAAAGAAAACAAGCTTGAACAAATACGCTGTGTCTGTCAATTTAGACTCTCTACACCCCAGTTCCCTTTGGAGCTGTACCAATTCCCCCTTCTGTCCTCAGATGCATGTATATGGAAACACACGGTGCCAGGGCTGAGGCAGCAGCTTTGTTTTTGCATATGCAGAAGATAAACACACACTTCAGCTCGAAACTACCAGCTCGGCGCTGGTGGCCGAGTTTTGAAGCATCAGCTTTAAAATGCAGCTCAGTTCTTCTGCCCTGACCTCTTGGTGCCATGAAGCTGCTTTAGCACTCACACAGCACTGCGACTGCCCAAGAATTATCACTCAATGCACTTTTCCCGCCACTTGACATCAGTTTGGGGTGCAGTGCCCTACTCTGACCATAGCTACAACTTCCCAGTGATACATCACACCACGAGGGTTGGAGGTGCAGGGCTGTGGAGCTCCAGATGCAAAGCAACAGCTGTCCAAGCAGCAGGACAATGTCATGGCATGTCCCCTGTCACCCTCATCGGTGCCATAACATGAATACCTGTCCCTGTGCTGGTCATTAGTGTCAGATGAGGGCAAGGCAGGCAGTGCCACAGCTCCCAGGGCATTTAAGTGCACGATTAACCAGGCATCCATGACTAATTCCCATTCCACATGTGCTGATGCCTTGATCCAGAAAAGCCCTCAAGTCAGTGCTCCAGGAAGGCATCCCAAGGGTGGCTTTCTGCTCCCACCCACGCTGAGGGAAAAGCTGAAAATGACTGTTTTGATAAGTACATCTGGGAGCTGAGACAGGATATGAGGGCTGAGAAGATGAATTGAAACAGCAAATCGAGCCCAGAGGGAGAAACTGAGTGACAGAGAACCAAGGGTGGGGGGGAGTGGATAAAACCCTGAACCACGTGTGAACACAGCACGGTTTCAAGGAGGCAAGTGGGGTTCTTTGGGGGGACAACAAGCAGCAGAGATGACTGTCAGCATCCTGCAGAAAGTGATGAGGCAAGGGCAAAGAGGTTGGAACTAGATGGTCTTTAAGGTCCTCTCCAATTCAAGCCATTCTAGAATTCTGTGATCTCAGAGAAAGAAACATGAAAGAAGATTTCACAGGCAACAAAGCACCTGCTAATAATGAATCATATCTGATGTACAAGGAACCTCAATACGGAGACATGTTTTCCACGGGGGTTTGAACTGAGGAGCTGCACAGGCTCATTGGAGGGGATAACACCACCAGCAAAATGGGGCTACCAGAAAGAAAAGCCCAGAATCGGGCTGCCTCAGCTTCCCTCTAAGTATTTTAGAGGATAACAGTGACATTTTCTGCTGGCAGGGTCAGGCCAATGCAGACAACCACCAGGGATGTGTCTCTGTCCCGGGGCAGCCCCAAGTCACGCTCAGACCAGCCGAGTGCACAGCTCGGGTACTCCCAACCTCTGAGAACTCGGCTGCTGTTTTCCTGAGGCTGGAAAACACCTTTTTCAAGAAAAACAAATCCTCCCACCTACTTCCTTCTGAATCAGAAGCAGTTTCCAAAACATTAAGCTGTAATTAGGATTGTAAATTTAGTCACAAGCACTTATAATCCATAAATCTCCACATCCAATAAAATATAATAGCCGAGGAGAATCTGAAAGAGCTACTAAAGCTGCATTTCAACCTCAGGCCACTCCTGCTTTCTCTTGCCCTGTGTTAGACCCTTTGAATTGAAGTGGACCTTCCTAATTATTGTCTCTGGAGCTGTTATTCAATAAGGAATTAATATTTTACTTTATATTTTTCTCTCTTTTCATGGTTTGGTGGGGCTTTCTAAAAATAGATATACCCTGCTCTCTTTTTGACTGCTACTCTTCTCTCTCTCCAGCACAGAGAGTTCTGCATTTATCAGCAGCCAGCTTTGCCCTTCAAAACATGACAGGAGGCTAAAGATGTGACTTCTGAGTGTTACCATTTGCATTCTCTCAATTATTCAACTGTTTTTTCATCTGATTAGGGAGTTTCAAGGAGGGGAAGTCACACAACTTACTTGGACTCGTCTGGTCGCTGAGCCTCCGAAGTCTCCCGCTGGAGGTCCGGGTGATTCCTAAAGCAAGAAGAAGGTTTGAAGAGGGAGTTGATGTGAATAGGGTATGTGGATTTATCTCCCTGCTATGACTCTACATCTGGCAAGGCACATTTTCATTTGGGAGTCTGCTCTGCATAACCATCTCCATGATCCAAGGAGTCTTATATGTTATTTTAATCAGAAAAACACCTGAGGAGAGACCTCCACCTTTCCCTGAAGATGTCAAACACTATTATTCAAACATAACAAACCCACAAATCCATTTAGGGTTTCCAGAAACACCAGAGGGAACTTTTGAAATCATTAAGTGGGACACACATGTTCACCTCTTCCTCCAGGATATCTTATCCTAGAGACAAGTGCAGCACTTCCAGAGACAGGTTTCCCTGAAGGGAGAGGAAAGCAGAGGAATTTAAGGACATGCACTGGTAGAGACTACTTGCTGAGTTGCACCCAGCATCCTGGGAACACACTGTGTATGAAAACCCTGTCATGGGGTCAGACCAGCTGGAATATGGGATGCACTTCCATTCCCATACCCATTTAAGAAAGTCATCAAAAACTCCCAAGTGCCTCCCAGACTCCAGGCAAGCAGGACCTGCTGACTGCAACATTCCTAATCCATCAGCAACTTGTTTAATTTCTGTGCTGACCCAGCTCCCTATTTGTAAAAAGATGATTGACAGAACACTCACTGCTCAGGTAGGCTGAAAAACACTCAGCAAGAACCAGAATTCCTCTTAGAAAGCATTTAGTTAAAACACAACCACATGCTGAAACTATACCTTGATTAGTGGCTCAGTTTCTCCCTTTTTTTTTTTTTACCACAAAGTGGCCACAATAAATGCAGGGAACCACCTCAGCTGGGATGCTATATCCTGACATCACCCAAAAGCTCTGATGACCCAGCATAGGGGTTTTCCCAGAAGGTCTGGCAGGTCTCTGGTGGGTCTTGCTGCAGGAAGAACAACTCCAGGATGGTGTCCATCATCTCAGGCACCAGATGTTGGAGCTGTCAAGACACAGAAGCTCCTCAGCTCATTACAAACCCTGCCTGAGCACACAAAAATATTCAATCAGGATTTCTACCCTGCAAACAGGTAAGAAGCTCCCAGGATTTGGGGGTGATGTTGTTGTTCAGTTGTATTAAACCACCTTCTCACCATCTACCACATCTGCTGGACAATAAGCAAAGGGCTTAGAACAACACCAGTTTAAGCTGCAGAATAACCCTAAACTGTGATTTGTAGCACAGTCACAACCTCACAAACCTTGTCAGCTGGAAAGAGTGTATCATACAAAATAAAAATATACTAAGAATAAATATACAGAGGGGAAAAAAAGGCAGGGAAACTTTCATACCAGTAAGTCTTTGGACAGAGGGAAGGAAGGAGAAAGAGCTGCCTGGCAACTTGAGATGGAAAAAGCATCTCATGCTCAGAACCCTCTACTTATGCATTTGTGTGTGTTTGCTCTCTCCCTTTCCTTTTCTAATATAAAAAGCCTGTGTGCCCACGTTATGTGGCAGAACCACAGGGCTGGTCCTGGGAAACAGCAACACAGGGAGAGCACATGGCCAGCACCACCCAGAGCCACCCCCTCACTTGGCTCTGCCCCTCAAAGAGCAGCACCAGCCAAAGGGCCAAAAATAGAGCCAGGACTGTCTAACCACATCCATGAACACCCACTTTGTCCTCCCAAGAGCTTTACCTGCATTGCAGCAGGACAGATTGCTGCTACACACATCACCCACTCTGTAATTTCCATGACTGACAGAGAGCGAAGGGCTGAAGTTTCTAAGAATTTGTGCATTATAACCAGCATTAGAAATCTTACACATATTTTTTCTATTAAACCCAGACCCCAAATCTTTTCCTTAATTATTTCCTCTTCTCTAAATGGCTACTGCTTTTTTGGACACTACCAAGAATGAGAAAGACATATTTCCTCTGCTCGTGCAGATTTTTTAATATCCTTTCTTGAGACAGGCTGCAAGAGCAGCCTCAGCTCCATGCAGAGAGCGAACACCTCTGTGCTGCCTGTTAGCAGCCAAGGTGCAGTGGTGAAACCTGGCTTTTAGAATTGCTCAAAACCCAGAGCAAATCATCCCTTATGGGTGGCACGCTGAGGAACGCAGCTCTGCAGCCACGCTGAGCTGGTTAAACACAGCCTTTTGGGTTCAAAGACTTCATTCAGTCTGCGGCAAGGCAGGACGGAAGCTGAACAAGAAGCTTACAAGCTTGGACAGGATTGCACATAGGAAATAGGCTTTATTCCCTTTAGCAACGACTCCAGTGGAAAAACACACATAGGACTTGGAGCATCCAACACAGCACGGCCATCGGAGCATCCGTGCCCTGGCTCAGCCTGTGGCTTTTATGCAAACATTTCTGAGAATTTGTTAATATGTCCTGTCTCACAGGTTTTCTCTGGGGACCTGGAATTACTATTCACACCCTTTTTAAATGGGTGGACAAGCTGAATTGATTTGATGTCTGTTGGAGGCAGCATTAGAAGGAAGTTTTTTCTGACAGCTGTTGCTTCACTACCTGTTAATAATACATAATAAGGCTGTTAATTTCCTTTCAGACAAAGGTGGGGGAAAGGGAGCAAACATGAAATTTCACCCAGGTTGCCTAATATCTCAAAGAATCTGAAAAGAGAAGGGAGAGCTATGGAGCCTGAGCCAAGCTTGCTGTCTGTGATGTCTCACTGCCATTCTGCCAAAGGAGGATCCAGACACAGTCCTGGAAAGCAGATAAACAGCAGGGAAAGCTGGCAGCCTGGCAAGGCAAGAAGAGAAGATCTGTCAAAAAATAAAATAAGTAATGAGAAAGCAACAGCTAAAAATATGCTGCTGTGAACACACTGCCAGGAAGCTGGCGGAGTGGGCCGGACCAGAGAGCATCGGCATGTTCTGGGGTTACCTCTATTTATAGGCTGGAAGCAGCAGGCTGAGCCCCACGTTTGAGCTGTAGGACTGCGAAACCAAAATCAAAGGCTTCCACTCCAGACACACTGTCTATGGTCTTCCCTCTTATTGCAGTTCAAATGCCCTCAAGCTACGCTATAAATTTATTGTAGCGCACTGGACAAAGAAACATAATGCAATATGCTTTATTTAGCTGAAATTAGGAATTCTTCCCCTCATTCCCAGCAGAACAGCTTCAAAACAGAGGAGTTCAACAATTAAAATCAGTCAGCCCAAGAGAAGTTCATTCAACTCAGCAGATGTGCCTCAGCAGGACAAAGTTTAAGCTCAGCCTCACCTTGGCTCACTCGCTGAGCAATAGTTTTCCATGTTTTATAATCAATGACTAATTCCCTTCAGGATCCACAGGCTGGGGTCACCTGGCACAGCAGCAAGGCAGCAGTACTCCAGGACACTGGGATTCACTGGGATCTCCTTCACAACCATCAAAACAAAGAGTTGCTCCAACTGTGTCACGTCAGTGCAAGAAAAAACCCAGCCAGGCTCACGTTTAAGTCACTCCCTCCAGACAATACATTCTACTCTGCTGTGATTCTTGCAGCTGTCACATAAGACATGATGGATGTAAAGCGTTCCAGCACGGAAACAGAAGCATGTTCTAGATGTTTCTCTGGATGCAGACATGGTTTGGGGCAGCAGGGAGAATGAATCCATTCTCTTGGGAGAAACTGTCCATGCTCCAGAGTGACCTTTCTAGATGACCTGGCTGGATCTTAACCTAAAGCTAACGAGGGATTTGCCAGAGATGTTCACCTCCAACACAGGCAACACATGCATTCCCCAAAACAGTTTTTGCATGACACATCCCAAACTTTATGGATGCATATAATAGCAACAAGACAGACCACTTAAGCCTGGTTTTCTCCTCACAGTAAGTGCTCCACGCTGCTACACTCATATGATGTGAAATTCAAAAGAACAAATGAGCAATTCCCATTATCAACAGAAACCACGCAGTGAGGACAAACAATGGAGGATGCAACTCGGGAACTCGCTCTCTCTGCACAGTCCAGTAAAAACAAAAAGCAAACAAACAAAAGAACCCAAACCAAACAAAGGTGGTGATAGAAAGGGATGGGCCAAAACCAGCAGGAGCCATCCCACACTGTGCTGGAGTCAGCAAAGCAGCTCATCTGAGCAGCCAGCATGACCCTTGCTTCTGTTACATGTATTTACTAGCAGGTCTGAGATCAGATAATTCAGCTTCCTTCTTCACCCAGCACAACACAGCAGGGTGTCCAGACAGCAACGGGGACATCTCCATCCAAGACCAGTTTCTTCCTGGACATATCCACATTCCTGGACCCCCAGAGCTCTCTCCTGAGGTGTACAGCTCTGGGTCAAGTCCAGACTTCAGCACTGGGGTGGTGAGAGACTCCTCAGCAGAACCATCCATCAGACTCGTCTACAGCACCTACACAGCACTGGCAGCTTCTAAAGCAAAGGCTGACAGTGTTGGCTCCCTCCAGAACAGGACTTGCACCAGCCCACATCCTGCAGACACCCAGCCCTGCCTCCTCTACCCCACCCTGCTGTCAGCTAGAGAGGACATAAAGCACAGCGAGGATGTCACTGTGCCCTGTGCATGTACCAGTGCCAGCTGCTGGGACAGGGTTTTCCACCTCCCTGTTAGGATGTGCACATCCATCACAACACCTTAAAGATCCCACAGAATGTGAAGTCTATCTCCTTGTATCCACTTCACAGGTACTATCCAGAGAGTGGGCAGGAGAACTGCCTTCCCTGACAGCTCTATTTCATGCTTCTCACAGACAAGCTCTGAAAGCTCCTAAAATAAAGTGGCTGGAGAATATCTCACCAGTAACAAGGCCTGGAGCTGTTAACAGGAGAAAAAGCCACACAGGGCTTGATCCACACTGCACAACCAGCATGTCTGTGGCTTCTCCAGCACTCCAGACCGGCTGCTGAAGGCTGAGCTGCAGGGCTTTAATGCTGACAAAAGACATTGCTTTTGGAGGTAGAGGCTGGCACACAGAGCTGTGGTGTCACTGGGGACAGCAGGGCTTGGGGAAGCTGCAGACCGCAAGGGAGAGACATCTGTTTGCCGAGCAGCAAAGGAAGAAGAATCTCTATTTCTTCGAGTCCAGTGAACCACCTTATTACAAACTTCACTTCCATTAACTTAAAATCCACTTGCAACATTAACCTCGCAAGGAACATGGTTAAAAAGGGGAAAAAATTCATATTCATTTCCAGTACTAATCAGAAACATGCACAGAAGAATGAATGAAAGACACTTTTCCAGATTCTGTGTAATCCAAACTCTTAACAAAGAAGCTGAGCAGAGCTAGGAAAAAAAACCACCAACCAACCCTTGAACCCATGTGCATGGTTTCCTTCTGGATCAAATATTTCTGGCAGCAAGCTGAGCTATCACCAGGACAGAGGCATGCTGATGGAGTGGTGGGATGCTGTTTCCAAGGGGCACTGATAACAGACTCGGGAGTGGATTGCTACCTTCTCCAACACAGCAACCACCATGGGGGTGCACCAACAAGCTGTGAGTGTGGGTGTAAGCACAGCCAGCCTACAACACCACGCTCCTGCAAGAGCTGGATATCACCAGCTGGGGCCAGACAACACTGCTAATCAGCTCGGTGCTATTAACACACGTGGAGCCACGAGTTCACACATAGAATGAACCTGGCCCAAGGCTGGATGTCAGATAACCCTCAAGGAAACCACAGTTAAATTGGTATTGGCACAATGCATATAATCCTACCACAACACTACACTTCTGGCATGTGCCAAATGCATTCTAACACTTAAAAAAAAAACAAACCCCACCCTGAAAGCTTGTGCTGATAAGAGGAAGCAAGAATTAAGCCTCAATTTTTCCAATGTTAGAAAGGCTTCCCCAAGCTCAACAATGCTCTGGCCACATGTTGGGTAGAAGGACCAGTCCTGCACATGGTGGTAGAAGATGACAGGGAATCCAGCACTTGAACCTTGGCTCAAGCTTAGGCTTTGATTCCAATTCTTCACTCAAATTAAACTGCAGCAATTCTCAATAAATCAATTGCTGCATCCGTAGAGCTTAAGGCCAGAATATTGCCTTGGCTGACCCACAAGACCCACACCACGCATTTTTATCTGGTCATCATGAATTCAAGACAAAGTCTTGGCTTTTCAGAGATGTTCAATCTCAGTGTCAAGATTAAAACATTGGAGTGATCTCAAGTCCTTTGGCAAATTGCTCAAGAGCTAAAATGGCCTTTAGTGAAGGGACTGGGCCTTTTCTCCATGAGTTTATCCTGAGGTGAGTAAACTCAGTCCTCAGATAATCACTTCATAGAAATAACAAGATCACTTCTTCACTCCTTGTGATCATCTGTTCTTTACTGCCCACAAATTCTTCACAGCTTCAGATATAGGCTGGACAATCATGAAAGCACTAAAAAGAAAGAAAACAGGCAGTTTTTCATGTGAAAAAGCATGTTAGTCATCATCTGTGATCCTTCTGGTTGGAGTGTTCCAGTAATCCGGCTGGGCAGCAGCAAAGATGCCACGTCACCACACCAACACATCAGATGACTTGTGCAAATGCATATTTATAACACAAATATCCTCACAAATTGGAAGGGAGTGGAAAAACTGGCCTTCTGTATGTGTTGTCAGCTTTACTGGCTTATGGGATTCTTTTACTTAGCAGCAGGAGGGAAGGGAAAAGGATTTACACAGGAACAGAAAACTGCTCTTGTGAAGCTCTGCTGGTTGGGAACGGAGCTGGTAACCACTGTTAAGTCTAAAATCCCTTCCAGTTTCAATGTTGAAGCTAACCAAATTTCCAGAAAGGTCTTGTCCCTCTAAATTCACCCTGTCTTCACCACTGTCCTTATCTTCCAAAATCCAAGAGAGAGCAGGACACAAGAACTGGAATTCAACAAGCAGTTGGCTCGTGGCATTCTCACCAAATGAGGGGGTTTTGCAGGAGTGTGTCACTGAGCTTCAAAAGCCACAGCAAGGGCAGCTTGGATCTGCTCCCATTTGTTTCTGCAGAACCTGAGGTGTCCCAGGAAAGATGGAAAGGAGGGAAGGCATCTGAACTCATCCAAGCTGCAGCCTTGCTCAAAGAAGGAAATAATCAAGCTCTTACATTAACCAGCTGCCACAAGAGCTTCAACAAGCTAGAAATGTGTTAGTTAATAATTAACATTAATAACACAATAGTCCCCAGGAGCCTGAATGGACAAGGGATAAGGCTCAGAGCACTATGGAAACAAAGAACAAAACAAACAATCACCACTCATCCTTTGCCTTCCAAAAAGCCCCAGCATTTACAGCTTCCAGACCCATGAGCGCACCTCACTTTCTCGGGTTCGTCTGGCAATGGCCATGGATTAGTTGGAGAAAACCAGTGTCAGATTTGAAGGAGAGGAAAGGAATTTTAAAACTGCAGTGTGGTATTTCCATATGGATCAAATACTCCCAAAGCTGCCCTGCAGCTCTGCTCCCCACTCCCACAGGCCTCTAATGCTCTGGCTGTGACCACACAGAAGTCCTGGTGCAAACTTCCCATCCCAGCATCTGGCTCCCTGCTGCACAGTACACAAAGCAGCAATGTGGTACTTCAGATTAAAACTAAAATAAAAGTAAAAAGTCACCCTTACTTCGATTTTTTAAATCCATTTCTTGCTGTCTTCTGGTAACCTCAGTGCAATCCGGATTTTGTTGCTCAGCCCCAGCATTTGCTCAGTGTCCACTCACTGCTTCCCTGCCCTCATTCCACACACAGAACTCCCAATCTTGTGTTTCAGAGGGTCTCTCTGGCAACAAACACCACTGGATTTATCATGGGAGCCCTGCAAAGCCTGGGGCTGCCATCAGGATGTAATACAGACCCCTTCTGTTTGCCAGGCTCAGAAAGGCAAATGTTGATTTTTCCCAGAGAGGGACAGGGGGGGCATAAAGGAGAAAAGCTGAGAACAAAGAGGCAGCAGAGCAATAGCCAAAGGGCAGCAGCTGACAAAGGGCAGAGGTTAAGGGCTCTCCTGAGGCTGGGTGACCCACTGGGATGACCCACGGAGGTGTTTGTCAGAGGTGTGCCAGCACCTGGAGCAAACAGGACACCCAGAGCACACCCAGCCACCCTGGACTGCCCAGGCTCAGCGAGCTCCTCCTCACCACAGCTGGAGCAGATATGGGGCAGCCTTTGGTTTTCAGACTGAAAAAACTGAAAGTCCAAGCCTCACTCCAGACTTGGACCAAGTGTCCTTTTCCTTCGTGCCATATGAGGGATGTAACATTCAGATGAAGTAACCAGCAGTAGGTGAAGCAGCAGCCAAAGGGACACAGTCACTGAATCTCTCCCTAGCCAGAAACTTAGACAAATGAATATTCAGGATCAAGATTCACAGACTGTCTGGCCACTTGATGGAGAAGAGAATCTTGGAAGAGCATTAAGCTCAAGCAGACAATGGACACTTCTCTCTGCATCAAGCATTCACACAAATAAATATATATTTTAAAAATACTTCAGGCTGTAAACCCTACCTGGAGCCCTTTCACCTGAGCATCCCAAATGCAGCAGCCTGAACAAGCACACTTAGCAGCACATACATACAGCTCACACAACAATGAGCCTGTTTGGCTGAGATGATCACCCCTGTGATACTCTGATATTACACAAAATCTCCTCAAAGCCAGAAAGTCCAAGCTCCAGGCTGTGGTTCAGGAACCAGCTCCCTGAATAGCCCTGCATAAGAAATTTAAGCTCAGAACTGTAGTTTCTCCCTTGGGACATCACACATCCACATTCTAACATTCATCTGTGACCCCAGCCCCAGTTGCAGCTTGATTCTTTGCTCATCCAAGGCTAATCCTGCCCTAGGAAGATGCTGAGGTGGGCGGGCACGGATGACCAGCTCAGCTGTGACAGACAGGTCAGGAACTGCTCAACCACCATCAGGGCTCTAACATGACTTGCTGCACGTAACTTTCCTCCTCCACATATTCTTTTCTCTGCCTTTAAAATGAGGTGTCAAGCACTTCCCCTGCTTATAGGAGCTGGAGGGATATATTATTTAATGGTTTTACATTTTAGCTGTACCATAAAGAATGACTCAGGCACTATCTATAGATCCCTGAGATAATGTCCACTGTCCTCAAACAGGAGGGAAGGGAAGTTAGAATTTGAGACTACAATGAAGCCCTGGACTCACACAATTGAGGGTTTTCTATTAATTCTATCCCAGAAGGAGCTGAGGCAACCCAGCTTCATAAACCAGCAACATTCTTTGGTGTTTTCCCCTCATATCTTACAATTATATTTAATAGTGGCTGCAGCAGGGAAGTTGGAACAGAACTTCTGCCAAATTTTAGGACATATTTGAGTGCCTAATACTGCAGATCAGCTTACATTACAGTTTGCAAAAGTGCCTTTACAAACTGCAGTATAACTCCCTTTGTATCTTAGATCCTGCACTTAAGAGTTCCCTCCTCCATCTCAAAGTCAGACACACACAGAAAACCCAACCATGGTCCCAAAACCAGCTACACAAATGGCTTAAGGCTCTATCTGTGAGGGGTCAGTCAACTCCAAGACTGAATTTCCTGTGTGCTCCTCTCTCCCCATCTCTGTAATTTAATGTACGACCAGGCTCTCACAAGTCCCCACTGCCCATGCTGTGCCCCAAAATGTATTTGCTGTGTCCTGCTACTGCACATCAGAAGAGCGAGATACCCAGCACAAAAGCACTCTGCTCATTTAAAAACAAGATGTAGAATCAATATATGCGTCTTTATCTTATTGGGTTATCCTTTAAAAATCTTTGTAAGGCATAAAGGGTGGGCACTGATTTTATTGGCAGAACATGAGAGAACAGCATGAAGCTGCGTCAGGAGAGGTTTAGGTTGGCTATCAGGAAAAGGTTCTTCCCCCAGAGGGTGGTGGGCACTGACCAGGCTCCCCAGGGCTGTGGGCACAGCCCCAAGGCTGCCAGAGCCCCGGGAGTGTTTGGTCAATGCTTTCAGGCACATGGTGGGATTTTTGGTGCCGTCCTGTGCAGGGCCAGGAGTTGGATTTCAGTGATCCCTGTGGATCCCTGCCAACTTGGGATATTTTATGATTCTATGAAAAAATAACTCTAACCCAAACCCCTACCATTCTGCCAAGCCATGCTCTGCAACAGTCAGCCCTACAGCAAAAGCAGCAGGAAAATGAAGATTAGGTTCATTTAAATAAAGCCCAGATGTAAGAACCATTTTTGATGCTACTCCATGACTACACACCCACTTCTCTCCAGGTACCAAGCAGTCCTAATTCAGCTTGTTCCTCTAATGGGATTCTCCAGCTGCCAGCAAGGGAAAAGTAAAGCACCTGGCACCACCAAACAGCTCAGCCCCGGCACAAGGCAGAGTGAAATCACTCCTGGCACAGGTGGAAACCACTCCATGTCATGGAGCAGTGCCTGCAGCCTCTGAGGAAGCCTTTCTCTCTATAAAGAGGCCTCACACAAGGAGAGACAAAGCCTATTCTGTCAGGGTGGCTGAATGGCAGCTTTGTACACGGATCATGGCCCGCTCGGTGTAACAGAGCTGGGCAGCAGAGCTCTGGGTCCCACCCAGAGCCCCTCCCTCGAGTCACTCACCCCAACCACACAGATGTTCAGTCTCCACTATGCAAATCCTTGCCACAAAAAGAAGGCAGCGGCTGCTGCTATTGGGTAACCCAAACCTCCGTGCACTGACCCTGGCACTGCCCAGAGCTTGAGCTGTGCCAAGCAGTGGCACAAACGAGTGTTCCCGACAGGGTGAAGCTTTTGAACAGGCACCTTACGCCGTAAGAAATGAGCCACACAGTGCACACACAGGGTACTGCCAGCCAGACCTGAAAGCTTTTGGCCCTGTCTGGAGGCTCAAGTCACTGCTGGTGATCTCAACACCACCGTCAGAGTTCATTACGTGAGCTGAGCTTTCACAGGTGGCACCTTCTGCAGTTCTCATGTACAGAGGGGACCCATGGCACTGCCACCTGTCACTCCAGCCCAAACCCATCTCAAACCTTCATATCCTTGGCAGGAGCATCACCCAGGCAGGCAACTCCCTCCCCTGTCCAGAGCTGCAGGACTGACACTGGGCCAAGGGAGGATGCTCTGGGGGGTGTCAGAATTCCAGCCTTATCTCCAGAGGCTGAGATCATGAGTTGAAAATGTTCCTGTGTTGTCTCAGCAAGCTTCCTGCTGGCACCCCTCTTCCTCCCCACAAAAGCACCTCTCCGTGAGCAGTTTTGGAGCCAGACAAGAATATTCACTTGTACAGGCTAAATGTATTTACCATTTCTGAGAGTTCAGATCTGTGATGGTGCCTGTCCTTAGCACAATCCAGCTGTCTCTCCACCAGCTGTGTCCTGAGCAGGTCAGGGGAAGCAGCCCCAGTTGCAGCAGAGATGCTGCTGCCACTTCTTTTGGAAACAGCTGGCACACCAAGCAGTCATCACGGTGCTGCAAGCTGGCAGCCACCTGCTACAGTGTCTGAAGGAAGGATGGCCACTGCCAAGGATCATAACCAGAGGTCTCCGAGGGGTTGAACTCCTCACTCCACCAGATACCTGGAAGCCTTGGGGCACCATCCAACTGTCTGCACAGGAGCCCCAGCCACCCCCTATAGTCCACATGAGAAGGGCTCTGCAGCAGTGAGTCACCCCCATTCCCAGCTAGAGATGGAAAATAGGTGATTCATCTGGCAGCCCCTGGCTAGAGCTGGGCTGCAGGGACCAGCTCTGATTCAGAGATGCTTTTAGATGGCTCAGCTCAGGCAAAATTAAATTCTGCCTTGTTTTCTCCCCAGGCCTTGGTCCTCTGTAATACAGGATATTAGCTCCCTCTTAACTTTAAGATCAATGTTTGAAAGACAGCTGCCAGAATAGGAAGCACTTTGGTTATCTGCACAGCTAGACAAGGAGCAGGAGTCATAGTACCTGATTATGCCCCAAACTGGGCACAAAATCCAATGAAGCAGCTTGTTCCTCTGCAGCTCAGTTTCCTTGGCAATAAAGTGACATATCCTTATGTCTTTCACAGGTGGAAGGGCCACATTTAAGCACAAACTGAAACCCATGGAGGAGCCCAAAGTCCCTCTTTAGGCTGATAGAAGCATAGGTGATAAAAGCACAGAGAAAGGTCACTGCCAGGCAGACCTGTGCTCCAAGAGAAGGTGACAGCAATGTCCCTCTCCAGAAGGAACTGTCCCCCTCATGCACTAAGTTGCCTGTGAATAAACAAACCACTGACCTCCAGGGCTCTTGGGCATCTGTCACCATCAGTTTATTCCATAAGAAAGTGAAATTAGAAAAGCCTCACAGTTGAAACAGTGCTTAATCTTGCAAAGATTACGATGACATGATTTGAAAAGCCGAGAAGGATGTTAAACCCCCAAAGCATAAGTCTCTACTTGGTTTAGAGTCTAATTTTGCCCATAATCTACAGGCAACAGGGCTGAGATGCTCCCAGGATGTTCTGAGGGACTATATCAACGCAGTTTTTAATCCAAAGCCTGACCTCCCGGCTGTGTTTTGACCTAAGGACACAGCATGCATTAACCATCAGAAATGGGAGAGGTTATTAAAGATGAAGATGATCCCAAGTGGAGATGAAATTTTAGAGAATATTAGAATTCAAATTAATCCTGATACATTGGAAATGGACAACAAACAAACTTGCACAGGATGCTGTGTGACCCAGCAAAGACCAGCACAAAGGCCTAATTCACACACCAGACTCAAGTCGGTGGTTGCAGGAGGTTCCTGTAAAAGATTCATATCCCACATGAGCCAAATTGCCAGGTTGTATCATCATCAACTGGAGGAATAGCTTAGGGCAGCAAGTGCTCCAGGCAGGTGTTGGCAGCAGGTGAGATGTAGCTGCCTGCAGCCTGAGGTGTGGAAGGGACACCATCAGAGCTGTGTAAATGAGATGGGCAGCAGCATCCAGGCTCAGAACCCAGGGGGACAACCTCAATCAGAGCCGTTCCCTTTGCAAGCCTCTAACACTGTGCTCTTGATCCCTGGTGTGGAGAGCCTCCAGGAGCCAGGCAGAGCAGCCACAGTCCGAGGGTTTGTTTGCACTTACCCACCTTGTATATCTGGGGTTCTGCCATGCCCTTACATTTCCCCTCCTGTGTAATCATCCGGGACAGACCAGCTACATGAAAGCAGCCAGGCAGGCTGCCCACACACAGCCAGCACTACTCCCTCACATCTGCTTCAGCCCATCCCACTCTGCAGCCCCATGAGTGCTCAGGGAGCAGCACAGCCTCATGGAAACACCCCAACATCCTCCTCCCTGAAGGGTCAAGCAGAGGTTCCCCAGGCTGGGTGCATAATCCATGACTTTGCCTTGAATCTTTGAGTACCTTGGAATGGGACAAGGTGCCACATGCCACCTGCTCCAGCTCCACGTGACAGCCAGGTATTTGCTCAGAGAGAAACGCAAACAAACCCACCCTGGTAAGCTTTGTGCTCTGCTAGAAATTCAAACAAGGTCATCTCCAGATGGAAAGCAGGAAAACATGAACAGTCCTGGGTAAAGCCACTGCCCCAGTGCCTGTTTGGGCAGCCCTGACAGCCCACAGGCAGCAGAGAGGTGAGGAGAGAGGACCAAAGCCAAAACTCATCAGTACCTGTGTACAACTCTGCCAGCACAGCTTCTGTTTTGCCATCCACTGACCCACGCTCCTGTGTACACCTGACCAGCAGGAAACACTTCTCAGCCCTGTATGCCTCTCAGTAGCAGCCTGTCCATCAGATGGAGTGGCTCTGCACACAGAAATATCTCCCCAGGGCTAGGAACACTGTTTATTTTTACCCAAGACTAAGGTCAGGTTTTGCTCATAGCTCGCTAGAAGCTGTGTGACTATGCCCTATACTGACCTTCCAGCTCCTTGTTTCCCAGTGTCCACTGATCCTTCTTCTGTGTTAAAACCTCCACCACTAGCAGCCCAAAAATTATTCACCAAGGAAGAGGCACAACCTATGAAAGACTTTAATGCAGAAGCCTACAATAATAAGCACCCAGCACATTGACATGGGAGGCTTTTCTGCCTCTCTTCCATTCCCAGGGGTTCCCACACTTGTGTGTAGGGCCCAAATGACAGGAAAGGCTCAGTAAGACCTGAACATTAACCCAGACACATAGTATCAAACATTTTTACTATTCCCTCTCCACCATGGCTCAAGCACAGGACTCCTACTTTTCCCATGATTATCTCTAAAAACTTCACGAAGACAAACACACAAAAAACCCACACAGCCACAGACATCCTCCTCCTCCCCACTCCCCACCATGTGCACTGTCCAAAAGGCCTGAAGTAGATTTTAAAACATTAAAATGTGATGTTGATTTCCTGGAGAGTGCCCGGTCCATGAAGGACCACGTGGAGCAGAGCAGCTCTACCACAGAGGAAGGTCTGAAACATCCACAGATGGAACAAACTCTCCAGGGCTGAGCTCATCCTTCCCCAGATTAACTCATTGCTCCCAACATTAACTGCAGGAATCAGCTGTCAGACTCTTTCACATCACTGCTGGGAGGTTTATCTGACAAAAACCCATTCTGGGAAATACCTCACAGCCTTTTGCTCCAGTTGCCAAGCAGGATGAGGAGACCACCCAAGCCATGACATCCCCAACAAGCCACAGCACCGACAGCCTTGCCGTGCTCAGAGGTGGGACTGACAACTGAGGCATCTCACTTGTCAGAACAGCAATTTGGGAAAGCGTTTACAGATGAAGATGTAGCTGAATGACAATTAACGTCAAAGGGCAATTAGCTGCAGTAATGTCAGTCCTTCAGGCTGTGTCTGAGCTGTTCAGTAAATACTCAGCAGCTCAGTGTCATAATTTACCTGCTTAAAAAAAAAAAAAGTATTAAAAAAACCAGGCCCTTGAAATCCCATGGTGTGGGGGTTTCAGTACAGCTCGGGCACAGCTCAAAGTTACATTTCTCAGTATTATAACCAGTTTAATGAAATGTGCTCTGAAACACATGAAGGCAGGATGCCAAAGGGGGGAAAAAAAAAAAACCGAGTTTTTTTTTCCTTTTTGACAGGACTGCAAGGGCACTTTATAAAGGTCTGAATTTAAGGATGTTTCCAGTGTTTCCAGCAACTGACCTTAGATAAGGGCAATGCAGCACATGTGACTCCTTTTACCACCAGAACACTGAAAATCACAGAAAATCAGAGGGGTTGAAAACCTTTCCCAAAGTAAGGCAGAGGACAAGGATTACAGCATTTCAGGATTGGACTGGCAACACCATCAACTTTCAGTGCTTCAAATTAAATTCTGTGTGGGCAAGGAATTATGTTCCTCACTCCTACTGATTGAAATGTATCTAGATTTTGCCTTTAAGTTTAAAGAGTCAATTGAAAATCATCTTGGAAGGAAGTTGAAAATTAGGAGAGCAAAACATCTGTAGGGTGCTGGTGGTTGATCCCCCCATCCCAGTCTGGGAGCTCCCACCAGCTTGCTCCTCTGCAGCCCAGACTGTGCCTTTCCTGCAGGAAAACAGAGCTTCCAGCTTGTTTAACTCACTGAGCAACCCCCCTGCCACCTCCCCTGTGCAAGTCCCTTGTCCTGACTTGTAATGCTCCAAGATCTGTTATTCTTCTCAGCAAGTTTCACACGTACATGCCCAGGCAGTTCCAAGCTCAGCCCCTGAGTCATTGCCCAGCTCAGCAGCAATGGCTGAGGGCATCTCCTCCTTGTTTCCTTTGTTTATTCTGTCCATTATACAAAGCTATATAGGCATATTTATCCCATTTCCCTGGATAACATCAAACCACAGCAAACATGCACCCAGAGGCTGCTGTTGAGGATCAGGACACCAGCTCCCTCCCCAGGCACGTGTGCTCTGAGATTCCCTGGCATCACCACCACAGCCCGCGATGGACGTGACTCCGGATGAGCTGAGGGAACAACTGAGTGTCAGGGACCCTCTGTGTCCCCAGCAGCTGCTCTGGCCTCAGGGAGGGCTGCTGGGTGCTCTTCCCTTCCCAAAGGGAGCCAAGTCCATCCCTCAGCAGGCATTCTCTCCCCTGGGAGCCAGAGTCCAAGCTCCATTATTCCCTCAGTCCCCAGAATAGCAACACTCCCACACCAGGAAATTATGGATTTTCTTGAGTATTACCGTGACCTTTTTAATTTCCATTCTGCCTTTAGCTGTCTCCTCCCCTACACTCCTTCTCTAAACAAATCTCAAAGCTGTACAAAGTGTTTCCTGTAAATAATACTCATCTGGCATGGACAAAGGAAAGAAAAATCAAAAAAACCCTTTTGCTGCTAGTTCCAGCTTGCAGCCACCCCTCCAGTTTAACTTCCATCTGCTTGACTGGGAGCAGTGAAGGCAGCACAGCATTTGAGGGAAATGGAGGGAACAGTTACATGCTCTGGGTGTCAGAATTGAACATGAAATTAAAAATTCAGGTCATGGAAGTAACTTAAATTGTACTTCAGATGCAGCAGTGCAGTGATCAACACTGAAGCTTGGGCAAAAACTTCCCAACAAGCCCCTTCCTGCCCAGCACAGTCAGCTGTTCTCACAAATGTCACAGCCGTGGACATTTTCCTTTTCCAGCTTCTGGTGCCATCCCACATGGATGCCACCCTCTGCTCCAGGGGTGTCTGAATCCCTCTGAGCCCCGTGAAGGCTCACCTGAGCAATGAGTGACACGGCAGGAGGCAGAGCCCCAGGCAGTCACAAATCCCCCTCTCAAACATAAACCCTTTAAAGGATGGCTTGAGCTGTCCTTGTCACCACTAAGTCATTGCAGGCCAGTGTGGGAACAGGCTGACTCACCAGTTCCACCTCTCCCGCCACACCACTGCTTGCAGCCTGCAAATTCCATAGGGAATGAGGGCTTCACAGGCACAGCTGCTTTTTCTGAGGATACCAGGACCAGGCAGCAAGGGGAACTCCCTGGTGTGGTGTTAAACACACTGGCATGGCCAGCTGGCATCACCCTGAGGGACAGGTGGGTCACACTCTCTCCTGTGGGACACTTCTGCTTGCCTTTTTAAGCTCCCTGACAGGTTAAATCTTCACAAATTGATGCAATACAAAGCCCTCTCCTCTTCCACAGACCTTTGCCTGGATTTGGATCTCACCTTACCCTGCAAAACCCAAGACACTCCTTACCTAAGAGTTACAGGTTGGTCTTGCACAAAGCGCTCCACTAGCTCTCAGCACTGCTCTGGGGAGGGACATCCCTGCAGCAGTGGGAAGGCAGGGAATTACTCCCTGCACCATCTCCCCATTCCACATGCCAGCACTTCTTGTTCACCCCAGGTGGGCAAGAAGAGAATGGATCGTTTGGGGAAGCAGATCATCACCCCACTGCACCCCTCCAGGGCTTTTCATTATGTTCTACACATGTCTGCATGTTGAGGTTTCTTATTTGTTTTTCTCCGCAGGCTGGATTTCCTTGCTTCTCCAAACTATTTTCTAACAGATGTTGGGATGTTTTTCTACCTGGAGCAAAGCTCTACCACTGCCTACACACGCCACCAAGCCTGGCAATAGCAGAACACCCAGCCAAACCCATCACACTGATCTGGCCACCCCAACAACAGCACAATGCTGCTTTAGGAGAGTTTTTTTCACAACAAGGTTACATCAATCATCACAAGCCACCAGAAACATGTGATGGCAGATTGCATTTACATTTATGGCAATCTACTCTGTCAGCAAGTGAGTAAAATCAAACAATTGTGTCTTTTGGTTGGACTTCTCATGGTCCCACCTCAGTTTGTGCAGCACTGAGGCAAGTTTGCCAGGACTAATGCCAACTGCCATCAACAACTCTCTATATCTGCTGTGACACAAACACACTGTGAGGCCCTGAAGGCAGCTCAGAACTGTCTGAGGATCAAGGTGCTTTCATCTAACAGTGACTCCAACAACCTATAGCACTCAGGGAAAATTACAGGCTTTACTACCACAAGAAAGGACAGGCACATTAGAAATCAGATTTCCTAAAGAATGCAACTTTTTCATTTGCTAAAGGTTTTTAGGTGTTAACAACGTAGTGCAGACCTGGATGATACAGCCTCTTGGTCACAGCACTGGTTTAGGAGCTCCGTCTGTGACACTGCCCTGTTGGGGATTGCTGGAATATGGACAGCTTTGGCTTTAAGAAGATGCTACAGCAGGCCTGGGAAAGCAGTGGAAAACATCACCTGTGTCCTTGGGCCAAGCCTGGGAAAGCTGAAGAGAGAAAAACAACTGTCGAAAACAAGAGTGTGTTTTGGGACTTGCCAGCACGAGGAGAGATGGTGACCACCTATCAGAAGATGGTTTGGAATTGACAGACAAGTGTGCTTAGCAAATGACATGTAGCCTCTGTGTGTGTTTGCAGTGGAAGAATATTATAAAAGGTTTAGTATATAATTAATAAATTGGCTACTCTTGATCATCATATTGGTGTGTTGAGTTGTCTGGGCCTCCCACGAGACCAGGAACCCCAACACTGCCCTGCTCATGTGGCCTTTGCCACCTATCACATACCAGTCATCAAGAAATTCAGATGTGGGGTGAGAAGGACATGCCTGCTTTTACCTGCATCCCCACAGCACTCTGGACAGAAGTTCCCACTCTCACTGAATGTTGCTGTAGCTCAAACAACAATCCTGGGACAGCAGCCAGTAGGAACATCAAAGGTCACATCCAACCATGTGTGCAGCAATGGGGAAGCAACTCAGGCAGGGACAGAGCAGGGAACAGCATAGTGTGATAGGTATGTGGTAAAAAATACTTAAATGAAGGGGGTTGGGAAAGAAAACCCACCAGACAGAAGGTGTGAATGTGAGCAGGCACCATGACTGCTCTTCACTGCTTAAAAAACATAAGAGACAGGTATGGACTAGTTGGAGATGTGGTTGTTCAAACAGTGAGCAAGTGTTTGCCATGCAGGAACAGCATTCTATTTCTATGAGAGCTTAAAGCAAGTATGAGGGGCCATGGACTTTTGGTATCAACCAGCTTTCACATGGATTTGAATGATTCAGATCATTCCTGGCAGCTAACCCAGCCAACCTGCAGAGCTTTCAGCATCCTGAAAATAATGCAAAGCCCTTTGTCTGTGCACCAGCCTCCTGCTGTTCTTGGATTATCAAGAAACAAATTCATTTTGTGGTCCTTTTCCTTCCTGCCCTTTCTGTAACACAAGGTAGCAACAACACCAACACAAACCCATGCCACAAAAACCTTTCACAGCCTCAGGCAAGGGACTGGAGTTCCTGAGGCAGCTCTCTGTGATGGCACTGCCAGCACCACCATCCCTCCACTCCTGGGCTCCAAAATTTTCTCCTCACACTTTTTCTTCCCCCTTTCACACCTGACCTCACTGATGCTTCAGCTCAGCTCTGCCACCAATGGGAAAGAAAAGAAGCTCAAGCCAGGCTTCACTGCTCAAGCTCAGAGCCCTGGCAGAGGGAGGAGGAAGGTATGGATGGCAGCAAAAGAGCTGAAATGGCATCCCCTGAGCAAGGTGAAAACAGGAACCAGTTGCAAACAAAACATCCAGCACAGACAGTTCTGCCTCTAATAAAAGCAACCATGAGTTCAGTAACCAGCACAGTGGTCACTCCTCCACCCGTGACTCTGATGGTGGGTCTGTCCCACCAAGCAGTGAGGACACAGAATGAAGTGGAAACCCTGTCACTCCTGAGTGCAGTGGATATTTTATGCTGCTGCACTTCTGCAAAAGCCTTCCCAAAGTCAAATTCCTTTCCTTACTACACTGTCTCTTTGCTGGAGCCCTGCACAGCCACGATGGGGCTGCTGCAGCTCATCATAAACCAGAGTGTTGCTGCAAAACAGAGTCCTTTGGTCTCAATACACAGCAGCTAAAACTTGCTAAAGGGACACCCTGAATGTGCTTCAGTGCATGAGGCACAGGCAGGGCTGTGGCACAGAGATAACAGGTGGAAACGGGGCCAAGGGACAGGTCATCCTGCTGAGGCACTGAATTCAGGATTGGAGCAACAGGTTTGAACAGCCAAAGACTAAGGATCCACCTTCTTGGGGTTGATTGCAAATCCTCACTCTACAATCTTTTCTTTTTTTTTCTTTTTTTTGTGGTATCTTGTTGGCCCAGCAATACAGGTTTTGGGGAGTAAGAGTTGGCTGAGAGTTTGAGCTGGTAAACAATGGCTTGTCTATTTTTTTCTTGTTTCAAAATAAGGTATTTCAAATTTCTGTTCCAAATGACAATCTAAAATTAAATGTTTTTGTTGGACCCAAGCAATATTTTTTCCTTGATATTGCAGTTTGGCCAGTGAACTACATAAAAAATAATAAAACAATCCCCCAGTCTGAACAACTCTTGTTCATTTTTCCACAGCTCAGACACAGACAATGCCAGTTCAGTGACAGGAGATGGGGTCTGGTTCAGGAGTAAACAATGGGCTCTGCAGACACCGGGTCATCTCTGCCCCACCCAGAAGCTTTTATGGCAGGGAGGTTAAAAGTCAATTGAGGGAATCACACCGTGTGTCTCTCAATATCAGCCTGAAAAAGATCCCATCTCAATTTTTCCAGCCTATCTCAGACCAGCTGCAGCCAGAGGGGCACAGAGGCCTCTCCAACAGACAGCACTGGTCCCGTCACAGCCCTTGAGGGTTGTTGAGAGGTGGCCAAGTCCATCCACTGCTGCTTCACTGAGCTTTAGTGAACTTCACTCGCTGCCAGATGAGCAAGCACTGTAGTGTGTCCCCCTGGGCTGTCACAGAGAGCTGCACATCACCCCAGCAAGAGCTCACTTGCTTTTCCTTCACTTGCTGGATGTACTGGGGCACAAACAGGAAGCCTTTGGTGGGCTACAAACCCAACTTGCGCCCCCACCATCTGTAACTCCTGCTGCCTTGAGCCAGACATACAGGTACCCGGCATCCACAGGAGCCATGTGGTGTTGGCTCCAAGGAATGCGGGGGGTTTGGGACAGGAGGGGACCTTGGGACACTACAAATCAATCATCAGAGGACAGGATTCTTTCCCCAAAGCTTCCCAGCCTAGATACCATCACAGAATAGTTTGGGATGGAAGGGATCTCAAAGATAGTCTAATTCCATCCCTCTGCCACAGGCAGGGACACTTTCCACTAGACCAGGTTACTCAGAGCCCCATCCAACCTGGCCTTTGACACTTCCAGGGATGAGGCAGCCACAAATTCCTCAGATAGCGCCAGCAGCTCCAATTTGATTTATATTCCATTGCCTGTGTTTAATAGGGAATCATTTTGGAAGTCACCACATTGGAAAAAACTTGTTCTGAAATCCTCATGCAATGATGGAATCACAGTTCTTGCTGTTATTCCCCAAGTTTTTCCTACAGCTTTAGCACATATATGAGGAGTTATTTCTCCCCAAGTGCTTAAGCAATAAATTAGGAGTCTGCAGTTCAGGTAAGGGTGGGTGACACATAACCACTACAGATCCTTCTGGAGGTACTGTAATTGCAGTGATCGTTATTTCGGTGTGTGCCAACATCTTACATAAACCTGAAACTGTCCTTGGCCAAAACTCACTTGCACCATCCTTCAAAATACCTATAAATCATCGTGTCATTTATCACAAATCCTGTCTATTGCTCCTTTGGGGACACAATTGGGCTTGAGTAATGGAAAATGAGAATCAAAAAACCCTTAAAAAATAGTATTGCAGAACAACTTTGCCTTTAGCATCTGAAATAACAGCCACCCCCAAGGCAAACATGTAAGAGCTGGCTTCAATAGGAGCCATTGCTCATTTTTAACTCACTGTGCAAAATCCCTGTTTCATGCTCTCCCCTCCTCCTCCCCCTGCTGCCAGAATTCCAGGAACAAAAAGCACAGGCAGGCTGAGCCACACGTGCCCACAGCTACGGCACAAAGGTCTGAGCCTCTCTGCTCGTAAGAGGTGAAGCATCCGAAGGTAAACTCTTCATCCCAACCCCACCTACGTGGCCTGTGCTCAGAAGTCACAGCAGATGGGTAATGATTTCCCCTGAAGCACTTTAAACAAGGTAAGTCTTGCCCGGGGTGGGGAAAAGCCTGATAACAGAACACTACAGCAGCCTCACGGTGATCACAGAGATCACAGGGAGCTGGAGCTTCAGCCCTGGGAAGTCAAGCAAGATCCTTCAGCTGGGTTCTGTGGGACCCAGTCCACAAAACAGATCCAGAATATACTGGAAAGGGGGCAAATGAAGCCAGGGAGGGATGCCCCCTAGACTCAAAGCATTTAGAAGATGCTAATGTTTTCCCTTTGTCATAATTCTTAGGAGTTTCTCAGCCAGGCACTGTGTTTCCAGCCTGTCAGGGGCTGTCAGCAATAGCCTTTGCAGCTGAGAAGTCACTTTGTCACCTCACCAGCCCCCCTGACAGCAGAAAGCCCAAAGGCTTTGCAGCACCCTGTACATCTTATGTGTTGGAGAAGAAATCTGGATTCCCAGTGAAACCCCCCAAAGCAAGTGACCATAGCTGTGCCCTGATTTGTGAACCCACCAGATAGGCAGGCCAAGGAGGGCTGGCTCCACCCCACACAGAGGTGGCAGCTCTCCAAGGTGGCCTCCATCCAGCACCTTTTGCCTCATGAATCAGCACCAGGCACAGCCACAGCACGGTAGAAGCAGCAGCACCAGAAGTGAAGCCTTTGCAAACCAGAACTGTGCTTTTTGCAAGGAGGGCAATTATTCTGTTGCTTCTGTGTAGTGTATTCCGAGCATTGCAATTCTTCCATTCTTTTTATTTAAATAGCTGCACCCAGAGAAATCCCAAAGCAGTGTTTCCAAAATACAACCCCACTCCCTTTGAATTAAAAGTACTGGCCAGATGTGAGCCAACCTCAGATGTAACAAGTGAAGGAGGATTTGGGCACCAACCAGAGACACGCCAAGGGGTTTGCAGTGCCCCAGCTCCACTCCAGCACAGCCTATCCAAAGCAAGCAAAGCAACTAAGGACCACTTGGCCTCATCTGCAAGGAGTCACAAAACCAGGTCACAGTACTGACAGCTTTTTCATATGATAGCCAGCTATCTCCAGACCTGTTCCTGCACTGCTCCAGCCAAAATCTCCCCCTCAGGGGGCTAGAACAAATAACAGGTTTCCCTAATACACATACACACAAAACCATTAATACCCAATTTAATCCATTACAACATGCTAATAATCATGCTCCAGCTTTCTCAAATTCCCAGCATAAAAGCCATAATAAAATTCTCCCTGGCAGCCCATTTAGCACCACTAATGAGAGAAGAAAAGTGTGCAAGAGAGAAACATTACTAATTAATTTTAACACTAAGCAGGCAGCAACATCACAGAGGGAACCTTCTGAGAGAAGGCCAACTACCAGCTCCTGTGGCACATGAATTCAGGCAGAGTCCTGTTGGCCATGATGGGGCTCTAGTGACTGGCAGCACAGCACCCTATAGAGTGGCCAGACCTGTGGCTCAGGGCATTAAGAGGCAGCTGGCACTCTGACACCAAATCCCCAGAGTGGCCAGGGCAAAGCCAGGGCAGAACTTGGATTACGGAGCACAGAGTCACCAGCTGGTGGCTGGAGCCAAGCAGAAATCAGCTGCAGAGCAAAGTCCTGCAGGTGAAGGAGCTGCCAGAGACACCTGAGCTTTACAGGGTGAGCAATGAACCTTCACCAAGAGATATGTCCACTCTCTTGTGCACCAGCCACTTCTTAGGGCTACTGGCAGGATTTCACAGAATGCTCTAAGCAATGACACCAGTCATGGTTGCTCACCCCTCTTAGCCAGGGAGGAATGAGCCTACAGGAGCAGAGGGCACAATGCCCTCACCCCATAGGGCAGGGCTGGGGAAACCAGGATGGGGATCAGGGAGAAGAGACTCCTGCAGCATTAGGAGATCCCAGCTCTTACACCCTCTGTTTGGAACCCCCTCCAGCTCCCAGCGCAGCTGGGGTCACACACACCACCACTGTCCTGTTCCCATTTCACGCTGTGGATCTCACCCTGTGCTGGCACAGGTACCTTCTGGTAACGAGTTCCGTGTCACCAGTGCCGGGTTCTGCCTGGAACAAGCCACCTCCCTGCACTTGCTTTGCTTTTTAAGCCTTTTCCACTGATCAAGAGGGTTTATTTATACACAGTGAAACAGCTGGCTCGTCCTCCACAGAGTGCTCGGAGAGAGAAGGGCTTGTGCTAGTGGTACTTTTGGTGAGTTTTTTTTTAAAAACCTTTTCTTTTCCCCCGTACAGACACAAAGGGAGAGAGGTGGGAGGAGGGAGAGGCTCACCTGAATACGAGGATTTCTTCATGCCGTCGCTCCGAGCTGTGACATGGGAGCAGGAGCGAGGCCGGCCGGGCTGAGCGGTCCCTGCGGTGCCACGATCCTTCAGTGGGCAGGGACGGGGAGGGGACGAACACACCGCCACGGCATCCCACGGGCAGCCCAGCGCTCCCAGTTATCAGCACACACCTTTCCCCATGGGTTGTGGGCTGTTCCAACTCTCCTGGCACAGGCAGGGGTAGAGCAGGGCTCAGCCTCCGCAGCGGCTGCACCTTACCCCCCCTCGGAAAAAACAAATAATCCCCGCGGCTTATCCCCGCCAGCTCCCAGCCCTGGAAATCCCGGTGTATTTAGCCGGTGCAGCAAAGGGAAGGGATGGAATTTCACGCCTCCAGCTCGGCGCACCCCATGGCTTTGATTCAGCCCTTGGCTGCCGGAGTGGCTCAGGTCAGCGCTGCTCTCGAGCTCTCCAGTTCAAAGTGCGCTGCTGACCCGTGTCAGCGCCTCTTTCCGCTCCAAACCCACACGAGCAGGGCTCGGTCGAGGCTGTAAAGCCGAGCAGAACGCCTCTGTACAGGCTTACACCGGGGTGAGAGCTGTGTGCGAGCGCTTCTCACTGCTGCGGGGATGCAGAGCCACGTACCCTATAACCAGCTCCCTGGAGCATCTCCCAGGGTGTGGGGAAGAGGCTCCGTTTTGCTATTGCTCATGTGCCAGGAGGGCAGACATTGCTCCTCATCACTCCCCTGCGAGACGCAGGTTGGGCAATTAACTACGCAAATGCAATCAGCCGGGGGCATTAGGAACGCAGACAGGAAGAAAGTCATAGCTAGTCCTAATTTGGTCTAAGGGCACAGGAAAGTGCAGGAGCCTGAACTGCTGGAGGAAGGACCAGGCTGTTTCCCTGCAAAGATTTCCACAACCCCTCAGGTGAGTCACCTACACACAAAGGTGCAGAGCCAAGTCCTGTTCACAGGAGAACACTCCACCACCTCAAAGGCAGGGTTTTCATAACAGGGGCTTTCTGCTTAGTTTTAGACTTCGCCACAGCAGGAAAAAGGTGCTCTGACCCCCAGCCCTAACCTTGGCATTGCACGGGAACAGAGAACGGCACTGGATGAGCTGGATTAAGAGGATACAGTGCTATCAGCATTTCTTACTGTTTCTCAGCCACAGATTATCCCCTCTGTAACAGATCTGAAAAAAAGGATTGTCTGACTGAGTGTCTCAGGCTTTAGTGCAAAACTGGAAGAGCTGGCTGAAGTCAGTGTGGGATTCAGTGCTAAGCAGAAAGGCTGTGCACTGGAACAGCTCAGAAGCACTCATTCCCAGATTTGCAGCAACAACTCTACCCACTGCTGCATGACAGTGCTGTATCACCTTAGCACTGGGGTCTCCAGTGGGGAAATGCTCACAAAACGCTCTGTCATGAAGAAAACTTCCATCAATAAATCTTTTGAATCACCAAAGCTTTGTTGCTTAATCAAGCACAAGTCTAAGGCCATAGTAATGATATATTGCTCTTTCCACAGTTGCTTTTGAAATCATTAGTCACAATTTATCCATGAAAAACAATAGCACAATGACTTGCCCTACTTCATACACCAAGTAAGGGCAAAGTCAGGAGCAGAACCCACTCCCAGTCACTGATCCCTCTGCTCCTGCCTGCACTTCTCTGATGAGCAAGACTGCTTAATACTTAAGCACTCACAGATACACCTTACAGAAGTTCAAAAGGCAACTTTCCCTTCTTGTCACTAACAGAGATATGAGCACATAGGCCTGATTTCAGTGTGCAATTACACATATCCATGTGCACAATTCGGTGTCTGGTTCTGTATTTATTTGTGTGTGAGTACACATGGAAGGGGTGCCTGTGGCATCATCGTGGAGCCACCAGTGAGCAGCATGTTTGGAGCCACAGCTGGGACACAGCCATCTGATCAGCTCCACTGCACAAACACAAACAGCAAATTGTGGGGCAGGCGTCCTATCACAGGGCCAAACAAACACGATGAGACACACTGGCTGAAGGGATATTTTCTGTCAAAGAATCCTTTTCTTCGCCTGTCCAGCCTCAAAATTATCCAGAGAATCAGTCACTCAGCTCAGAAGGGCAGGTTAATGTTTAATACAATGCAGAGTCCCCATGCTTCAAATAGGTAAGTCCTTTAGAGCTTCCCCCCTCCTCCTTCCTCTCACTCTTTCCTAACTTAGTGAGAGAATTTACTGTTCCTGAAAATGAGGGATTTGGGCTGCTGGCTCAGCCTGGCTGCAGCACTGGGAGGCACCGTGGGAGCTTCAGGCATCCAGCCCTACCAGAACAACTTTGATCTGACCTGGCATATGCACCCATCCCACACCAGCTCTGAACATCCCCCTCTGCCAAACATCCCACCCTGGCACTCCTTGGGTGCCAGCACAGTGCTGACAGGGGCACAGAGGTGGCCACTTTTCAGAGAGGTTGTGCCAGCCTCGCTTATCTCCACCTCAGGATGCCCAACTCCACACACACAGCCATGACCTTCCTCAAGGGATGAGCATGGCCGGGCTCCAAGCCCAGCGGCACCTGCAGCCACTGAGGCTACAGATGTTGCAGCTGCTGAGCCTGACCCAGCTGTGGTGCCCTCAGCAGCTGGTTCTTCCTGGCTTAGCCTGCAGCACATGCACTATAGTTCTTGCAAGCACGAACAGCATTTGTTGCAAGCAGTCTGTGCTGTCCCTCCCCAGCAGCATCCTCCAGGGAATAACATTCCCCAGCATGTGGGGGTCCTGCTTGCAGAAACACAATCTCCCAAACTAAACATAATACAGCAATCAGAGGAGTGAGAGACAAGCACTGCCTGCTCCGTAGGGTGGGCTGAGGCACAGAGCCAGAGGCTCAGGAAAGGGTCAAGAGGAGGGAGAGAACAGCAGATGCAGCAGTACCCAGTAAAACATCCTGGAGTGAGAGGGAAAGACAAATAAGGAAAGGATGAGTCCACAGGGAAAAAAAGACAAGGACTTGCACAAGGTTGTCAGTAGGGGATGCTGAGCTCTGTCACTCCATCTCTGACAGACACATTCAGCCTCTCAGACCAAGCTCCTTTTGCAGAAGGAGAGGAAGATTGAATTTTACCAGGGAGAGATGTGGTGAGACTCAGGGCTGTCCTGAGGCTTGTAGGCAAAAATGGCTGTTATGGAAGAGAGCAGGAGGTAAATGGTGACACTGCCATGAGAATCCCTGCCAAACCCAGCAAGGAGAGCCCCTGGGTTCAAGCAAAAGAAAGCAATAGACTGCCATACAGAAGATCAGATGTGGCTTTTTGGCCAAGACAGGGCTGCCCTCACTGCCCAGAGCCTGCAGGTCCAAGGGGGCGCTTTGGGCACTGCAACATGTGCACAGTGTACATTGGTGAGCCCAACAGCTGGGATGCACTAAGACAGCAGGAAAGGGCCAGGAGTTCAGTCATCCCACTGGACTCTCTCACTGCCACTGGGCGAGCTCTGTGTCAGTGGACTGGCTGCTGGTGTCACAGAACAAGGCAGAGCTCAGCCCAAGCTCTGTGCCCTTTGCAGTGCACAATTCCCATTGTCAGTGCCCAGCACAGCAAGATGCTTGTGAGAAAGGACAACAGCTCAGCAACCAGCACAAGACACTGGCACAAATCTGCCCTTCTTTCTGCCACCTTCTTGAGCAGATTAAAATATTATGGCACCACAGAAAGGTCTCCCTTTCCCCTACAGCCTTAATAGAGCACTCACACAATGCACTGCTTGTGTCAGTCAGTTAATCCTTACAATACCTTGGCTGCTCACATTCATCATTATCCTCATTTAGTTATAAAGAAAGCAAATGCATATTTTCATTTTTAACAGCTCTGAGAAAGGGTTGTCCAAACTGGGATTAAAACCCAGGGCTGTCTAACTTGTCACTGCCTAACTTTACAGCTGCAGGAATGTTGGGTCTGCCAACTCCGAGCTCAGTGGAGCCTTATAAAAACATACCTGCCCAGATCTTGGAGAGGGAGATAGAAATCAGTTTGATGATCAAAGTTCCTGATAGCATTCCTGGATTATACAGGCTTTGTACAGAACAGCATGCAGAGGTCTAGAAGACTGATTGGCAGTGACCTGGAACTGCTTCTCCCAGCACTTGAAGATAATTCAGTAGAATTTACATCCAAGGAGCCTCCAAGCCCTGACTTCATCAGCAGGCACATATAAATCATGTGGCTGCTTCTGATGCAGCAGCCTGGCTCTCAAGCTTGCAATTAGAAAATAAGGGGTTTATGAAGTGCCTTTGGGGGTGAGCTGTTATTTGTGAGCATCAGAACCACTGAACCATGGGGACGGGGCAGCTAAGTGTACATGAGAGGAGCTCAGGTCCACGGGGATGGGAATCTTCTACTTGAAACCATGGCTGAGATCTCAGTTAAATCTGTATAATTTCACAAGTTAATAGGCCTGTTTGCATGATTTCAGTGCCACTGGAGACAGTATGTCCACCCATAAGTCCCCATGTACCCAAATGTACTGCAAACCTGCCAAACCCAGGGTGACTAAACACAAAGAGCAGCAGTGGCATAAGCCATCACCACTGCTAAAACTTGCCATACTCAGGTCCAGAGCCACTTTCTTAGGGCCAGGATTTCATGCAGCTCTGCTCTTTGTGCTCCATAGCAGGAAAACACAAATATTCAGCCTCTCAGCACCAACCCACAATGCTCAGATGCAGGAGGCAGGGCAGCTGTGTTCATCTAAAGCCTCATACATTCACACTATGCTTTTTCCAGGGACAAACTCACTTGGTTAGGACAGCAGAGCCAACAACAGCCAGACTCTCTCTGTGGTCTCAGGTGCATACGGTTAAGAGGTAAATAATTCAGCAGTGTGTTTGCTAACTCCTTTCCCTGCAATTCCATCTGACAGCGAAGCACCACAAACCCACAGCACCATGTAGGATCTAATGGCCATGCTGCTCTCTTTGGGCTGATGGTTACAGTGAGGAAACAAATAACTTAATGAAGCAATTACTCGTATCAAATCTGGAGGTTTCGTTCTTTTCTTCTGCCATAATTATGAGGAACCAGGAAGAATGTCCAATTACTCAAGGCAGAATTTCATTACCAAACAAGATAACATCTGCTCAACCACAAGGTACATCAGATGGCCATTTTCCTAGAGTAGCCCCTCCCATGGTTAGGGGAGGGAATACTTCAACCTGAAATTAAAGTTGAAGAGTGCATTAAGGGACAACAAAAGAAATTAAAGGCAGTAGTCAATGCCCAGTCAATTGAAGGAAAATCCCTGAATGTAAGGCAAGTCTGAATGAAAGGTCATAAATGTTTTCCTTTTTCAATAGCTCCAGTTTCTGAAAACAAAAGTCTTCAAGGTGCCTCATGAGCTGACCCACATGAATACATCCCCCATCCCCCGCCAAGAATCACTGTAAAATCCTTGAGCTGCTTTCAGAAATGCCAGCTAAGCACTTCTCAATCTAACTGCAGGTTTGAAAAACAAAAGCAGGTCAAAGTCAAACTCTAAAACCCTCAAAGCTTAATCCATTTCTCACAAATACAGAACTGTGTTTCATGGCTTTTATGATCTGGGCTTGAGTTGAAACTACAGGAATTAAGCAACAACCACAGCTTTTTTCCCCACTCATGTCCTTCCACAGTGGTACAACAAAAATCTGGATCCTACTTGCCACCAAGTCAGAGTATAACTGGTTTTCATCCAAGCATCATACCTGAGCCAGGGCAGGGGTTTGCTGGGGATTTGCTGGAATATGGACAGCTTTGGCTTTAAGAAGATGCTACAGCAGGCCTGGGAAAGCAGTGGAAAATATCACCTGTGTCCTTGGGCCAAGCCTGGGAAAGCTGAAGAAAGAGAAAAACAACTAGGGAAAACAAGAGTATGTTTTGGGACTTGCCAGCATGAGGAGAGATGGTGACCACCTATCAGAAGATGGTTTGGAATT